>OY754959.1:102747243-103261220 GCA_963576555.1 Ferdinandea cuprea | reverse complement strand
TTATTGTAAATTAAAATATATACATACATACAAACATTTTAAATGCTTAATTCAATTATTTCAACTCTCTCATTCGTCGCACATAGTCAACAAATAAAATAAAAGAAAATCGAAATCGTTACTTGTCATAATTCTTAATTTGAAACGAAACCAAAAAAAATGATTGTAATAAAAAAACCAAAAAAAAAAAACAAATTTAAATTATATTCAAATAGCAGTATTATTGTGTGTTCCAAAAGAAATAAAAAAAAAAATACAAAAAACATGTTTGCCGTAAATTATAGATGTACAAGTATTCTAATAAAAACAAAATTGTATCTAAATATAAACGATTTAAACAAAAAATAAATCATCTACACTTAAAAATAAAAGAAAAGAAACACATGGATATTAACACAAAATATGTATTTTAATTTTAATTGTTATCGAAAGGAAAATATACACAAAAAAGAAACACAAAAGAAAAATTATTTTAAGAATAAATGTAACTTTAGTCTGGATTAAGGATTTTTTTGTTTCCATAATCTTTCGCATGGTTTCGGAAACTCGTTATTATTTACTTAACATAAAATTACTATGCATTAGGTATTTAACTTTGTTAATTTTTTTTAATTTTTTATTAATACATATTTTACAAAAAGTAGTTGGAAGTTATGATATACTTACTCTGTGTGATTTGTTTTTTTTTTACTTAACATTTAAAATACTCTTTTTGTACTCGGTTATAATATATTTTTATTGAAAAAAAAATCTTCTTTAAAAAAAAAAAAATTAAAGAATATATTAACAATTAGTTATGGGAAATTTAAAAATTTTACTAAGTCTGTTTAAAGGAAAATAATGAAACGAATTGTATTTATTAATGTATGAAAAATAAAGATATTATCATCGGTATAAACGAAAGAGGTTTTTTTTTCTATTTACCGAAATTAATTTATTCGTAGGTCGAAGTTAAAGTTGGAAGCATGTGAAAATACACAGAATCAGTCAAAGGGTTTTATTTTTACTAATCAAACAAAAACAAATGTAGACCTTATTTGGTGCTCTAGTTATGTTCGACATTGCAACAATGAAATGTCATCAAATGCCACCAAACAAATGTCAAATCTCTGACTTACACGTATTCACAGATAAAGCATATGACTTGACGGTAATTATTAAATTATTAAGCAGGGGATAAGTGTATGCAGAGTTGGCTATCTGTGGTCCAGAAAGGATGCTGATCATCTTCCTAAGTCGAGGTCTATTTAGGTTCAAAATATCATTCGATCTCTTTTTATCCAATTTGGGACATAAGGCTTTGGATACCCCGTTACCGGTCAGGTTAGCCCATCTCTGACCAGTTGTCCTGATGACGATTTCTAGTAACGTCTTAACTAACCTAGAACAAATTCAAAACTTATAAGTCAACACACGAGGGACGATCTTTCAAAAGTCCTTCAAATACATACGCCGACGATTTTGAAAATATTGGCTTCAACTGGTCCGTTTGTTAGTATAGAAACAGAAGCTGCAAAAGCGGGTATAGCTGTAAATGGTGTCAAAACAGAGTATATTAGGTCAACAAGATGGGACGCCTAATTACGACTAAAAGGCCAGAAGGGTATCACAACGAAATAAAAATGGAATAGAAGCTCTAGGCCTTTAATGTGAAAATTTCTGGTTTTGGGGTATTATTACTCTTAAATATATAACTTTTGAAATATAGGTACATAGCTACAAAAATAACTTAATATTTAAGGGTCAACCATAATCGTCAACTATTTTCTCTAAAAACTTCTAGTTACCCATTAAACTGTCAAAAATTTAAGCAAAGGGAAAAATGTGAAAAATTAATTTTTAAACTAAAATAATTGTTTTTTCAAAGCATTGTCAAATGTAATAACGCAAGAATCAAAGGCGAAAGCAGGGGAGGTAAGCCTGTCGCAGAATATTCGGTAGTATATTACTTAAACCACTGATGGTACACTGGCCGTACACAGCGGTTCTTAGACCCCTCCTAACTTTCTCTATAAGTGGTATTAAACTATTTATCTGCTTTTTCCATATCGTAATCATAATCATAAACCGGATAAGTCTCACTAATAGCAATTTTCTTAAAACCGATGTTACTCTTTTTACGAGAGGTAGGAAATTGTTAAATTTGTCTCAATTAGTACTAAAAAGCGTCACATTGTAGCTAGCAACTAGCAAGGGAAACTCAATATTTTTGAGAAATCCTTCAATCTTTCACCAAATGACATTTCTATCTTGAGAGCAACCCTGATACTCACTTTCAAACTGCTTATTGATATCTTATACAATGATACGGAACCGGAACTCCGGCTGGGTAGTGACAGGATTATGTAGCGCCATCATTCTCAACGTCAAGTGTTCTTTATTAGGTCTGTTCCCTTACTTTTTGGTAAGAATTTAAAAGACTGTGCTGTGATCAGACTGAGACCGTTTTCTTTTCTTTTCTTACTTACGTTTTGGAACGCTTTTTTTAGAAGTAGTACAATTTCAGACATGACAGCCGTTTTTTTTATATATTGCAGTGACGTCTAGTCAACAAAAGCAATAAACACGAAGAATCCATTACAAATAATTTTCCTATTTATTAAATGAACGCAATAAAATTCTGATACAATTCAGTTTAGTTGTTTATTAAAGAAGCAAGTGCTGTTCTGCTATAAATCAAGTCTAAATAATGCAACAAGCATGGGAAAATATTAAAACAACAATGCAAAGTTTAGTTTTTTTAGTTTAATAAAAAAAATTCTAACTATCTGCTTGACAAAATGTACTGTCGTTTTCGATTGGTAATCCCACAAAATTAAGGAATTATTAAATGCATTAGCAACAAAAATTATATTTATCGATTTTGACTTCTGTGGTGTTTGGTTGTGTTAGTACTTCTGGTATTGATTCTGAGTTCTGGAAAAAAACGAAAAGAATGATGCGTTGTTGACCAACCGATGCTAGATGTAAAGAAAAATATGCTTATAGCATGAAAAGTAAGTAACACATTTTTAACACTTGATAGGTTTTTGTGAAATGGGCGAATAATTTTTTTGTCGAATTCTAAAAATTTGAAAATATAAAAATTATACAAAGGTTTCTAAAGCGTCAACAAAATTTGGCATCAGCATCGATATCATTAGTTGGGAAAGATTAGGGCGCTTAGCGAGCACCTAATGTGCTATACTAAAGTGATACAACTATCTGCGTTGCTTGTGAAAAAGGCGGAAACACCACGGTGCACTTCCTCTTTGATGGAAGGCGGCTGCTGACGCTTAAAAAAAAAAAGTGCTGAACATCTAAGCTAATTAAGCTTTTCGGCATTCTGAAAAAGTTGCTTAACTTACTAAAGTAAAAGGAAGTTTTTGTCTGACAGTACAATGAACCAGGTGCTTCATAGGGAATACAAAGATCCCGAGAAAAAAAAACAACAAACATAATAATCACAAGGTAACTATTCTGAGTAAACCAATTTCTACAGTCCAAGGTTTGGGAAAATATTCGCTAGTCTTCAAGGAGATATTATGTCTTTTTTAGCGGGGAGAATGTCAAAACGTATGTGGTAGGCAGTAAGCATTGTTTCACTTTGATTCGTGCAAATTTTACTAAAACTTTAAACATTATATAGAATCAGCATCGAAACTCAGAAACTTATGAGAAGATTCAGCGCCGGTAGGTGGTCTAAGTGCAACTTTAAAGTGTAGTTGATTTTTTAATTGCACAGTGTAAATGCCTTCAACATCTTTAAAATAAAATAATTTTATAACTACAAATAAATTTGTAAAATCATTTAATTTGTTTATATTTTTATTTATAGCTCTCAGAGTTTTAGAAATACAGAATAACAAACTAATGTGATGTGGTAAATATCCTAATTTACAATATAATAAATTTAAGCATCAAATAAATGTATTACTCGTAATATTAAACTAATTAGAATCAGAAAGTGTTTACTTTGTTGTTGTAAGAAAGGAAAAAAATATTTTAAACATATTTTAATTTTAATAATTTGAAAACTGTTTTGTGCATCAAAACTTAGAGAATATAATGCCTACAATGTTTAATTTGCTTTTTGTATATTATTCTTAATTCTTAATAAGAATTTATATTTGGTTGAGTTTTTTTTTTTAGTTTCAAGTTTTTTTTCTTTTTCATTTCTTAAAATACATGTAACTGTTAATAAATATATTTATGTATTTGTTTTAATGTATGTATATAATAATGTTGTATAATATTGCAGATAAAAAGCGAGCTTTTTTGTTAGTGGTGTTTCCATTTACGTCATATTATTGTTTATTTTTTGTTTATATAATTTTGTTCGGATATACTTTTAGACCTCACGCAAAAGGCAGCTAGAGTTTTTGTATGTTTATTAATTAAAATTAATGGTTTTTTTGTTTTAGTTTTGAAGAGCGACATGTCAACAACAACTGTGCTGTGAAGAATTTACATGCTTACAACTGATTGTGTACCTTTTATTTTGAAGTTTATGCTAGGCACTGCACTTGGAAAAAAATGCGCCCGTTATTTTGCTGAAATATCTCAATGTTTCGGGATCTCCAGAACGTCTTCAATAGATTAGCTATTTTTATTGAGACCTGTATGAAACCTTTTGAGGGGGTATGAGCTTCACATAAAGTAAATTAGGAATTGTTCGACCTGGAGAAGACTTCCCTGTTTTTACTGCGTCTTTGTATATATCATTTCACCAATATAAAAACTAGAAGATATTTACAATGTCAAACAAGAATCGATGTGGAAGTGTCTTCTATGGAGCATGACACTGAAGCTGCATTTCGGGAACTTAGGTAGCATCAATTTGCAATACATTTATTTACTGAAATATCTTTCCTCCCTAGGGTGGTGTGATTTCAAATTCAGTACGACCTTTTTGTATAAATTTGGTGCCAACACCATTACATAAAAATGTAATTTACCGAGGAAATATTCAAGAAATGTTACTTGGTTTTTTTTTTCGAACCAACCAATATTTCATCAAAGAAAGGAATCATACGGATATAATCTGATATTGTTCAGATATTAAGACTGAAAATGAGCGAAGATTTTATAATCTGCCTTAAATCGCAATCGAAAAGGATGATTTCGATGGATAAAATAAGAAATGATTGTTGACCACCTAAAGTTTATCTCACCGTTTACAAAAGTCTGACAAAGTTCCAAAAGTTTCGGAATAGTGTGTCATTCGTTTCAAATATTATGTCTTTGCCCACGCACAACGGTAAGAGAAGTTACACCGTCAAAGGTAATAAACATTTTTCACGTCGGAATGAAATGTGACCAACAAATATTGTTTTCAACTTTCTCGTATACATAAGTATACTAAAGAGAAAGTTATTGCGAACGTGCGGAGATTTCGAACTCAAACTGAGTATGAGAGATGATATTACGACTATTGAGAAGTCCAAAAAAGTCGGTCCACCAGTCTGTCTGTCCCGGGGCCATGTGGCGAAACGGTTCGACGGATTTGCTTCAAATTTCATATATAGGGTTTTTGGGGTTACATCTCGCGGCGTCTGTTTTTTTTTTACTTTATCGTTTGAAATAACGGTACCCGCCATACCATTTTTTTTTTTTTTTTGGAAAATCACTTATTACTATTTTTCTAGAAACGGTTCCAATGATTTTGGTCTTTCTTTGTACTAAGGATGCTTGGGAAGGGGCCAAAAATACTGCGTACTCGGTTTTTGACAAAAAAAAAAAAAAATAAAACCGCCAATATCTCAAAAACTAATAAAAAAAATTCGGAAAAACTTTAATATTTTTTTTATGATATTAAGTTGAACAAATACATTTTTTCATATAACAATTTTCTTAAATTTTGATTTTTTGAACAATTAAGTCCAATGTACGAAATTAGATCCAAATCGTAGGTGCCGTTCTTGAGAAAATCACATTTTTCAAAACATAAAAAGTGATTTTAGTAACTTAGGTATGTGATCAAATGTTGCCATTCTTTTTGAGGCGATTTAAAAATGCAGTTCATGTAGCGAGAAAG
This sequence comes from Ferdinandea cuprea, assembly GCA_963576555.1. Classification (NCBI taxonomy): domain Eukaryota; kingdom Metazoa; phylum Arthropoda; class Insecta; order Diptera; family Syrphidae; genus Ferdinandea; species Ferdinandea cuprea. The sequence continues at coordinate 103,255,204 of OY754959.1, read as the reverse complement.
TTTCGTATTACAAAGTCGTGCAGTTTATTTCAAACGTTCCAAAGAAAGAAAGATAAGAAATTAAGATGATTTTTTGAAAAACAAATTTCAATTGCAATCATCTTAAGTGGATATTCTATGTAACAATTCTATGAAACAAGCTTAAGGTTAGGTCACGTTCATTGACTGTTAAATCATTCAACATCCTGGAATCGCTTCAACACAAGCACCGTGTCACCCTTCATGTGCATATTATATCTTTTCTTTTTTTTTTAAAAAAAAAAACTGCTTAATAATATTTGATAAACTTTTGGTAATAGAGCGGACGGACGTGATGACTACATTAATTTCGCGTATATACTCATGTTTTGTTTAATATACAATAATTCTAGTAAATATTTAATTTTGATTTTTTTTTTATATTTTATTTTTTGTTTTCATTTTCTATGTACAGTCTATGTTTCCGCAGTTCTATGTAAAATAATATTTTAAAATATAGAATGTGATTAATCTTTTTTTTTTTTATTTTCTATGTACATGCTTTACATACTACACACTATGTGCTACAATTACGGCTTTTTTTTTTTTTTTTTTTTAATAATGATTTCATTTATTTAATAAATTATTAACATGAGATTTGTTTTCATTGCTTTCTTTTGTAATTCTGTACGCGAGTTTTGTTATTTTTTTTTTTCGGTTAAAGAAAGTGGAAAGGGAGATAAACAAATGCAACTCCTAGATCCTAGACAATTTCTGGGGTTTTTACAGTCTAATTTTATGTCACGACACGGAGGTGGCAAAGAAATCTTGCAGCCTCTGAACCGTGTGGCGATCCAACTTACAGAGATCGAAATCAAAGGTCTTACTCGTGATTTCATAACGCCCGGTGGCGGCAATCATCTCGACAACTTGCTGCAGTTCCTCGTTGTCCTGCAGAGTCATGATCTTTTGATGGAGTTCCTGCAATTCAGAGAGATATTCGAGGTTGAGAGCAGATACTGGTGTGTTTTGGGTCGGCAGAGTTGATGTAGTCGCCGGCGGAGGTAGGAAAGTCTGTTTGTCTTCTGCACGAAGCAGCGGTGACTGTGATTTTTCGCGAGTGGTTTTCACATTAAAATCCTTTTTTATTTGCTTGAGTGGAGGTTCGACGAATGTGTTCACGGCTGTGGAGTTTCTTCGGCGTTTTTTGTCTTCTTTCTCGGCAGCTTTTTCCGCTTTCGACTTGTCTGCACCGCGATGAGGTTTGTGGTCTTTCTTCTCAGCGGCGCCGACAGGTGACGGCCGAGGAAGTTCGGTGGTTACTGAGGACAAGGAAGAGGGCGTGGATGACGGAGTCGATGTGGACGAGGGAGGAGGTGTTGGCTGAGGATTTGCAGGAGCTTGGAACAGAGATGAGGCGGATTTTGCGGTCGGTAGGTCGGGAAAGCTGCTGTTTGAACTGTCCGAGTTCTGTATTGCTGCAACTTTTTCCGAGTTTGAATTCAAAACTCCGTGAAGGCTCTCCGAGTTGAGACTGTCTACATCGCTGAGGTCGTTTGAGGGATTTAAAAGGCCACTTGATGTTGTTCCCGTGTTGTTACTGTTAGTGGTACTGTTTGTGCTATTTGTAGGCACCGTTGATGCATTGTTACTTGGCTTGTTGGCTTTCGACGAGGATGAGCTGCTCTTTGTGATTGCACTTTCTGTCGATGGATCCACCGCAAAATCAGGTTTCTTTGAGGTTGAAGGGGTAGTCGCTTCATTTTTGGCAGTCTTTTCTTTTTTGTCCTTTTTCTCTTTACTTCCAGTAGATTTCTTTGATGGCTGGTCCTTGTCTTTGTCCTTTTCCTTCTCTTTTTCCTTTTCTTTGTTCTTGTCTTTCTTTTTATGCTTGTGCGACTTTTTGTCCTTCTCCGCGGACGATTTCTTGTCACTTGCCAGCGGAGGGATCTCCTTATCTGTGGCTTTCGAAATAGAATCAGTTTTCTTTGAGTCTTTTTCTGAGGTTTTTTGATTTTTGCTGAGATCTACTTTGGAGGCAACTGTGGGGTTCTTTGAAATGGCCTGTGGTGTCGGTTGTGCTGACGCATTAATTGCGACTGGAGTTGCAATAGGCGCAGCTACCACTGGAGGAGCGGCGTTAGCCACGGGATGGCTCTCCTTGGGCTCAGCTCGATGTTTGTCCTTGTGCTCACGTTCCTTGTCATGAGACTTTTTTTCTTTTTTTGATTTCTTCCCGCTTGAAGAGCCGCTCGTTCGCTTATCACTCTCAGAGGACTTGCTCGATGATTTCACTGTCACACTGGGGTCGTCTCTACTGGCTGCTGATGAAGAACGCACAGGGCTTGGTCTTTTGGGACTTGGTGCTGCAGCGGCTGCGCTCTTCGGGCTGAGAGATCTCTTCGACGCTTTGTCTTTAATTCTCTCCCGCTCCTTTTCCTTGTCTTTTTTGTCCTTTTTCTTCTCATCTCGCTTCTCATGCTTGCCGTCAGATTTCTTCTTAGATTCCTTTTCATCGTGAGCCTTATCCTTGTGCGGACTTGTTTGCTGCTTGTGCTTGTCCTTCTTTTCACTCTTGTCCTTCTCCTTGCCACCGCTGGCGGCATTTCCAGAGGCAGTAGTTCCAGCTGCTGCCGCACTACCGCCAGAGTTCAACTTATCCTTCCCACCACCACTTTTACTGTTCGCAACTGCTGCTGCAGTCATTGGAGCACCTGCACCACCATTTGCTGTCTTTACCTTTGGATCTGGTGAGAATTTTGGTGCACTTTTGTTGATTGGTGGTCCAAAGAGATTCGTAAACGTATTCGACTTACTATCATCTGGACGCTGCTTGTGTTTTTTTGACGACGACGCACTGGTCGCATCAGTGCTTAATTTTGGTTTGCCAACCATTTGATTGCGATTATCTGGAAGGCTCATGTCGAGACTCTTCTCGTCGGAAGTGATTGCACCGCCAACAACACCCGATACAGCGATACCGCCCCCCTTTAGCAGTTTCTGGCGAAAATCTTCGGAAGGCGCTTCAAAAATAAATTTCTTTACCTCACTACGATGCAATGGCGGACCCTCCTGTTGCAGATCCAAGTCGTAGCTGAATGGCACCCTCTTTGGTTCGTCTCGATTACGAAAGAAGATATCTATTGTTAATACGAAACCAGCGTAGCCGGATTCTTTTAGCACATATGGTGGTTCCTTGAATGCTAAAATGAAAGAAAAAAAATAGAATGCATTAAAATAATGAATGCATTTGGAGTGGCGGTCAAGAGTAACTTACATCGTTTGGGCTTTGGGAAGGAGTCATGCAGATTGAACACAACTTTATCGACAAAAGCACTTATGTCAGCTTTATTCACTCCTTGTACGTACAACTCCCAATCATGGGTGAAGCCTTCGGGTGTACGTTTGCTTTTCAGCGTTGCCGAATGTCCAATCTCAAATTGGACTTTTATTGCCATAATTAGGTTAAAAGCTTCACGATGATGGCTTTCGATTTACGCAACGCGTAGAAAAACCTAAAAAAAATAATTTTATTGGATTTGGATTTAAATAAAAAAAAAATATTAAGGAAACCGATTGATTATATAGTAAGGAGGTATGGTTAGGAGGTACAATGTGTAGTAACAAATAAACAAATAATTTGTGTTGCATTTTTGCACTTTTCGAATTGATGAGGATAATGCTACTGTTTATAGCAATTTAAAGAGGTGCTGTCAATTAAGCAGATAAGATAACTGAAAGCAGCGTGCCCGGGACCTTAGAGGATGTAAGGCTGCTCCGTCTCAGGCAGAGACTCTTTACGGGTCTGGAGCCCGTTGAGTAAGCTGTCGATTATGGTTATATTGACATTGACTGCTTAGACATGTCAAATTCTGTCACACACAAGAAAATGTATTTTCAGTATGCCTAAAACCCTTGGGCAGAAAGCAGCCATCAATTTAAAAGTTGGTCTTTTTAAGGAGATCAAATTAAGTTTAATTTAAAAAATGACAGGTATTTGGAAAGATGTTGTTGCTGATTTTTTTGATAAACAAACATGATAACATTATATAGCCTTTGTACCGCTACAACCTTAAGTCTTTTAAATTGAAATTGAAACGAAAAATTTGTGATTGGTACCACGTGAAGTGGTGGATGGACTTACAGCGAAGTTTAACGACTCGCAACAGCCGATCATCAGAATCCTTACATTTGTACTTTCTATTTTTGAAAATTGACATCAAAATTCCTTTAGCCATTTTAAAATTTTGCAAACTGTCTAAAAATAAATAAATATTAGGGGTAAACGACCCATACAGAACCTAAAGCTTTGCTTCTCCAACCATTGTGATATATGAATTCGCCTAACGGGAAAGATTTAACATTGGCATTTAACGCAACTATAATTGAGGTGACATGCTCGAAAAATTGCAGTTTCTTAAAAAAAAAATTGTATAATATATAATCCCTATAAACGCTAAGATCACGTTAGACAGGTTTCTATCAAATTCATCCCCTAAGACATTCGTGAAAATGTAAATCAAAAATTTATACAAAAAAATTCATTAAGCTACCCCAAATATTCAAAGTTACGAATAAAACCGTCGACCAGTTTTATGTGCGAAACTAGAATTTCTTTTCCATGCATCAATTCCGCTAAAGAATGACTGTTCAGTCCCATTTGAGGACAATAAACTCTTCCTCTTCAAAGTGAGTAAATACGTTGAGCGCTGATTGCACTTTGACCTAGATTTTTGTTTTAGTAATGAAACTTCAAAGATAAGGCACAACCTACTGCCTACAAATTCGACACATTAGTTTTGTTCGAACCATTTCAAGACACAACACCACTTTATACGCAACCACTTCCCCAGATAAACAAATAAAATGTTAGTATATTTCTAAGCCAATTACCTTGTTGTTTTTTGTTTCTATTTTGTTCACTTCTTTTACATTTAATTATATAAAACTTGTTCTTTAAAGACACTCGTCAACAACACGTATACTCTTAACACCGATTTCCAATTTTTAACTTTTTTTGTTTAATTTTTTATTTGTTTAACTTTTTGTGAGAGAAAATAATTAAAAGCACAGTCAAATTGAAATTAGTACATACTGCGGTACACTATGCAGGAGCGGTCTGGAAGACGTAATGCACTTGAATGATAGTAATCACTAATCATCGTCAACTTCTGTCCATTCCATAAGTAGGTATTCTCAATTTGAGAAGATCCTTTACCTGACACCGACGGTGTACCGCAATAAAACATCTTTGCTTGCTAAATTCGTATTAAGTTAAATTTTCTCTCAGATAATTAACGCAAAAAAGGAAAATGAGGAGAAAAAGTTTTTTTTGTTTCTTTTTTCTCACTTCTATCCAACCGGAGGTTTAGGTGGAATGATATTTTTCGGTGACACTCTTCTTCTCTAGGGGAGAATGACTATTTACTTACCTGCAATTTGAGTGTTTGATGATGTATTGCTTGGGCCTAGACAAACGTGAAGGGGTGTTTGATGTTTTCTGCGGCGTTTGGTGGTAAAATAGGCGTGTAAAACATAATAATTGATATGAAAATTTAATAAGTTATTAGTTCAGTGGCAGAACAATATGTTTTTTCCCCCCAAATAATTGCTGTACGAAGAAGTTTTTTATGCACTGGGCATACTGACGTATGAAAATGGCAATTCCATTTCGATTCCAGAAGGCCTCCTCAAAGATTTAAGATTGTAGTAGATGAAAAAAGTACATAACAAAATGGTGGATTTCCTGCTGTTATGGTATTAGACTAGATTTTGTTGGAAGTAACTTTTGATTTTTTTTGGGTATTTTTTTTTAATTTGCTTCCTAAGTAAATAAAACGTTTTTCTAGTGAAAAATTGGTTCGAAAATTATTTACATTTGTTTTAGGGATTTATTTGTATCATAAAATTTGTTTTATTTCTTATCAGATTACGTCTCTTAACGAATCTCAATAGTCACATGAATAATAGTTTATGAATATAAATTTTCATGTTAACTCATAAAATTCAATTATACACTTACTATAAGCAACATAAAGTCACATACTGTTTATTCTAAAATGTTGATCTGTCAAATTTATTTATTCTGTTTTCAATCAGAAGCGAACAATAAAAAATGGTGCGAGTGACTTAACTTGGATTATAAAAATATTATACTTCTTTGATCAAATAATTATTTTCCAGAATAATGTTAACTTTTTCACAATAAGAACGGTACAAAACAAAAGCTAAAAACAACGAGGCTGGGAAATGTACATATGTACATACATTTATTTATTCATTTGCAAACTTATATCATTTTAGGCCAACATTCCATAGTCAAAGATATTTGTCAAAGATCAATGAACATTTGTTTAGTTAAAGTTGTTTGACAATTTGTTTACAAAATCTGTTTCATAAACGAGCTACATAGATAAGTACAGAAAATTTATGTGTTCATTACACCTTTGTCACAAATGCTTTTTCGTTTTACTTCGTAATTTAAATTAGTTGTATTTAGTTTATAAAAGAAGAGTATCTGTTAATATAATATGGTACATAATAAATACGTTAATAATAAAAAATATTTACTTTTAAGGATGAACATAATTAAAAAACATAAATATATAATAGTACAAGCAATACTCATTGCTTACTTAAAAATTGGCGTCTACATGAAAAGGTGCAATGTGTCTTTTTTAAATTGCTCACCTTATAAGAGTCTGTTTTGTAAATAAGAGTAAGACTTGTAATTTTCTGTTCTAACCTGATCTGAGAGTTTTCATTCACGTGTGCTGTTTTGTTCTAGATTTTGATTATTTTATGCAACCATTGCGTATTTTGGCGAAAATTCTTAGTACACAAACTGTCTAAAAAAAATGTAGTTCGCTTATATCCTTTGTGAAATGTGTGTTTTGTTAATTGCATTTCAATCACGCACACAAAAACAATCAAGAATAAAAAATTATCTTTGTTTATATGATATGACAGAGCATTAGGTTATTAGGCATTCTCATATAGAAGATGCCTTGAAGTAAGTGAACGTGGTAGTGTATATATGATTCATGATTTTGTTTGCATTTAATTTAAGAAACTTAATGCCAAATTGCTCTAGTTAAATCTATTACAAGAAAAAGTCAAAGTTTAGAATCAACGAAAACAAAGAAACAAAAAATGTTCGTGTGTTGTGACTTGTGGGCCTTTGACAGTTTTTTTTCGATAGCCGCAATTCCGCGTAGAGAAAATTTAACGAAAGTACATAATATTTTTGTTGCTTCGTTTCCTTCGCGCGTATAACTTCTTGTAATTTCTCATAAAAGTTTACCAAAATTTGCGCTTGCAAATGACCACGGTAAGGGATCTAACGTAAAAACGTTGATTTCATGTTACAATTCGCATTCAATTGATCGTCCAATATAAAATAATAATATTTGAATATTATTTAAAAATATATATACCATATACACAGCTCTTGCCAGGTGCAATTTATAGCAAATTATAAACGAGTTAAACTTACCTTTTTCTTATATAAGTATATATACTTTGGCAATTAAATTTTATTTTAAAATTAGTGGGAACTCCAGCAATTAGGTAGATGCTAAGATAAATATTGAGTAATCGGTTCCTTACAGTCATAAAATTAGAAGCATTAATATGTCAAATGCTACCTGCGCAATTACTACCCGAAATTAAGCTTTATCTGTTGTCTTCAAAACCAATAATTATTGTTATTTATTATTATCTATTTGAATTGATGCAATTCTTAATCCGATTACAGTAATGCCATAAAAAGTCTTTCGGGTACTTTTAGGAAAAAAAGTCTTATATATTCGGAAAACAAGAGGGTTTTTGTCCTTTAGTTATTTCTGGCATTAAAACAGAAACCATAAACAACTGTATGCGAATGTACCAGATTCTTAGAATTTGAATCTAAACAATTTCATATGTCGAAGTCACAATTAGACAGGCCGTATATGCCAAATACTTATTTATTTTTTAGCAACTATATTCCGGAAAAATAATTTTATTCGATGTTACCAAAAGCAATGATCACACGACAATTTTAGTACCATTAGTTGGCGATATTTCGGCTTCGGCACCTACCTAATTGAGTGGATGCAATCATAAATAACAAATAAAATGCATATATTTACATACCTTTGTTATATAAAATATTTGTTTTCACTGTGAAGCTAGGTATCATTCACATCATCAATTTGAAGAATCGTATAACACCATCAACAAATTAATTGCCGCCCTTTTATAAAAATGTATTTAAAATAATAGTATAATAATAATAAAAAGTAGTAATAATAAAGCTTCATGACCCATGAAACTTAGAACTTGGATGAGAACATTTTGTTGCATAGCTAATGCATTTATATAACGCATGCGCGGTTAATAAGTAAAACAAAAAAAAAACATTTTCAAAACAAGTCGAAACGCATTCCCATCATCCATCCCATCAATGTATGAATCATGTTGCTACAATAACAATTCCATATATACATATATGTGTAACTTTATTTTTACGAAAGTGTTTTTATTTTTTGCTATGCAAAATCAATTTGACTTGGAATTACCACCTACTTTTATGATTTCAGTTTAGTTCCACAGGTAGGGATAAAATGTAAGCATCATATTTCAGCAATCTTGTGTTTTCAGTTTGTTCAATCTTGAACATCATTACGTCATTTGAAGACAGAAATGCATTTTGAAAACCTTATGACACACCATATTTAACACATGTTTTTTGTTTATCATTACCTTATTCTTATAAGAATATTTTTTTGAAATGATTTTGGAGATAATAAGGTGTATACAACTTTGATATATATCAATAATTCACTTGTCGAAAAAAATTACGTCGCAATTAGATTCTAAGATTAGTATCGAAATGACATTGAAAGGCAAATGATTGACTCAGCAGTTACATTTGTGATTATTTTGGAAAATATTTATAAACAACGCTCGCGCTTACATTTATAACTTAATTTTATTAGTCGTGATGTAAATATTATCCAAGCAGAAAAATTACAAAGCAAAATAACAGAATTATTCGTAATATAAATACAAAGAAATTAATACAATTTTATTTTTTCAATTGTTTGCTAATAATGATTAAGATAAACTGGTTCGCGTACTGAATAAGAAGCAAACAAAATTAACTAGATTAAAAAGTACTTTTTTGATACCATAGTGAAATTAGAGAATCTATCGTCTCATTTTTGGATATTTGACACATCATGTTATACTTCTTCGCACAAAAGTACGCAAATGCATCTAATGAAACTTTTGTACATTCTTCCTTACGTCAAATTTTCATTAAAATTAAAAAATCCTCTCTAATACTTACAAGAATTGGAATAGAAAGAATACTATCAAGCATTTAGTGAGTAAAGCAAATTTACACCTGTGATAAGTAACCCTTTCAAAATTAAAGATGAGACAATGTTTTTCGTTTATAAAATGTTTGTGAAGGTCTGAAAATGCTTAAAAAAATCGAATTTAGCTGTTTTGCTGCTCTTCGAAGTCTGCTTACATTTTGCTATACTTGCTATCAAATTATTTCTTTGATTTTTATCAATTTAATAAAAATCAAAGAAAGATTTTCGAAAAGGCTTTTATAGTACAATTAAATAATAAATCACCGGGGTACTGGATGCGTTTCTATAATACTCTCTTCTGGGAAACGTAGTTTGTTGAAGTTGATGTTTGTTTGTTGACATGATATTTTGATCTTGTTATCAATTACTTCATTTCCATTTATAATCTGCTATTCTTTAACGCCAGTAAGAGTATGTATAATGACATGCTGAGAGTGGCTGATGATATAAATGCTCAATATCGTTCACATATCCCAGTTGCTTGCATATTTGTTAAAAATAATGCCTTGTAAATTCTCTTTGAATTTATAATTTGAACAGCCATCTTACCACTGATTCCGGGATAGCTCTGAGAAAAATAGAGACCTTGTTTACTGTAAAAAACTATTTGTTTATTGGTATTTTCTTACTGACTATTTATTCACTAATTTTAGCTTACTATGCAATCTAAAGTCTAGAGTCAATAATACGACCTATGTACATTGCTACCTCCTATAGTTGTGCTGAGTCGGTAGTTTTGTTGGCCTATAAGGGTCGCTAACTAATATTGGTTTGCATATTGGTTATACAAGCGAATGCTGCCGGAATTAGGGCATTGACTTTATTCTTAATAACTAAAATTTTGGTTTTTGGGTTATGCATTCCATGTGCTGACTTACGCACACTCTGCTTAAGAACGAGATTTAAAGATTGTAAGTGCTGCAAAACTGTACATATTACAGTTTGCTAATGCTGGGATTATGCGACACAGCTTCACACAACCTTTTCGAACTCAGGTTGTGTGCTTGAAGAGTTCCGGACAATATATTGAAACAAGAGTTGTAAAAGAATGCAATACTTTGGGTATTGCAATCATTGAAGTCGCAGTCGTTTGATTTATTAATTCGAATGCAATCAAAATACTTCACACCAGTACTTTGAGTTCAATATTGAATTCCCAACCAAATTTTAAGCAGTCAAATCACTTGAACTAAAAATAATGAATAAAAATACTTTTTGCATACATAAAATCAAACTGAAGGTATCTCTACGAACACCGTACGAACTCGAAGACCAGATCAATTTATCGAAGCTTTACAAAGATCAGCGTGAAACAATACTCCTCATAAAGAGAGAGTAATCAAAAAGAGCGAAATTAATTTTTTCCCTGAAATTACTGAACTAGTAAAAGAAAGGAAGACCGCGTATAAGATGGCAACAATCTCGTGTTCCGCAGCGTAACACAATTTTAAATAATTTTTGCAGTAACCTGGAAAAAGATATTCGGGATTTTCAAAAACATGAAATCTCTTTGTATTTTGAAAGCTATAAAAGGCATGAATATACCAAAGTTGCAAGTGCCACCTATAAGGAAAAACCATGGCGAATAGGCGAAACCATTCCCCGACAATGGAAGATAGCTGAGGTTATAATGGTTCCTAATCCAGGAAAACCTTCTACGCTTCTACCAATAACGTCGAAGATATTCGAAAAACTTATATTTAAGCGATTGCATCCGATTATTGAAGAATGCCCATTAATACCGGTTCACCAATTCGGATTTAGAACGAAGCACTCTCCCGTTGACTCAGATATATAGAATAACAAACGAAATTGAAAAATTTGTTCTAGTGTTTTTCTTGACGTCTATCAGGCTTTCGATATGGCATACGGGATTAATATATAAACTTAAAAATGCTCTCCCAAAACAATTATATGAGATCCTAAGCTCTTATTTAGCGGAAAGACTCTTTAGTGTTAAACATGGGAACGAGTATTCCGAATTCAAAGAAATTGAGGCGAGAGTTCCACAAGGAAGCATTCTTGGCCCGATTTTATTTCTTTTATACACTCGTGATATACCGCAAGAAGATGATATTATCGTAGCGACGTTCGCAGATGATACGGCCATATTAGCCGTAGACAATACGATTCAGTCCGCTACATATAAGCTTCAACAACAATACACTCGCGTTCGTGGCCTTTGTAATGACGGTGTATTACAAATTTTAGATCAGAGAAATCTTGTGCGCATAAAACCTTTTGAATCAGCACAATAAGATTTAACCGCGTGTTATTGTCGGTATAAGCAGATGCTTCCGCTGCGATGTTTCCTGCCAAATGTTAATTAAATAATTTAAATTAAAGCAGCTTGATAGACATTAGTCTAGTTTTAGTATGAATATTTTTTTATGGGAAGTGTTTTTTAGTGAGTAAAAATCTCACACAATTATGAGCACGCGCGGTCGGTCCACATAGTGTCTCATGAAAGAGTTTACCCTCAAAAAAAACTTTCTGAATACAGGCAAATTCTTTAAAATCTTCTTACAATCCTTTAAATTCATTTAATTATTGTAGTCTTTTGAATGCATCCAATTTATTAAGTTTTTTGGATAGTTGAAGTCTACAACGAAGTTTTTTTTCCGGTTAAAGTCTTTCAATTGATTTGAAATCTATTATCTCTTAGACAGTTCAGGTATATCTTTGAGGTAATAAGCGACTTTGTCTACCTCGGATCTGCTATCACATCTGAAAACGACATCTCATAAATCAAACGAAGAATAACACTTGCCAATCGCTATTTCCTTGAACTGAGAAGGCAACTATGTAGGAAGGCCTTCTCCAGAAGAACTAAAGAATGGATCCAAAGCAGGACCCTTTCTTAAGCGGGTGAAGATACATTTGGTTGTTTTGAAGTTCTTCGTAAAATATTTGGTCTCATATGCGTTGACGGGTTCTGGAGAAGACGTTTCAACGATGAAATCTACGAGTTGAACTCTGCCACACTGACATTATGAAAAACTGCGTATTAGGACTTTTAGGTGTCTGGGAAAAAAGCGAATGAATACCAACCCTCCAGCCCGCAGAATCTTCGACTCTAATCTGCAGGGACAATGCCTTAGGTAGCATGCACAAGCGGAAGGGGAACTCAACCAACTTGGAGTGAACAACTAAAAGCAGTTAGTCAAAAACCTCTCTGGCCAACTGTTCGATTTCATTTAGCTGGGAGGCTTCGCATGCTGTTTTCTTCGAGGTGCTTTTTCTCCCAGTTTCTCCTGGCTCGATACCTTTCCCTCGCTTCCCTTGTTTGTCATCTTCTGCCACCTTTTACCACCGGTATACCATCATCTCATCATCTCATCACGGTATTTTTTCCTTGGCTGGTAACCACCAGCTCCTTGATAATAGTGATGTTAGTGTCACAAATCCTTGACAAACAAAAAAAATTATAAAAATCTGTCAAATTCTCTAAACTTTACCTTAGACTGATATTTGATAATCGTTGAACGCATTCCAGATATAATACAGACTAGCATCACAAAGCGGAACTAAAGTTTGAACAATTTGTATATTAACAGAAATTACATCTTAAAACAAATTTTATACCCAAAAAGACTCGGCGTGAAGGGAATGCCAGGACAGTCTAAACATACATAAATCTAAAAATTTTATATGAAATGACTTACTTAAAATAGAGTAAAAAAAAATTTACGGCAATGTAGGTGTATGTCACAATTACCTTAATAACTCTTGATATATAAAAACTTTTTAACTGTTTATTTGTTGCCGAATAAAAAAACAAAATCACTTTTTTTGAAAGATCTACTGTGGGCTTACAAAGTTAAATTGGCTCTTCAGATATAGGCAACTTCAAATTAGACATGACCATTTATATAAATCGCAAATTACAAATTTGGTTTTGGCATTTCACTTTTTTTTTAAATTCCTCCTTAACTTATTCCAAACTGTTACAAAATTTTAGCCCCAGAGAAATTGTTTTAGAGTTTTTTTCTATTATGAATCACTTATAATTAAAGCATCGCATCACACCTGTAGATAAAAAAAACCCACTACGCAGAAAACTAAGTCCAACATATTGGAGGCCACATTAAGCATCAATAGTTTTGCGTGCGGGAGCAGATGTTCCTATTGACTTTAATCTCATTATAACTGTGGGACCAATCGGCGCATTTTGTGAAAAGCCAACTCTTTCCACGATTTATATGGTGGCTACAGGAAAATGGGGGCGTATGCGCGATTTAAATAAGCCGCCACTCTATTCTGAAATTATCTAATCATTATTACATAAACATTAACCTTTCTAATTACCGTTATACATATATGACAAATTTTAGATGGGGAACTTTTTGTTTGTACTTCACCAATATGTTTCCCAGACTTCTAATCTATTTAAGATTTTGTCTGACATTTCTATTTAAAAAGTTACTGTCGTTCTGACAAAGCACTTGATCGGTATCGTTCTCACTTATTGTTATAATAATAAAATCAAGGCCTCTTCTGCACAAAAATATTGAAACCGTGATGAACTTAAATGTACGCTTGTTTTTGTGAATCGAAATAGATAATTCTTACGCGCCTTCAAGTAACCCCCTTTTAAGCCCGACCTTTTTCACAGATTCACAAATTTACAGAAAAAACTAAATAGTTTTTTTAAAAATACCAGCAGAATAACAATACAAGCTTACCTTCTTCTGACCTTCTACCTATACTTTCCAAATAAAAGAATACACAGACAAAATTGTTTACTCTTAGCAAATGTGGAGTATAAAAACAATCGTTCCTTCCAACTACAATTAACCGAATTTAAAAAAATATATATTTATTTTACGCTTTGCTGTTTCAATAAACAATGACAACAAAGTCCGCTTAACTATATTAACTGACTTAAGTCGCTTAAAATTGTGGACCCACTGTGCTTGCACGGCTTTACACTGTAAGAAGCCAATGCCAGCCAACTGACAAAAGTAAACAAAAGCAAAACAAAAAAAAAAGTAAGTTTAATTCAACTCTTTTCCGCTCTTTTCTCGGCAATGCCATACCAATTGGATGTCGTCGGCGGAGAAAGTTAGCACCACAAAACACACCGTAATAGTGCGATTGGCTCTCATGCTATAGGATAAAAATTCAGTTCGAAAATATAATTTCATCTGTTAAGTCTCAAGTTAGTTGTTGTTCCGGGTCTTAACTGCCATTAGAAGTCTGTTTGATTCATGTTCGCTGTTTGATAGAAAATGAAATTAAAAAGACTATCTAAGATGTTCTTATTAAGTGTTGGTGTTGTAATGTGTGTTAATTTCATTAGACCGTCATTATGCAACGATTCGATACGTAAATATGATAATGTGACTAAAAATGGGGACTGCGATAATAACAGAAACCATTTGGTATGGTCAAGGTTTCTTGAGGAATACATTGTGAGGTATGCGTGGAGTTGAATGAAAGTGAAACTTTTTTTCTTGAAGTTTCTTATGACAATGTTAAATGTATTTCAGCCAAGAAAATGCTACAAGAACAGGGAAGGGGCTTATGAATCCAGGTATGATGAATCCTGGATCGCTAATTAACGATCAAGGCTACCACCGATACATTCCGACAAACAACATCTATATAACGAAACGAATTGGAGAGGCAATGGAATTGGAGCCACATATGCGGCCTCCAGTTAAGGTTGTAAATCCCCCACATCGACAGAATAGTTTACCGCCAGGTTTTAACGGGCATATACAGCAGCAGCAGCAGCCCAACCATCAGGTACATCCGCAACAGCATGTCCGTGCTGTATCCGAGAATGACCTGTATCTGTTGGGAGCCATCGAGAAACTCGTTTATCGCGTGGATTATCTAGAAAGTCGCGTGCGAAGATCTGAGCAGTTAATCTACTACCTGATGGCGGGCAACAATCAAAAAGAAGGTATTGTACCATTGATCTCTTTTTTAAGATATGCTTCACATTCACTTTCATTAATCTCTCTGTCGTTATAGTTCGCGATCCATGTCCAGCAAATTTCACTCGCATCAGTGACAATTGTTATTACATTAACAGTGATCAGCAAGTTAACTGGAAGACAGCGAATAGCGCTTGCAAGTCGCTCAACTCTTATCTGGCTGAGTTTGAGAAGGTTTCCGAGAATGAGGAGTTGATAGCGTATTTGCTGAATCAGCAAATTCATCGGGGGCGTGACTTTTGGTTGGGTGGCTTAAATCCAGGGCTATTGTGGATTTGGGCAAATTCAGCAAAACCGGTAAATCCGAATATGAACCTAACTACGATTGCGAATAATCTGCAACAGGAGAGTGATAAGGGAACAAATAGCACAGAGTCAGATCAAATTTTAAATAATACGATGGAAATAAAAGGTCAGGGTAGGTGTCTAAGGCTATCCTATAATCCTGCAAAGCATTCTTACCTTTACTATGGACAGGAATGTACTTCAAGGCAACATTTTATTTGTGAATACGAGGATAAGACTTTGGACAATAAAATAAGAAAAATTACAAGGGATTTGCGACTCGATTCAATTTGAATGGAGGCAAAACAAATTATTTTGTAGTCATTTAATAAGCTAAGAATGTTGAACAGTGTGAACTAATGTGTAATTTATTTATTTTATTTTATTTATATAGTAAAATATTTATATCAAAGCGAAAGTGTGTTTTTATTTGAAGCGATCGGTACACACCGAACCGACGACGGATGGGACACTAACTTTCTTAACGACTTCCCGACCCGTGTAGAGGAAAACTTCAGCCCCGAAATTCCGTTCGTCTATCTGTTTGTTTCGACATGGTTCAAAGATCTTAAAAACTAACTGTCCAATCGAGCTAATCTGTATACATATCTGTATGTATATGTTATGATGTCAGAAGCCCCTGTCAATCAAAAGTTATCCGATAGATGGCCCAGAACTAAATCACTCATGAACGACTTGACCGATTTAAGTCATCTTCACACATTGTTTTGTCAAGACCAAGGATGAGTAACTAAACAGATAGTCGACTTCCATATCCCCTGTCCCCTTAAACTAGCAAATTTTTTTTAATAGTGGTGGCAGAATTCTCTCTTAAATTTTGTGTCTGTGAATACTTGTGAACCACAGAGGGTGCGGTTGACCGTAACATTTAAGGTGTTTGAAGCCCAATTTGACATTAATGATACCATCATATGACATCTTTTTTAATAGTTTTTTTATAGATTCCATGGCGCCGCAGCACTGCAATTGTGTGCGTGAGCTGGGTGGCAATTTGATTTGCATGCAAAAACTTATATCAATGTTCTACGCCTTTTTCAAGCAAATAGAAAAGGGAGGGCGGGAGAGTCACAATTTCTCTCAGTTGTGTTGTGATACCAGGTGATAGGTGGCGTAGTTCTTAAGTTATTTACAATTTCTACAGTTATGGACCAGAATGATAGAATTTATTCATTCATAACATAATTGGACTATTTTCGTACTGTTGTACACATTCCTGTTGTTAATCAATTAAAGTCCACATCTTAACCAAGATACAAAATGTAATTAAGAAATTGAACTCATAGTACCATCCACCAAGAAGGGAAGCACGTTAAAGATAGGATACTTCTGAAAGAGATTCTTAACAGGCTCCGGTATTTCAATTGGAAATATATTACTGTAGTTCAACACCAGGGGCTTTCTACAATTGCTCAAAAAATAAATCAAAAATATTATAAGCTACAACTTATACGTGTCATTCGAACTTAATTCTTATTCACGTGTCTAGACTTTATAGAAACAAAGCTGATTAACACTTGTTAAGCTTTCAAGTTCGAATGATCTATATTATCTAATACAGTGCTGTTTGTGGATTAAACATTATCGTGTTTCATTATTTCATTCTGCAGCAACACTTTCGTTAAACGGATCAAATGATTTGCGATTGAATGTAAACCTTAAATTCTTTCAATATATTCTGTTTAAAAAAAATAGCTTTTTCAGGAGAATAGTGATCCCAAACTCAACACCTCATTATTCTATCAACAAACAAACATTTCATTAAAGCAAACCAAGCATAATTATTATTTAGTTTTTTTTTTTACTTCAGTTTCTCCTAAAAACCTTTTGCACAAACAAATAAATTAATAACAAAAAATAAATAAATAAGATATTTGTTTATATGATTATTATAATGATTTTACTTTCGAGATTAAGTTAAAAAAAAAAATTGTTTATATAAAGAGAGAATTTGGTTATGCACAGTTGTTCTTAAAATGTTGTAGTATATCTTTGGTTCCATTTTGTATGCATTGAGAGATGTTCACCTTTTTTTTTTGTTGATGTTTAACAAAGAAACAATCATATAATATTTATTTTAAATTTAAATAAAAAACAGATATTATTAATAATGAAGGAAGCATTGTTGTGATGTTTTGTATATAAATATATGCGCAACTTCTTGTATTTGTTTTGGGAGAGGATGGTTTTGTGTTTCAAATTTTTAATAACCAGCCAATTCGGCGAATGTGGAGTCCATTTCGTCGGCAAGACTCTTGTATCTGTCTTTGTTGATTCCCAATTCGTCTGTGGAGGAAAAAAATATAAAAAAGTTTATTAACACATTTTCCCATTTAAACGTTGTTAACAAAAAAAAAATAATAATTCCATTTGTTATATACATAAACATAACTTTTTTTCGTGACAAAAAAAGGGTGTTTGGATAATAATAAAAATAAGTTAACGAATAAAAAAGAAAATAATATTGTGCATTTAAGAACATTGCACTGTGCGGCAATTGTGGATATATGTATATTGTTTAAACAAAAACCAAACGAGCTTTCGAGCAACAAAAAAAAAAACACTGTTATTCACATCGCGTGTTTGCTGTCACATAAACAATTTCGTAGGACATTAACTTGGTTATGTGAAATTTACAATGAGAAACACATACAAATACAAAAGTAAAAAAATTTATATAGAAAAATCACCTTTTATATTACAATGTTACTGTTGTGATTTTTTTGAATTTTTAAAAAATATATGTATGTATGTATCTATGTATATGCGTTTTTCTTTTTTGATCAAAAATAAAAGAAAACTTCTGGCAGGCATCGATTGATAGAGAGAGAGAGGCACATTTTGAAAGTTGCACCAAAATAACGCAGACGAGCGGCAGGATTAGTATTTTTTTTTTTTTTTTGAATCAGACGCGTAAGTTTTCTTTTCTTTTGTTTTTTGTTATTATTATACAGTGTCGGTGTTTTGTTGATTTTTGAAGAACATTTTTTTCTGTACATACATACACTATGTTCGGATTTGTGGAAAATTTAGGAAATTTTGTACAATGGGTAGCTATGTAGTTGTTATATTGTTTTTTTTGGGAATGAATTTTGCACTTTCGAATGAGGTATTCACGTAGCAATTCTTTGGTGATTTTTTAAGTTTCGACTGTATAACGCCAAAGTGGCATTGGCTTCTAAAAGCAGACTTAACTTTCACTGTTTTATTGAATCAGTCCTTACAATCTGAACTAATATTCTGACTTGTAACGATTGAAAAAAATTGTTGTCTACTAGAACGAAGAATTTAATCACCAATCGAAATGTAGTAGAACAGCTGCTCTCAGCCGATGACATCTGGCATCAAAAAAAAAAATTGAAACGTGAATATGCCTGGCAAAAGTTGCTAACAAATTAACATAATATACACAAAAGTTGGGGTCGGTATACACAATACTCCTAAGAATTTGCGTAAGCTAACAGAGATGGGATTTTTTTGTGAATTACTACTACGATTTTATTATGTCCAAAAAGAAACCATTGTACATAATTGTAAAATTTGTTTTGTTTGCGTAACGATTGCTACTCCTGTGAGACAAATAAATTATTAGCTAGAATTTCATCTAAGAAATTTTTCTAAAAAAATCATTTGCTCAATACAAAGTGGATGCAGTGCATTTGGTTTGGACAGTAGTTTTAAGTAAGACTTTGAAAGTGATTTTGGATTTAAAAATGTGTATAGTGTCTTGTAAATGTTTTGTAAATTGTTTTAAATTCATTATTATTATTATTTGTTTAATATCCGGTAAGTTCAGCAAATGTTGAATCCAAATCATCGCAGATCGCTTTGTATTTTTCTTTTTCGTGGAAGAGACGGTCTGCAAAAAGCATCATTATATTAAAAGCATAGCATTTATTATACAGTTTTACTTAAAAAAAATGTTAATAAGTTTTTTGTTAAAACTTAAATTAAAAAATATATAATTCTACAGTATCTAAATTAAAAAAATATATATTGACTTCTATTCTCAATGAGATCTTTTTTTTTAAATATATAGTTAGTTGAAGCGTACGATTTCTATATTTAATATTGATCTTTGTTTTTTTTGAATATTTTTAATGATTGATAAAATTTTTTAACGTTTTCCTAATTAAGTTTAGCAATATTAAAAAGGAAACATTACCTTCTAGCCTGTCGACTTCCTTCTGGAGCCTCTTCACTTGCTTCTCAGCGTGTTCAGCACGTTGTTCGGCTTCCTTCAATTTGACGGTCAAAGTCTTCATTTCACGCTTGAATTCCTCTACTCTCTGGTTAGCCTTCTCCTCAGATACTTCCAAAGATTTCAAGGAGTTACCGACAACCTATTTGATGAGATTTCCCATATAGAATCTGATATTTATGTATTTCGTTTGCAAGTATTTTTACCTTCAATTCTTCTTCAAGTTCCATGATCTTGGACTCACCGGAACGGACACGATCTTCAGCGACTTCAAGTTCATCTTCAACGAAGGCCAACTTGCGGGAAACTTCATCGGACTTGGTATCAGCGTCTTCAGCCAACATACGGGCTTCCTTCAATTGGTTGGTCAATTGATCCATACGTTCTTCGTCCTGTTGGGAACGGTTCTCCAATACTTTGCACATACTATCAATTAAAAAATTTATTTTAAAAAAAAAATCTTATTAAAAAATAAAACACCTACCGGTTGTTCTCATCAGCAGCCTGTGTGGCTTCCAACAATTTCTGTTGAGCACTGGTTGAGCGTTCTTCAGATTTTTCCAAATCTTCTTCAATCTGTTGTACCTTACGATTCAAAGTGGCAACTTCAGATTCGGTGGCGGTCAACAATTTTTCCTTCTCCTCCAATTCGTGATTGGCCTTCTCTAAGGCATCCTTTGATGTGACCAAATCAACATCAACTTGGACCAATTTCTTCTCCAAGTCACGTACTTCCTCATTCAGTTTATCGGCACGGGAATTTGCATCCTTAGCTTGGTTTTCACAGGTATCGGCCTTATCAATGGCGTTATCCTTTTCAAGCTTCATCGCTTGCATCTTCTTCTTGATGGCGTCCATGATGAATGTGTTTTTTGTTTAACTTTGACGACGAAATGAAAAACGAAGGAACTCTGCAAAGTGAACAGAAGATAGATATTGATTAGGTAATTTATTTATTCCGCAAAAAGATATTGTTTGGCAACAAACAGATTGTTTTGTAAAATGTAACTTAATAAAAACTATACTATAAGACAAAAGAAATTTAGCCATTGTACCTGTGTGGGTATAATTATGGGATAAATAATAACTTTGATACCGCTTAGTAACAGCCGTGTTATTCACTCGGGGAATTTGCAATATGGTCGAATGAATTAAAGTATTTGTTTTCTATTTCGTAAAGATAAAAATCTGAGGAATATAGTTCTTGCTGTAATTTTTTGACAATGATAATAACAGATTCATAGTAGTGGATCGAATGTATTCTGCTTTAAAATTCAAGCAGCCAGGTCTGCCACAATATTTCACAACAAGTGTTTCCTCATTTCCCTCATTTAAAAGAACACAAGACAGTTAAATGTGCCAGAAAGAACGCTATCTAGATTTGTTCCTTTCGATAAAAGGAAAAACTTTTCATAAATTAAACGAACGAAAGAACGTAGCATTAACCAACTTACTTGTAGATGTACAAGTTTTTTTCATCTCGAAAAATTAGAGAAAAGTCGGCTCAGTTGGTATTACCATGTCCAAAGCAGAAGCCCTACCAACCCTTTTATAATCCTGAGCATAACCTTAAAGTCAAAGTTGACGTTCGTGAAACAATCACTTGAAGTCAAGAGACTACAATACATTGTTATTATTTGCATCTATTTTAAATGTCTGTGTGGCTGAATGGTTAAGTGCGTTGGATTACTAAACGAGGTGTTTTAGGTTTAAAATCCGACCCGTATCACCGAAAGTTTTTATTCGCTGACCCACCTCTTGCGAACGTCTGACAAACATCCAAGAATAATAACTAGTAACTGACATGAGAAACTTTTCAAAAATAAATTGCTGTTCGGAATCGGCATTAAACAGAAGTTTTCTTTCATTCGTATCAAAAAATATATACAATGGTTGGAGAAGCTAGCTAGCTTTAGGTCTAAGCCTTCTATTTTTTTAAGTTTTTGAATGTCTTTGGATTGCTAAAATTATTGTGAAGCCTTCCGGATTTGCTTACTATTTTGAAGTTACAAATGCTTAAGTTTTTCCATTTGTCGATTGAGTGTCAATGAATTTTTCTTGATTGGTTGATTGAGTGCTAATGTATTAAAGGAAATTTGAAATAGAAAATATCCGTCAACGCTTTTATTGATTCAAAAAATAATTTAAACTTGTCAAAAGTTAAAAGGAAAGGTTTATTCAATTCGTGCCGAAATTCGTACCGAATTCGAATAGTTGTTGGAAGAAGCTAGGCCCAAGGCGCTGCTTAATCTATTCAATAGATTATTACAACATTTCGGCCGTTAGAAATTTCTTATCATTTTTATTTAGGCTTTGAATGACCATAAATAAAAATTTATAGAACTATATACGCTCACTGAATAAAACATGAAAAGAATCAAAAGTCATGCAAGGGGAAAATAAACTGGGTTTACATGTAAATAAAACTAGCACAGCTTGATATGTCAAAGATGACGTGGGTTGATGAACATTTTTAACGCCAAAGCAATTTGAAAATTAACTGTTGCAAATTCAATGCAAATATTTGGGAGGCAGAGAGAGAAAAGTTTGGAAACAGATCGCGTATAGATTTTGTATTTTTGATGAAAAATTAACTGCACCAAAGCAAAATGTGATCTTAATAAAATCAGGGCAGTATTTTTATTTTTTTGTGATTCTATGAGCGTTGCACACAATATGGATAAATTTTTATTATGTGCAAGATGAGAAGGCAATTATAAGTAAAGTCATGCAATTCTTAGCTAAATTAGACATGATTTGTTCATTCCAAAAGAAAAAAATCGATGTTATAAATAACTCTTTGATCTCCGATGAATCCATATGTTGAACTATTTTTCAATTTGCAGAGACTTATAACTATTGAATTAATGCGAAATGAAAAGGAATAATTCGTTTTTGTTTGTCGTAAGGAAATTGTTTATGTTAACAGTGATACAATATGAAATTTAATAGCTGAATTTCACATCCGCTCCGATGTTAAATAATCTCAGCAGAGGCAGGGTTATAAGTAAGTCGAACTGGCCTAATGTCTTTAATTTTGGATTCTGCAACCAAAACTAAAATGTATAGACAAACTCCAGCAATCACTTAACATCCAAGCAAGTCTCAGACCGAAGTTTTAAAAAGTTTCGATATCTAACAATATTAATGTAGCTTAGAAAAAGGGATCGTCATAGAGCACAAGATGCAGCTAACTCAGCATAATTATAACGTTTCAAAGGACCTTCAACATCAGATCGCATTCAAAAGTTAAAATAAAACACCTCAATCTCAATACTCAAATCCATTAAACATTTCCATAAAGGCAACTAAAATGCATTGTCAAAAGCTTTCTTTAATATTAAATGAAAACTAATAACCGAATAGAAATTTGTTTTCAAAAACAAATTATTTTTAAGTCGTTGAACTAAATAACAAATAGCCTTCATTTAAATTATAGCAAATTAGAAATAGAAAATTAATAATAAAAAAAAAAGAATATATATTGTTGGAATCTCAATTTGTTAAAAATAAAACATTTTAACATTTGTTTTTGTCTTCTTCGTTTTTGACTTAAATGAAATTCTAGATGAAAAATTAAAAACTACTAAGAACAATTTTTTTTTAAATATACAAAAAAAAACTTGCAAATTATTTTTCATTTACTTCGTGTGTGCGTGTTAACCCCCGCAGTCATCAATGATGTCATTTCTATATGTATGTGTGTTGCGTATATTTTCTAACTTTACACAAACAGAGGTGTTTTCAATCCTACATATATACACATATTTTTGTGAACTGTGAATAAATTGCACCTACACAATTTTCTAAATTTATCTCAAATTCACTTTGAGATACGCCCATCAGTGTCTGAAAATTTTCGGGACTGTGACGAGATGATCCTCATTTAAGTTTTCTTGAATGTAGAAGGTTTTGGCACTTCCTGAGATGCATTTGTATATTTTTTGTTGATAGAAATATAATCAAAATATGTATATACAGAATTTTACAAAATAAATTCCACTTTTTACGTGGATCCAATTTTGTGACTAAAAAAAAACCAAACTCTTTTAAAAAAAAAAAATTTAAAAATAGACATTTTTGTTTGCTTTTTATTTTACCTACAGCCGAGACCCAAAACTTGGAACTTATTCAAACCAAAACAAAAAGTCTTCAAACACATACATACTAGAGTGTGTGGTTAGACAATCATGATGATGCAGGTGATCGTTGTGTGATATGCGTGTAGTGGTTGGAGTACATAAATTATGTATCTGTGAATAGGATAGTACTAAAGTGTGTTTGTGAGTTTGAATTTAAAATGTTTTTAAAGCGATTCAGTTACAAATTCCTTATAAGTACGATAAAAATATGTATTTTTTTTGTTTTCAGGTTAAAGAAAAATCCAACCCACAACTGAGTCAACTTTGCAATTACATAATATTCAATTTGAAATAGAAATAATTCTCAGCAAACATATTCAAATGTTTTCTTATCCAGGACATTTTAAACTGAGTCATCACTATTATTTTTATGACTTTATGTAATAGGTTATCCGTTTTATGTAGGAACATATAGTTTATACAGGTTTTTTGTATCCTTTTTGAGTTATATTTTTCCACAAACTCCAACCACCACCCCACTCACGCACACGTCACTACATAAACCACTTTTCTTTTGGCATTACAAATGCATATCAAATATCCTTTTTTCTGTTAAGGATATAAAAACACAAACTTTCTTTTGTCACACAAATTTAAAAAAAAAAAAATCATTTATAATTAAAAAAAATAATTTCAAAACGAAATATTATTTTTTTTATGGAAGAACAAAAAAAAAATTATTCAATTTAATATCCTTCGTGTATATATGGAAAACCAACCTTAGCGCTTTGGAACACACTATACGCTAGCAAAAACCCGAGAACACTGATGTGGACCAACTTTTTTTATCCTATCAGCCCCACATTATTTCAACACTCGTACGGTATTTAGTGTGTGAAAAAAAATCGCTTCGTTCTATATTCTCCACACAATTACAGACTAGCGAAAAAGAGTTTATTTCGTCTCACTACACGTTCACAAAATTTCCCTACTTTTCCGAGAGGAAAATTGAAATTAAAAATTCCCCCCAAAAGTTTTATTGCGCAAATTTCATTATGTTGTTTTGTTTTTGTTTTCCAAGAGAGCAAGAGATTCAGGATTTCTGTTTGTATGCCTGTGTGTGGGGTGATCTGCTATGCGATCGTATGGGCTTTTTAAAAATAGCACGTTTTCCCCTGGTTTGTGAACAAAAAAATTGAAAGCATTTCCCAATTTTCCATCGAGGGTCATAGGAGAATTTCGTTCGTCGTTTTTGTTATGATCTTGGTTGTTTTTTTTTTTTGTTTTAAATGAGATGAGATAGATTTTCTTAAAACCAAATATATCCATATAAATATATATATGTAAAAATTGAATTTTTATTGATTTAAACTAGATTTTTGTGTAGCAAATCTGTTTTGTTCCCTCATTAACACTTTGCATTTCAAATGATAAATGTATTTTCAATTTTTTATCAAAAAAAAAAAAAAAAAATTATAAAGGCCAAAGAAATAAATGAACAAACATTATTTCAATAATCTAAAAATATTTTTAAAGAAACGGTTGAATTTTGCATTTGTTATATTTTTATATTCTTGAAATAAGCTTGCATGCGATTTAAATATTATTTTTCGTTGATAGCATTTGGATAGTAGATCTTTTTTCAATTGTCGGTTAGACATGTTTCGGATTTTGGAAACATGTAATCTGATATTTGTTAAACAAATTAATGGCTATATTTATAGACTGGAATTTCAAGCAGTGGAAGTTGTTACACACCTTCACTTATGTATCTTATTACGTGAGAATAATTTCAAAGGTATTGAGTGTAGTTTGCTGTGTCTCGAGTGCTGTAAGAAATTAATTTACCAAGTTTTATGAAATTTATTTGTCGCGAAAACCGCTCTTGGAAAATCACACAAAAAATTTGATAACATTTGGTCACATGACTTTATAGTTGTGTTTGACCTACAACATATGATTTGTTTGTGGGTGAATAGGTTAATAAAACAAAACATCATATTTACAGTTTTATGAGAGTAATTTTGTATTTTAATTAGCTGTGTCTTTACCTTGACACTTTTTTGTTCCAAAAAGTTATTCTGCATAGTTTAGTACATTCGTGTGTAGTCCAAGGTTGCGTAAAAAATTTTATCTAAGAACAAAACGCCAAATTCGTAGTTTCCTTAGTTTCTTAGTCATTAAACAATCTAACTTTTAAATTGAAACAGGTTCTGAAAGAACTTTTTGTTAATAAATTTCTTTTGTTTCATTTGAAATTTTATATTTGACATGTTTTCCGTTTTAAAGTTTTTGAAATATTTAAAATGCAAGTGTAACATTTTTACAGTTAGTAAAATTTTTAATAACTATCATTATTATATCATTATCAGAGTTGAAACATTTAATACGTCTTTGGAAACTAAGATCTTATCTGTTTTAGATCTCAATACTTTTTATGACTGAATTTTTTGGTGGAAAAAGCTCTTTTATAATAGATGTGGGCTTCTCATTAACATTTATGATTTTAATATTGATATATTTTTAAACTATTATCTTGATATTAACAATTTTTAATTATTTTTTGAGGCTTCGCATCGAAATGACTCAAAGGGCTATGCTGTCGACGATGTCAGATGTCGGAAATTTAAAAGGGCTACACATGACTGTTTTAAGAGCGCTTAACTAGGAACTACCCTTCGAGGCTGCTGCCTGATACTGTGACTTATTCCTGATAGCTGGAAAGAGGTGCGGGTGGTTTTCATTCCCAAAGCTGGTAAACCAAGTCACAACATGCCTATCATCATTTCTTTTGAAAGAAACTGCAGTTAAAGAACCATCTCTAAACAACTGGTTATTTATGCAGTGAACAACATGCGAGGGCAGATCGCTTGCCATGCATGGGAGCACGGTTCTTCGAAAGCTTGGATGACTTGACAGGGGTATCAGATATAAAACGATTTATCAATAGATAAATGTGGTTTTGTTAGTCACATGTACAGCGAGGGCTTCTGGGTGAAATTGAAACTTGGTACCAAACAAAACGTTGCTCCTTTCATAACCCAACCCAACTTTATGAATTATTTCAAAATATTAGATCTCTTGAAGCCTTTTCTTAAAAAAAAATTGGAAAGGTCGACATCTTTGGTAGTACAATAGAAAGACATAGCTAAAACCACACCATGTCTGGAAACGAACTTAGGGTAATCGATTTCGCTAGCATCAAGTGCTGATGACGCCAGCCATAAAAAATGCCGCAACTGACGTGCTGGGTCTTACAAAATTTCCACAGCAAAGCAGGCAAAATGAAGTGAGGATAGCAATAACTAAACTGAAGTAGAAGGCTGTCGGTCCAGACGGCTAATCGCCGAACTATTTTAGGTGGCAGGAAAGACCAGATACCAACTTATTTCCAAGTTTTGGTCAAATGCGTGTATGTCTAATGAACGGAACATCAGCATCGTTTGTCCAGTTCACAAAAAAAGAAAACCCTCTAATCTGCGCCAACTAAAGAGGTATCAGTCTCCTAAACATCGCATGTAAGATCTTGTCTGCCGTATATTCAAGCGCCTGAAACCATTTGTCATCGACCTGATTGGACCATATCAGGCGCATATGTCACCATCTATAGAGACAAGCTATGTGGAGCATTGTCTAGTTTTTGAATCCCTGTCAAACTTGTTCGTTTGTGCAGGATGACGATGGACGAAGCTCGCTGCTGCATCAAAGTCGATGACCTAACCTTCGATATAAAAAAAATGTTTAAGACACGTAAACGTGCTGTTATGTGACTTAACATTATACTTGAACGAATTTTTCAAAACTCGAGCTATGATCTTTCAAAAGTCTGTTCAATTACTTGCATATGCCGATTAGAACGCAGAGAGCTGGGGTATAGGAACAGAAGCGGAAAAAACTGATCTAGCGGTAAACGAGGGCAAAACAAAGTTTATGCTTTCATTAAAAAGGGTCACCCACCATCGACGAATCAGCCAGAATGTCACAATCGACAACTATAACTTTGAGGTAGTAAGGGACTTTGCATACCTCGGCACATTTAAAAACTACATCTCCTTAGATAACAAATGAAGAAAAACGCTTGCCTGTTTCTTTGGGCTGAGAAGGCCAAGAACTTAGTAGTGAGGCCCTCTTCCAAAGAACTAAGGAAACTTTCCAACGCGCATGAAGGTATCCTTGGCTGTTTTGAGAGAAAAATGTTTCGTTCGATATTTGGTACCGTCTGTACAGCGACATCGACCTAATAAAAAAAACTGCGCATTAGACGTGCAGGCAACTTAGTCATTCTTGCAATATCTCCTGCCTGTCATTGTTTTATCATTGCTTTTATTATAAGTGCTGGAATGAAGTAGACACTTGCATTCCACCACAACCATAATTCAACCGCACCATGATAGGACTGTTTCACCTTATACTTTACAGATATTTAAAACCAACGTACATCTGTATCTCCCTGAAGGCAAAAGACCCCTCGAATTGCAGAGGTTAATGGTTAAGGCTTAAGGTCCACCCCTTACTGTAGAATCAAAGTTTAATAGCGTAAGGCGCCCAGTACTAATCTTGTTCTATTTATTTAAACAAAGAATATAGACGTTACTCAGCTGCAAGAAAATTGGATCATCAGAGGTCAGAAAAAAGCGATGAACTGTTTGTTTACAAGATCCAGAAAACAGTCATTAAATTTGAAAGACGAATAGAAAGATCCTTCTGAAGCATCCATTTGAGCCTTCAAATTCTGATTACACCCAATTTCAACATGCAGGAAAGAGATCAGCCAAAATTTTAGAATGGGATGAGAAATTAACGCTTAAACTGGCACACATTTCGTACATTGATATAGAAAACCCCACGAGACCTAGGGACGAAAGTAGTGAGGTTTAGCTTTGGATCACGAAGAAACTAACTACGTTATTCCTAAGCAAATTTTATTTGTTTAAACAGTGATAAATTTTGTACATTGCTGTGAATATTTTGGAACATTTGATTTCGCACGGAAGCAAAACTTTTTACTGAGATTCATTTCAAACGCATGTTTCCTAAAACATTTTGGTACGTAACTACAAAATGTTGTTATTTCAAAATATTCATAGAAAATTGATCAGGCTTATATGCATACTAAGGTGACATACACCGCATTGCTTTACCCTTACGAAAGGGTATATTATTATTATTTTGTATATCCTATCCTAAGGGTATATTAATTTTGACACATAGTTTATAACGCCCATTAATATTCGTCGGAGACCCATTAAAGTATATAGGAATATTTATGATCAGGACCAAATCCTAAGACTATTTAGCAATGTCCCTCCGTCAGTCCGTACGCAATTTTTAGGCCTTTAAGATTATGGTAGGATGCTGAAATTTGGACCACATATTCCCTAGGGCTCCGAAATGGTTAAGTGTATAATATTTTGGAATACGCCCACTGCCACGAACACCCTTCAGAAAAAAACATTTTAAAGCTAAAGGCTGCAATTCGTTTTCATCCATATGTTATCTACCAAGGCACAAACGATGACAATGAATGAAGTATTTCCTCTCTGCAGCTTAAGCGCTTGACCAACACTGGAAACCGACTTTTTTTAGGCCGAATTAAAATATAATACAAATTTGTTACAAATGTATGTAACGTAAGTCAAAGAACGGACAGAACATTTTTGTAGCTCGATTTAGGATATAACGCGAGTAAAAATTTTAAAATATTTCACATCTAGAGCTCACCCTTTAAAAAGGTTGTAACTATCCGTCCTTAATAAAGCATAAAAACACATAGGTATACATTATTATAAATTTGAAATATAAACAATTTTTGTTATTCCTTTATTTATGTATTTATTTAATTAATATTTTTAATATATGTTTTCTTATGTACATATTTATCTTCTCTTTTTTTACAAAATTGCTATAAAATAATGTAAGCTATGACGCAGAAAAAAACATTGGTACGATGTGTTGGGTGAAAACAATATATATTTATTCCTAAAAGGCCAATTGAAATAATTAATTCAATTCATTGTAAATGTCATCATTTGTCGTATACTTATCAACCGATTTATTATTACCAAAAATGTTCATTTTGCTTAGAAAGAGGCTACAAAATGGATTAATGACATAATGTAAATTAAAAATGTCCACACTTTGAGGAATTGATTTAAAAATAATAATTACAATTAATATTAATAAGCTAATTATGTTTTTTTTTATTCAATTGGTAGGTGGGATATTTATTTATAAATGGTTGAGTATGACCAAGAGTTTGTACTTTTGGTTTTATTTTAAAATGATTACTGATGCACTGAAACTTTAAGATATATATATGAAGAGATTATATTAAACGAAACTGTTGCACTTAATTATAGATGCTTCCCATAGTAAATGACGTATTGCATGTAGAGCATTTCCACACACATCTGTAATTAAGAGTACCGACAGGTGTAGCTGTCGTAGCGAGAAATGACTAATATATGGCATTTATTCATTGCATAGACTGTTGAACTTTGTGGACTATATTATACATATATTTAAATGAAACTGCAAAAAAAACATCTTGTTAGGACGAGGTTTTTTACAAATATTCCGCTCCGAGATAAAAATGCACCAAGGAAAAACATTTCACTTGAATTTAAAGTTTATAAATATTTCGATGAATTTGTATTTCCAACCGTATTACCATCATCAGTAAATGCGATGACGACGACGATGAACAGGATGTAAGAGAAAAGGAAATATTCTATTACAAAAATATAATAATATTAAAAAATTGTCAATAATTTTCAATTGTAATCAAAATCGAAAAATTAAAGAACTATTAGGACTCCATTCGCATAAACTTAAAATTATTGGACGACGTCGTGTCCACGTTCATCCTCAATCATAGCTAAAGAGAAAATACAACGACACGAATATTGTAGTACGGACTCCAGGCTTGTGAAGCATACTCTAAATGCGGAAGGACGAAGCAATTGTACAAGGACTGAGTTACATTGGGTTCGTCAAATTCTTTGGGCCATGTCTTGGGCTTTACCCATCATAGAATTGGATATATTTACAATGTTATTTATATGCCCTATGAAGTTGAGTTTGGGGTTAAAATAAACATCTAGATCTTTAAAACTATCAAAATGACAAAGCATGTGTTGAGATAAGGAAAGCTAGAGGGAGAATGTTTGTGAATTAGCCCGTTATTAGCAAACCAAATGCCGAAACTTCTGTCATCCTGGTGTTGACAAATTTGAAAAATGTCATGTCATCAGCGTATATCAAGACATTGCTGGTTTAATACATGCTTTTACATCATTAATAGCGAAAATGAACTATATTGGGCCTAAGTGACTTCTCTGAGGAACTTCCCAGAACGAAAATCTCAGTGTATATACATACAATCGACTGCATTACTAGTTTCTAAGGAATTTGAACACACGCAAGAAACATAACAGATTTGTGACAGTGGACCTATTTCTAACAAACCCATGTGGTTCATTACATATAGCATTGCGACAGTGAAATATTATATTGTCATAGACAAAAATGTCCTGGGGACGCTGACCATCACAATATGGATCATGGGTAGAGCATTTTCACCGACAATAGCTGAGATATAGAATCTTTTTGAAACTTATAGTGTGAGAGCCCGCAGTATATTGCCGTGCGATGTGGTTTAACCAAGTTAATAAATTTACAGCTTATGGTTTTCTCTCGAAGAATGTCTTCGCGATACATACATAAATGTTTGAAATTGGACAATCTCTGAGGTTAACTAAATCATCCTTCTATAAAATGCCGAGCAACTCTTCCTTGTATATAGAAATATTTCCTGATAGAACAAAAAATCTTTGTACATTGATTTCGCATCACTTTTCGATGAATAGATAACTCTGAAAAATTAGTTTACCTCTTATACCTACCCTTCCCTGGAGTCTCACAAGCAATAATATTTTTGACTGATAAGTATTCAACTCACATCTTAAAACCTGGCAAATTTAATTTATTTATTTTTTTATTTTAGTGTACATATAGTTTTTTTTTCTTCTTTAATTAGTGTATAAATTAAATCTAAAGCAAAATATTAATTTGTTTTGTTACAATTATATTTCTAAAAATAATTTGTTAATAAAATGCACTTAAATGAATTGATTTTTATTTTGTTTGTCTTCCATCCTAACCGGCAGTTTTATTGTTAGTTGTTGTTAATTTTACTTTACTTTCTTTTGTGACAAAATGCATATTATATAAAGTTAATGAAAATTAGTAAGCATTTAAATCAGCGTATTCCAATTCTTGTGCAATTGTCTTGTACTTTTCTTTACCTTTACTGACTTCCTCTGCAAAAGTAAGCAAAAAATTTGTATATCAATTAGAAAATAAAAAGAAACTTTCAATTTACTGATATTGTTTACTTTATTAAAAAAATAAATAAATAATAGGAACTAAAAACATAAACGAAATAAAAACATGTAAGAAAATTATATTTTAAAGGATTATTATTTGTTGTTGTTTGCGTAAATAATTTTTTTTTTTTGAGTTAAACATTTTGTTCAAGAAAAACATTTGAAATATATTATGTAGATAATAAATCAATAATGCTACACGGGACACGCATATCTCATGGTTTTGAAATGGCCACAGTTGGCGCTGCTGATGATATTGCAGATGAACTTTATTCCTTGAGGATAAGTTCGACGAAGGCGGTGTCGAGATCGTCTCCGATATCCTTGTACCTTTCCTTCTCCAATACGAGGTCATCTATTCAATTTGGGAA
This sequence comes from Ferdinandea cuprea, assembly GCA_963576555.1. NCBI lineage: Eukaryota > Metazoa > Arthropoda > Insecta > Diptera > Syrphidae > Ferdinandea > Ferdinandea cuprea. The sequence continues at coordinate 103,222,592 of OY754959.1, read as the reverse complement.
TTAAAAGAAAAATAACACAAAATGATAAGTAACGTAAAAAAATAAAGAAATTAAGAAACATACATAACATATCTAGGTTCTACTTTAAATAAAACATAACTAAGGGAAACTGCCAGATATCTAAGCAAATAAAAATTTAATAGGCAGAATTCAGAAATACATCTTTATAAGTTTTTGCATAGTAAGTAGTATTGTCGTCGTGTAAATAGAAAGGTGTGATGAAATTTGTTAAAACTTTAAGAACAATTTCTGAATTCTCCAAAATAAAAATATCATATTAAATGTATTCCTTGCAAAATGAAAGGAAAAATCTGGCAATTTTAGAAATGAAAATAAAAGCAAATTAAATAAATAATTACCTTGCGTTAAGTGCTGTTAGTCTTTTTTAAAGCTTGTTTGTTTTGGCAACGCACTTATTGTTTTGTGAAAGGCGTTCAACTTGTTCTATTTACTAAGGCTTTGTTAATGAAAATCAGTTTTAAAGAAAACATTTTAAAATAAAAATAAAATGCGAATTTTTGAATGCTAAAAATGTTTGAAATAAAAACTTTTTTTTTTTATTTTTCGAATATGCACTGACTGTAAATGTTTGATTGGCGTTGTATTAGGCTTATTCATGCAAGCTTATGAAATTGGTTTTTGTTAGTTTTTAAGCAGGGGCTGGTTCAGCGGGAGCTGGAGCAGCAGCTTCTGGAGCTGCTTCTGCTGGTGCTGCCGGAGGAGCTGCATCGGCAGGAGCAGCTGCTGGAGCAGCTTCAGTTGGAGCGGCAGCTGGAGCTGCACCTTCAGCTGCTGGTGCGGCAGCTGGCGGAGCTCCTTCCGCTGGTGGTGGAGCAGCAGCTGCAGCTCCTTCTGCTGGTGGGGCAGCAGCCGGTGCTGGGGCACCTTCTACCGGTGCGACTGCAGCAGGTGCACCTTCGGCCGGCGGAGCTGCGCCCTCAACTGGTGGAGCTGCGCCCTCTGCTGGTGGTACTTCGGCACCTTCTGGAAGCGGTGGTGGTGGTTCATAATTCTTAACATAGGGAACTTCAGCGCCCTCTGGTGGTAAGTCAATCGAATATTCAAATGGTGGTGGTGGTGGCGGTGGTGGTGGTGTCGCCGGTTTCGGTGGACTTGGTACAGCTTCTGGGCCAGCATCGACAGCAGCACCTTCGCCTGGTGCTGCCTCGCCCTCTTTGGGTGCTTCACCCTCGCCGGGAGCAGGTTCACCACCTTCGGGAACTTCGGGTTCTGGTGGTGGCGTAGGTGCTGGCGGTGGTGTTGGCAATTTCGGAGTTGGTGGTTTTGGATTTCTGGGCGTATAGAATGGTTCAAGTCCGGGTATCAAATCAAGGAATGCCAGCTCAAGGCTGTCTCCTATTAGGGCGAATTTCTCCTTCTCGACAATCGTGTCATCTGATTTGTTTTATTAATTTCGGAGAAAAGTAGTGTAACGTTGAAATATTAAAGCAAAAGCGGAAATAAAAAGCGTTAGGCAAGCAAATAAATAAAAGTATGCTAAATAAAGAGAAGAAGAATATTACTATTATGAATAAGAAAAGAAAAAAAAACAGTTGCAAGTTGTGAAAAGAAAAGAAATTTGAAATAATCATTTTGAAAGAGAAAAATATAAGAACGTTTACTAGTTCAAATGTATTCAAACTATTTATCAACATATATTTCTCTTTCAAAGGATATTTCGAAAGGTGTAGTGTACATTTTTAAGTTAAAATAAAAAGGAAATGTTAGTCACTTTCGTAGAAAAAGATTCGATGATTCATTGTTTTGATGAGATAGTTGCAGGCAGGCAGATGAGGCTTAAGTTGACCACGGTTGATATTGTTTTTTTTTTGGAATTTTTGTGTGGAACCATTCCACTTTATTTAGAAAATTGAAATGAACACATTAACTTTGAATGAACGTCTTGATGAGTATACATACAGGTAAAAAAAAATTTATTATAAGATAAAGGTTTCTTCTTATGAAGGTGGAGCCTCTGCTGCAGGTGCTGGTGCAGGTGCTTCTGGTGCCGGTGCTGGAGCCGCATCGGTTGCTGGTGGTGCTGCCGCTGCTGTGTCAGCTGCTGGTGGCGCTGGAGCACCTTCAGATGGTGGAGCACCTTCAGCAGATGCTGCTGGAGCTGGTGCACCTTCTGCCGGTGGAGCACCTTCAGCAGATGCTGCTGGAGCTGGTGCACCTTCTGCCGGTGGAGCACCCTCAGCTGGTGGTGCAGCGCCACCTTCAGCTACTGCAGCAGCTGCTGCAGCTGCCTCCGCTTCAGCCGCTGCCGCTGCTGCTACTTCTGCTTCAGCAGCAGCAATAGCGGCAGCTTCAGCCGCTGCAGCTGCGACAGCGTCGAAATTCTTTACATACGGCACTTCAGCACCCTCTGGAGGCAAGTCAATTGCATATTCAAATGGTGGTGGTGGTGGTGGCGGTGGGGTTGGTTCTTTAGCTGGCTCTTCGGGAACTTCGGCTTTAGGTTCACCACCTTCTTCGCCTGGTGCAGCTGCACCTTCTGCTGCGGCCGCTCCTTCGGCAGCTGCTTCGGCGGCCGCTGTAGCAGCGGCGGCAGCTGTTGCTGCTTCTTCAGCCGCTGCAATTTGTTCGGGTGTTGGTGTGGGCTCTTTTGGGGTTGGTGGTTTTGGATGACGTTCATTGTAATTTATTGGCACACCGGGTATGAGATCCACGAATGCTACATCTAAGCTGTCGCCGATTATTGCATATTTCTCCTTTTCTATTATAAGCTCATCTACCGTTGCGTTCGTTGGAGTTTTGTTATTATTGGATTTTTTTTTGAGGGTGTTATATTGTTTGCAAATAAAACATAAAGCAGCGTAATAAGGCAGGTAGGTTGGTAGTAAGTAGGCCATTTTTTTGTGTTTATTAAAATATAAAAACAAAATTAAACGATTACGTAAGTAGAGAAAAAAAATTAAACAAAATTTCTTAAAGAAATAGGTAGGTATTTATATATTTATTTCTTCAACACTTTTAGGATAACTTGTTGGGCGCTTTGGAAGTTGGGAAGTATGTTTTGTTAATCATAAACAAAATAAAAACACAGAACAATTGATTTTTTCTACTTTTTTTTTGAGAACTATTACTTTAATGTCTTCTTCATGTTTAATGCTTTCTAACCTAAATTCTCTTAATGAAATTTTTAAACAAAGTAGTGTGTGTAATGCTCTTATGAACTTCCGCTGTTTATCTAGTTTAAAAAATAGGTACTAAGGCACTTTTTTATTGAAGAAATCGTTAACTAGATTTGAAAATTTCTTTGAAAAAAATAAAAAATAAATTGTTACTTGGAAATTAAACGAACAAAAATAAAAAATAAAAAGAAACGAAACCTATGCACTCTTAATGTGGGCAGTATTTTTTATTTTAATTTTTTTACGAGTTAAATGCAAAATTTATTTCAAAGTTAACGTTTGAAAAAAAAATATATATATATATATAAAGAAAACAAAAAAAGTAGTTGTGTATGTATTGCTACGCTTAAATTACTAAAAAAAATGTTTTTCTTTTAAATATTCTTTAAATATAAGGTTTTGTTTTTCTTTTTTAAATACTTTGAAAATAAACTATAAATAGATATATATATATTTCTTTGCATATACATACATATCTATACTTTTTTTTCTTCCCGTGTAAGCACAGTTTATAATTTTTGTTTTTAAATTAAATATAAAACCAGAGAAAAAAAACAAAATTATATAAAAAAAAATGTCTCTCATCTTATTTTTTGTAATGTAAATAGCTTTAAAGGAAAAAAAAATATGAATATAAATAAAACATTTATTTAATTATATAAAAAAAACACGCAGCGGAATTTTAATTTTAATTGGAATGAATTGATAGTCACTTTTTTTTAAGTAGTTAAATACAAATTGGAATATCGTCTTTTCTTTACATTTCTTTTCTATTATAGAAAATGTTTTTGTTTTTTTTTTATGTCGTGTTGTGTCTTTCTTTTGTTTGTCTTTTCGTGTCGATCATAATAAATATTAAAAGAATCAATAAACAAATACACAATTATAATTATAAGGTTATTACGAAAACAAATACTAAATTTATGTATATATAAAAAAAGGAAGATGCACAACACAATAAGAAGTATTGATGATAAAAATATTGTCGTCACTACGTAGTAATTCGTTTTTTGTTTGTATCTAAGAAATAAATTTGTTTATGCGTTGTTTAAATTACATATGATAAAAAAATATATAATAACAGTTAGGATTCTCATTTCTACGGTTGCGCGTTACTAATTGTTGAAGCATTTCGTTCTTTTTCTTCTTTTTAACTTTTATCTCTGAATATTTGCTTTGTTTTTGTTTTAATAACATTAAAATTAGGGATGTGTTTTACATATTTTGAATGTCATGCAGAGTGGCTTCCATTTCTTCTTGCAGCAATTTGTTTTTCTCACGCTCGTTCAATAAATCATCTAATTTAGGCACATATTTTTGTGAAGATTTTTTTTTGTGTTAAGTGTTAAAAGCGCAGCATCATTTTGAGCACACAATAAATGTGGGGTTTGTTTTTTTTTTAGTCGCAAACAACAATAATGCAAATCCACACAAAATTAAAACATAAAAATAAATAAAAAAAACAAAAATAAATTAATAAACAAAGAACAAACGAGGGGGAAACAAATTAAATAAAAAATATTTTGTTAGGGCGCATCATTAATTTGAAGTTATTAATGTTTTTGTTTTATGACATAAAACAAAAAAACAAAAACATATAACAACTTGAATAATAAAAATAAATAGTTTCCCTTTATAAATTAAATTATAATTTTTGTTCAATAAATTGAATTGGATTTTTTTTTTACAATCTCTAATTCGATAATAATTTATGTAATTAATTTAAGAATGTAATTGAAAGACATACCTTCAAGCCTGTCGACTTCCTTCTGCAATTTCTGAACGGAACGTTCGGCGAATTCAGCACGGGCTTCAGCCTATTTTTTTCAAAGAATAATTATATAAGTATACGTTTTTTAAAAGTTGGCAAAAAGTATGACAATGTGATGTGAGAGGTCAATGCAGTAATTCATTCACAATCATTGACCTGTCACCACACACAACTCAGTTGGATTGAGAAAAAGCCGTTTCCAAAAGCTACCAAACCCAGCGTTAAATTGCTTTGTAAAAATAAAATTTTTATTATTAAGTGTTAATGACTAAATATACAAAATTATATTGGTGACAAAACGATGATGAATGATACGTTTATAATGAAATATCAACAGAGGAGAAAACAAAAAAGGGATAAAAACTTGTACTTCTTAAAAAGAATTATATCAATTTACCTAGAACAATAAAATAAATCAGTAGTTTTTAAAAAAATATATGTATTAATTTAGTGTACGTATTACAGCAGCGCTACAAAGTCTACCAAATAATAAACCAACAAATAGATATCAAAGATACCTTTTCTTTTCAACCATAAAACTTACAGCTGCTAAGGTTTTCTTAAATTCTAAGATATGCTCCTCAGCTTCTTTACGATATGCGGAGGCCTAAACAATATAACGAATAGTATTATAGTTTTGACACAGAACAATATATCATGGAAAATTGATAAAATATATAGAGAAAATAAAGTTATATTTATTTTGTTTTGTTAAGCCAATTGTTGATTTTCTCTTTTATAAAATTTCTACCGAACGAAACTTGAATAAAATCAAAACAACATTAACACAAATTAAATTAAGAAAAAAAAAAACATATAAAAATATATTGTATTAAATAAAGTGCAAATTAACTTTTATTTAACTGGAAATTCACTTGAAATTTAAGAAAACATTTGCAATTAATGCACAAAAAGTTGTTTTCAATTTTTTAATTTTTTTTTCTGAAGATATATTATATAATAATTTTTTTTTAACCATGATACATCCGTATATTTGTTTAGACCTCTATAATAATTTTTTTTAAAACAATTTTAAACATAAAAACTAAAAAATAAATCTAACAAAATATTGACAACAAATAAATGAAGCGTTATAAATTTGTATAGAAGCTGAGATTTTATTTAATACAAAAAAAAAAACATTACACATTTTAAATTGATAATAACGATTTGTGCAAGAAAATTTTATTGCATAATATTTTGTTTTAATATGAAATTGTTATTAGAAGTTATAGCGTTTGGGTACTAAAACTAAAAAATAAATAAATACGATTTGTCAAACTACCAGTTAAGAAAAAGTGTTGTGAAATAAAAACTGTGTGGAATTTAGATCAGTAACATCCCTACAAACTTTTGAAACCCTTTTTTCCTTATGCTAAATGCTAGCCTGTCTAAGGCAATTATTAAGAACGCATGAATATCGGAATGAGGTCGCTCTATTTATCAATATACATATGTAAAAAAAAACTGTTTGTCAAAAAGCTACCGTGTTTTTTGGTATTCATGCTAATTCCTCAGACCAGATTTGTATCCAGTGAAGACAGCTTTTGCAAAGAGACCTTCCATGTCGCTTCAGTGGAAGAACATGCTTTTCATTCTCGGTTTATGCCTCGGATACTGTTTCTGATTTGAATGGTTGGTCAACCGTAGTGCACGGAAACTTGACAAATGTCGAACGGGGAAAAATAAAACGCTTAGGGACGAGGATATACTCATGGAGCAAGGAATCGTGTAACTATATTGACTATAGTCTTCAGTAGGTCTTCCATTTTTTGAACAAGGACTTCAACGAAATTATTTCCAAAAACATTTGGTCAATGTATTAGATAAGCAAAAGCTGCAAAAAATCTTACAGAGTAGCCGCGACTAAATAATGTACTGATTCAACTCTCTCAGTTGAAATAACAAGCTAACTACAATTGACTTTTTAAAGAACTTTTTCCAATATGTATCGTGCGCCATCGCACATGACAACTGAGTGAAGTAAACATAAGTTAAAGAATCATTGTTGAAAACTCTTTGTGATACTATTAACGATCATGTATTCAGTTGATAATGACTCATTTTGCTAAAGAACATCGCAAACGAATATTCAATTTAATAATGACGCTTGCAGGGTATGTGCACATTTTGATGTTCCTTTTGCTTTCAGCTCCGAGTTAATGCGTAGCAAATATTTGCATAATTCGTTGGTCCAGATTGTGATAGTTTAAAACTGATGAAAGACCTAACACTTACATTCTGCTTACCCGAATTCACCTGGTGAATAACGTTCAAAACATTTTCGTTCTACATGCGATCTTTTAAGGCCTACATTGATGTACTAATTATCTCAATATAAACGAAATTTGCTAAACAAAAAATCGTTTTCTACATACATAATAGTCTCTACGAGAAAAACATTTACATAAACATATTTACAAAAAAGATAGACAGAGCAAGAAATATGTATGTATGACTTTTATGATCTAATAATAAGGAAAAAATAACTAAGTGTATGTATAAATGTATCCATGCCCAGTATCACTGTTTTACGTTTGCGAATAATACCTCTTTAAGTTGTTGATCCAATAATCTGATTTGACCTTCGAAAGTCTCTTCCTTTTGAGTCGCCTACATGTTTTTTTTTTTGTTATATTTATATAATCCAATTTGGTGTAGATAAATAAAGTTGCATGTTTGTGTAATTGTTAAAAAATATAATTAAAACAACAACGGGATTAAAATAAAATCACACACATCATTAAAAGCGCGTGCATTAGTTTTAAAAAAATCAACATCAGCCAAATATATGAAAAAGAAAAAAAACATTTATCAATTAAAAATATGTGAGTTAGTAGTACAAAAAAAAATCTAAAATATTAAATAAAATTTCGGTAGATATTTTATATATAGATTTTGTTTATACATATATATAATTTCTTGTTTTCGAGTTAGTTAGCAAAACAAAGAATGGTATTTCTTTTGCAAAATATACAATTCTTGGAAATAAATTATATATGTTAAAAAATAAAATTTACAATATGTTTTGTATTATTTATTCTTTGTGTACGTTGGTTTGCGGCGGTCATTAACGCTTCTTACGCACATATTCCAAAGAAACATAAAAAATAAATATCTTTGCCGTTTGGGCATTGTTTGAAGTATGAATAAAAACAGAGTGAAAAATATCCACACAACAAAAAAAAACAAAAAAAAAATTAAGAGCAAATCAAAAGCACATCATCACGCTGGTTTGGGTTTGTATAAATATAATACAATTTTTGTATTTTTAATTTTTTTCTGTTCAATTGAAAGAAATCCTTTTCGAAATCCAACCGTTAAATAGTGGACATCTTGTTTGCTAAATACCTCCTTTAGACGAGTGTTCAAGGTCTTAATTTGGTTCTTGTATTCCTCTTCACGTTGGTTGGCCTATTTATTTATTTATTTGGTTTTGATTGATTACGTTTGTGTGCATAGTTTTTGATTTGCATAACAGGGTCGTGTAGATTTGTGGAGGGTTTTGATTTTTAAATATAAAATAAATGTTTTATGTTTGATTATTAAAATAAAATAAACAAATATAAATATCTTTATAAGAAATATACTGACCTTCTCTTCTGAGACTTCGAGGGATTTCAAGTTGTTACCCACAACGCGGAGCTCTTCTTCAAGTTCCACGATTTTGCTGTGATAAAATAAGGACAACAGTTAGTAAAATGGAATTGATATATTGATATATTGAGGTTGTTTATTTTTTAGTTGGAACAATTTGTTTGTAGCTGTGTAATGGTTTGTAAAGGACCGCAAGTTAGTTTGGTTGTTGATTCGGCTTAATTTTCAGAAAATTGTCTTATGACTTATCATGACCTAAGTCGCATTCTTCTTGAAACAATATCATTCGCAAAAGCAAAAAGCCAGTTACTAAAGGAATCTGATGGTGGATAAGTGGTGCTTAAAATCCAAAAATCCACACATATTCCTGACATATCAACCAAAACAGCAATTGTTTGGTTACCAGATGCTATTCAAAAATCTTTGGCATTTGACATCGATTTGCAGTGAAAGGCCGAAAAATTACTCGATATTCGGCGATGCCGAATAATTATACAAATCTTATAATGAGACGTGAAGCGTCTATCATAAGATCATAAGAATGCATACGTTTGACTCTCGTTCAGTTAAAAATGTGCAGTGAAATCATCCAGCAGTTATTGTAGTTATGCTACAACTAAAAGCTCATTTAAAACAAATACTTTCACAATTCCTATGAAACAACAGCTACAAACAAACGTATTCCCACTTTTTAATTTACACAATATTAGTTTATATTTTAAAACAAAACTTCCATTAATTTTGTTTTTAAAATATTTGTGCATCAACAATAGTTAATAAGTTAGTAAGACAAAACAAAAAAAAACTGCAAAAAACAAACAAACCTTTCGCCAAGCTCAGCTTTCTCCTCGGAACGCTCCAAATCCTGTTCCATGAGGACTAGTTTTCTTGCAACCTTTTTTTCGGTTTAGCATTGCATTATTTTTTGTTTGTTTTTTTAAATTGCGAATACATTTTGGTTTAGTTAGCATAACACATCAAAAAACAACAATAACAACAAGCGCAAATAATTGAACGAATTTGTTTTCGTTCGGGGAAAAGAAAAAAAAAATTTACATTAATATTTATGTTTTAATGGGGGAAGTCATTTGAAGAAAAAATATCGTTAGCATGCGCTGAATATAGCTTCAAATCTAACTAGCTAAACTTTGAGCATTTTGATATTGTTTTGTATTGTATTAATTAAACAAATGTTTATAATATTTGTGGCTGCAAAAAATTGTGTTAGTTATTTAAAAAGAAACAAAACAAAACTTAAATAAAACACTCATAACAGCAATCGATGTTGAAAAACATACTTTTCTCCCAACTCTGCACGTTCCTCAGCACGTTCAAGATCGGCTTCAACCATGGCCAATTTACGGGCAACCTTTATAATTTTTTTTTTATAAGAAATGATACATTTTAGAATAATGTTTAAAATTCGTTTTGCTTTAGCAAGAACAAACGGGTTATGAACGCACACACACGGAAGTAAAAATAAAAAGTAAATGGATATGCAATTTGGCGGATTAGTTTTTTGTTTTTTATGAAATTAAGTTATATTTTGGTTTTAAATTTGTTTGTAAATATTTACATATCTTTTTTACCATTTGACGTTGAGAACATTTTTCCTTTATTCGCTGATGACAACCTTTGGTTATTTTTTGTTGGATTCAAACAATAATGTGATGGATTGATGTTGACGGCTTGATGGAAAACTCTGGATGGTTTATTTATTTCTAAATTTATTGCCTGGTTGTCTATAGTTTTTGTTGGATATTTGTTAAGTTTTAAAAAAACCAAACCAACGCCTTTCCTACCTATGAAAAACGTAGTATGTTTTTGAAATTATTTACAGTATTTGTCCGTGGTGCCATCCCACTAACCTCCGAGCCCACACCTGTCTTTTAACCTCCCAAATCCTTTATAACATATTTTTGACCGAGGTGTTAACAATGCCTGCATAGCGACATTAAGACTTTCAAAGAAAAGGACATTTAGTTCTACGAGCATCACAATCTACCTTGGTCTAAGTGTACCTCATCAAAGCCATTCGAAACTAGCGAAAGGTCGTCCGATTCACTGCTGTGAAATTTAAACTCTTAGGTTTTGAACTTTTTAAACGTTTGTATAGAAAACAATCTGTTACTATTCGCTTCGTTATTGATTGTTCAAAATTTATATAAAAATATTTTTAAACGCTCAATTTTAAGATTGTTTTAAATTCATATCGCTGGTAAATTGTTAATTCTACGTTTCAGGGTTTTAGATCGCATGATTTGTGCGACCAGTTGATAATTATCATTTTTCGGAATAACTCGAGCAGGAAATTCTTTTTGCCATAATTTGATCTGACAAACGATTTAAACAATTTGTATAAATTGCCGGATTGAGTATTGCCTCATGATTAATTGCCACACACCACTGAGCACATCTGTAAAGTTTGATTTCACTGGTTCTTTTAATCAGTGTTGGAGCTTTGGCATTTCAAATTTATGATAATTGCAAAAATCATGAAGCGGATCGTATTAAAGTTTTTGTTTACATTAAAAACTTGGGAAATTTATACTTTAAGATTTCTTCCCTATAAAGTAACTTTCACTTATCGTAGGTACATATGCGATGAGTTTTAAGGTCCGTTAAACTTTGTTTGTTAAGTGACACTTAAATCTTCATGAGCCGTTTCGTCAAGTGTGGTGGAATTGATTGACCATAGGCAAAGTTTTCTTTTCTTAATTTACCCTAAATACTTAGCTTTTCCGTAGCATTTTCGGGCAGAATTCTAAATATTTGGTAGTGTGTGCTTTCTTCACTAGCATTTCCTTTAATAAGTATGTAGCCGATTTGCCTTAATTGTAGATCATCATTTTTATTTATAAAATATATGCGACATTGCCGAGGTAAAAACAGTGTTAATCAAGTATAACGATTCTGATGTTTCTACTATGCATATTTTCTACTAAATATTTTTACCATTTCCATTTGCTCTCGTTTTTGGAACTGATGATGATATTTGTAAGACTATCTGTGGTATCTGTATTGCCTATTTTCGGCCATTGTCTATTCAAATGAATGGCGTGTATTCGATCAGATATTACGTTACGTTTACGTTTGATTTGTTATTGCATACTTCTATCGTAATAACTAATGTGGCACAAAATGTCAACTGAAGGATAGCTTATATTTAATAAAGCAAGAACTTGTAATTTTTACCACGTAAAGTATAGAAGTTGCCAAAGCCGATTACATCGAACATTCCTTTTTAAATCGCACCGGGAGTCAAAAATATACCACCTTCTCTGGCATCAAAGCCACAAGTACAGTTTGACCTGAATTGTTTGATTTTGTATTGTTTATAGATAAAGTTAGATTTTCTTTCACCAGTGTGATTGATCTCAATTTTTGTAAATAAAAATAATAAATACAAAACGATCTAAGAGTATCCATTGTTTCCATTTTGATTAGACAAGAAAGATCTTAATCGTGTGGTGTGTTGATTTTGTGTTTATTTAACACGGATCTTATCGACATTTGCTTCCGTCAAGATGCTGTTAAGCTTAAGTGTTTCACAGCAAACCATATTCTCTCTATCCTTTCTCTTTAATTTGACATTCTCTAATATTAGATTGAATAACATCATTGCCAATACATACACTAAGAACAATTTGACATCTTACGGAGAGACATGAAACAATAAACAGTTCTGATTAGGTAAAAGTGCCTGTCACTTAGATCATCGTTTTTTAGTTCTATTGTGGCAATAATCGGATACAGTAAAATTAAGTCCCTGTCAAACTATGACTTTAATCGTACCAACTAAACTCCCAGATATTTACATATCTATTCAATCTGCAAAATTCGTCTGACAAAAAACCGCATGACATAACATTGTTCATTGCATGAGCATACATTTTCAGATACCGGAAGTATTAAAAGCAACTGCGGAAAACTCACGCGATCATTTCTGTCATTATGTTCGTATCTGTCATCCGGTATTTGGTGGTGTGTACCTATCTAACCTAAAAAAAAAAAAACTCCAATGACCTTCCTTTATTCCGGTGGAAGTTCTACGAAAATGGTAGGTAAACTGTTTTTTTTTTATGTAATACAACCGCTCTACGTCACTTCGGAAATAGAAGGTCACATTAAAAGAAGAAAAAAAATTCAACAGAGCATAAACGTGAGTAACCATTCGGTCAGGTGCCTCAAAAAGCATGGAAAAGAATATTTAATTAACGTCTCCATATGCAGATACAATTATATTATAATTGTCACTTAGTAATTGCATAATTTTCCTATAGAAAGCAATAATTATGAGTATGACAGACCCACACACAAGCCCTCATAATAGACTCATTAATATGTGTCTTCAATTCATTTTCTATAATTTGCCTACAAGAAATCATTTTCGATTCATTGCAATCTAGTGTCTTCGCCGCCCTGAAGAAGATTTGAAATCAATTAAAAATTTCACACTTGGCATGGCAATGAAATTTATAAATTGCCTTAATTGTTCTTTCAAATGTACATATTTTAATTTCATCTTCTTGTTGTAGCTTGAAAACTTGTTAGTTGTACTACTTTACTGTTCACATAACGAATGCATGATACGTGTACGTAAGCTCGTTATGTCTACCTATTTAGGCTTAGTTATTTTATTGTTCTGTTTATTATTCTGTCACGCCTACATTAATTAATACCTATCAACTGATTAAGAAAAAAAAAAAAAAACTTCTAATACTACATTTTTCTAATGAAATAGAAATGTATAGAATTTGCTCAGCGTTTATTTATTGGGCGATTGTGTAATCGAAGTAGAAAAACTAAATCGAAATGCATGACCATTTTTTATAATAAGTAAAAGAAAAGTCCAACTCGAATAATACAAATCGATGAGTTGTAGTAATTTTTTTTTATTACCAATTATCACACCTGTTGGGATAGAAGAGCAACACTATATGGTGTGCGTGAGGATGATTTCTTTGGGTATTTTCTTTATCAAATTAATGGAATAATGTATTGATAAGAATACCTCATATCTATATCGACAAAAGAAGTTATTTATATGAAAATTATGTAAACGTTTTGTTGTTTTCACCTGAATGAGTGTATTGAAAGAATAGAAACATTTCCTTATTACATATTTCAATGACAATAAAAACAGGTACATTTACATGAAAATTGTAAGTCCATCCGTATCTTAAATGGATAACATAAGATTAGATAACGCAACTAAAAATTGCAGCTATTATTTTAAATCTTAAAGGTGCAAAGGAAAAGTTATGCGGTAAAATTTGGAGTTGATATAGACAGATTGATTTTGATAATGATCATTCTGTCATTCTAACTGTGTGATGTGAGTAGTATTTTGGAAAGCTAAGATATCTTGAATTAAATTTATTTGGCACCGAAACTCCTGAAACTCTCATGGAAATCTCAATGGTAAATACGTAATTTTTGGAAATAATTTTTTGCTTTCCCTGTCGTGTTTAATAGTTAATGTTAAAAAAAACACACAGGGAAAAATATGCTTCGTCTACACTAAGTATTAAAGCAGGGTTCCAATTTTTACTAAAAAACGTTCAACGTGTTCTAAAAGCATTTCTAAGAGGGCTATGCTAAATGCATTAGGCGCAGAGGAAAGTCTTTATATTTTCCTCAGTTTACAACATTACCAATTTAAAACCCCTATATGTAGGTAATTAATTTGTTCAACACTAAGCGACAATTTGGCAACGAACATAGTGCAAATCTATGCTGTGATTTAGTAAGAGATATTTGAAAGCTGAGATTTGAATTTTTTTTTTGTAGCCATAGTTTTTTGATAGATAGCAAAACATAGCGGAATAAATTTATTCCGCACATATACAGTGGGGAGCAAAATTGTTTTATCTATACTTTTGGTTGATTTATTAAAAAGAATATTCATACAGATGGATATTTCTGAATATCAGAAGCGAAAAATGTGGTACAGTAGAGGCGTCTATCATCAACCCAACTCAAGTTATATCAAGTTAAATTGATTATCCAAAATTCGGAGGTTCAACTATTCTAAATGATATAACTTCAGAAATATTAGAGAAAACTATTTAATACATTTAACTACTGTAATAAATGATAATATTGTTGTGTGATTTTATAAGCCCAGCAATAAGTTATGACAACTTAGGTAAAAATTGAAAAAAACCGTTTTCAGCTTTTTATTTCAAATGCATTTTTCTGAAAACATCAAAACATTCTCATCTTCAGAACTATTTTTCTATGAGTATTTTTTTAATAAATCAACCAAAAATTTATTTAGGTAAATACATTCTTCTCCCCACTGTATATGCGCGAACTAAATGTATTCCGGTATGTTTTGCACATCACCGCATGTGCATCGATTTTAATACTGATCTTTACATATTAAGTCCCATTTTGGCCAGACTAATTAAATGTATTAAAGTGTCTACTTGTCACTAATTTTACAACAGTTTGTAAGAAGAGCCAGGAATCTAATATGATCTAACAGGCGATTTAAGAATTTATTTATGATTTGGAAGTAAATTCAATAGTGAACTTGAAAAAACATAGGCATCAGCTTGTGCAAGGAAACGAAATCGATAGAACTTCAATAAACTATGCAAAGTCAATTGAGCTTTCCAGTCAAATCCAACGTGATGTTTTGATGCTGCTAAATCTGATCTATCAACAAATTTATACAGCAAATTGTTAAAATCTCTCGAAAAGACTTACAAATCGAATGGATGGGCAAGAGATTAATAAAAGGAGTTTTTTTGGCAACTCCCAAACAATCAATTGGTAATCGAGTTAGACACTGTTTTATTCTTATTAGTGTTTCTAAATTGTGGAAGCCAAAGGGATGTCG
This sequence comes from Ferdinandea cuprea, assembly GCA_963576555.1. NCBI lineage: Eukaryota > Metazoa > Arthropoda > Insecta > Diptera > Syrphidae > Ferdinandea > Ferdinandea cuprea. The sequence goes on along the minus strand of OY754959.1, from coordinate 103,207,237 downwards.
TTTTCTTGAAAAACCAATTGGTCTATATAATATTTAATATTTCTCATAAGCAGTGGTTATCCGAAAAGCTTAAATCCAAGCTGCAAACATTCTTTGTGGGTTTCCATATGAACGTAGTGTAACCTAAAGATCACAAACCTTTGATGACCATTAACTGAAGGTCGTATAATGCCAAAACAATGTATGATCTGCTTTTTTTTCTTCATAGATCTGCATTTGGTAAGCATATACTTATGTAAAATGTGTTTTAAATTCACTTGTCGATCTATTTAGAAAGAATTCGCTGTTAATTGCAGGGTGAATTCCGAGAGATTAAAAAATGTGCGACGATACGACATGACACGTCTACAATTTTCCTAATCATTTCAGAAATAAAAACAAAAATTAACGTCATGCTTTTCGGGGTTTTCCAGAGATGCAAAAAGTTTTTAGGTTAATAAACTTGTGGCATACTTAAATGAGCATAAATCCAATTCACACGTTACATACAAACTTTAATAAAAATCTAGGTATCCAGGTTAGCTATCTCTACCTGAATTTGTTGCCTTACGTGATCTGGCGCCCACTCGAAATTTGTACTAGCTGTTCTTAAATACCCCCCACTGGAAAGTTAAGGACAATATCACATAGAGCGACGATATCCTTATTAATTATTAAGTCAATAGATAGTTTAGTAAAATCGTTTACCGCCTCAGACGGTTCAAAATCTCACACTTCAAGGGCTGGCCACATTTCTTAATTGTGGTTCAGGTTCAGGTAAAGAAATTCCGTGAAAATGTCAACTGATATGTTTGTTGGTTATGAAATACCGATTTTCACCAATTTGTGTGAAAAATATTCACGTATTAAATTAGGAACAGCAAGGAAGATCTGCATATTAGGATTAAATCTACGTCAGACATTGACTTCCCAATGATCATTCAAAAAAGGACCAGGGTTAGTGGCAATAAAGAAAAAAGTTTAAAGAACAATCTTATTTCTTATTCTTAGCGGGGGTCAATCTATTAAAAAAAACGCTGCTGATCTGTTGGATCGAACGCTTTCACTCAGCTTTGCTGTTCTCTTCGGCTGCAGTTGTTTTTCATTTAACACAGATATCATCAGGAATATCAAAGTTTCCTCAAATCTGACTGCAAAGCCTCCAACTTCCAAGTTGTGTAAATTTTATGCAAATTCTAAAAAGACTTTTGTGTGTGATAATTTGTGTTCAAAAAGATTGGCCTTCTCGGTCAGGCCAGGATAAAAACTTGCATTTCGTCGGTAACTCCGTAACTCCACTTTTGTTGAAAATTACTTTTTATTGCCGTATTTGTTAGCGGGCATACCTCGATAACCACGTATCTATGCTTTAATTACGACGATTTACTAGTTCAATTGTTCATCAGTTATTATTTCCTCAAAAATAAACACCCTCAACTATTGATAGGCAATTCTTGAACTCATCATCGGTCTATCATAAAATCCAATATGTATTATAGAATTCCCTAATGCAAGCTGAAGAAACATAAAAAACCACTAGAAAATCTCCATCAAGCAAATCATCCAACCGCCGATGTAACCATCACAATATCATCTGAAATCGATAAAAAAATAACCAACCTAAAACGTCGACGAAAAACCTCCTCTTGTTTTTTTTTTTGTGAACAGAAAATATATTTTTATTGCAATATCTTATTATTTGTTTTTTTAAATTGTGTAATTCATTTAATCAATTGATTTAGTTTCCATAAATTAAAATCTAATCTATTATAAAAAAAAAAAAATATCAATAACTTTGAATAGTTTATATAACAGATCTCATACAAGAACGAAACAAAACGAAGAAAAATAAGAAATTAATTTATAAAAATTCTGTATAATAGTCGTTACTTTTGTAAATACAAATACACAATAAATTCAATAGTAAAATAATCGTCAAGGCAAATCATATAATTTTTTTTTTTAATTTAAATTTATAAAAAACAACAATATTTAGAATAAGTTTTACTTTTGTTCTGAAAAATTTGTTTGTCTAGCATTTTTCTCGACTTAAAAAGAGGAAAAAAAAGAAGGAATTATCGTTTCCCGTATAGCTGCTTTTTGTTGATCGTCGATCCCATTTCGTCAGAAAGGAAAAATGTTCTCAATGTTGTTTAGGTTCATATTTTTTATATAGCTGCGAAAATGCTTTTTGCTTTGCATTTTTCAAAAGTTCATCTCTCCTTTTTTTTGGAGGAAATTTTTATCTTCAGTAAATCATGCGGTAAGATACGCTCGTTGGCTATCCATGATTTTGTTAGTATAAATATATTTTGATGTATATATACGTAGTGAATCCATCATTTGGTATTTTGGTAAATAAACACATTTATGTGCTGTGTTTTTGTGAAAAAGTTAATTTTGTTTTTGTTTTTTTTTGCAAAATATGTTCATTTGATTTTGTCAAGTTATTTTTTTGTTTGTTTGCCGTTTCAGCATAAGCATTTGCAAAACGTTAACATTAGTTCCACAAACAATAAAACACATCAAGTTATCTGAGAAGGTTGTTGCACCTCATCGTATTTCTTATCAGCTTCTTCAGCAAGGAAACGGGCTTCTTTCAATTGATTTTCGAGGGCATCCATACGCTCTTCATCGGCGAGTGAGCGATTTTCCAGGATCTTGCGGGCACTGTTGTGAACATCAGTCAGTCAAGCGGGTTTCAGGAGATAGTTTCCGTGTGTGTTTTATTTTTTGTTTGGAAGAAAATATTCATTTCTTAGTGATATTGTTTTGTGATAAATCTTTTTTTTTTTTTTTTTCTTAAATAATAAATCTAAATGTTGCCATGTGTGTTGCCATCCAGTGATTTGCTGTAAAAATAAAGCCCTAACACCCTACGGTAGTCCCTATTTTCCCTACAAACCCTATCACTAACTCAGCACAATACCAAAAATAGTATTATGTGTAATTTTTGTATACCTCTTCGTATTTCTTATCGGCTTCCTCGGCAATTAATTTTGCTTGGGATAATTGTGCTTCCAATATAGCTACTCTGTCATCTTCCATATTTGTACGATTTTCAAGAGCCTTTCGTATCCTAAAGTATTTCGTAAAATTTTTTTTAAATTAATTTGTCACCTAATTTCTCTACACCCAATTTTTTGTTTAAACCAATAAACCTCATGAAAAATAACGTAATAAAAAATAAAATTAATAAATATAGAAAAAATAAACCTTCAAACTGTTCGTTATGAAGGGGTACTAACCGTTCACTTTCATCAGCAGCCTGGGATGCTTCCGAAAGTTTAGCTGTGGCTGATCCAAGACGTTCCTCAGAACGTTCCAAGTCTTCTTCGAGCAATTGAATGCGACGATTTAGTGCAGCAACTTCAGATTCGGCCTATTATTTAGGGAAAACAAAAAAAAGTCGAGAAATAACAAACTTGCTCCTACTTGTTTATTTATTTACTTAAGTTTTATTTAAATTGTTGTTCAAATAAAAAAAAAAGAACTCGAAGATTTTTGTTTTACTAATATCTATGCTTAAAAAAATTCCCCATATTGATTTGTTTAAAAAAAATGTCTATTCTGCTATTAAAAACAATAAAAAAAAAACATCTGGCTTTCTATATAATTTTGTTGACTAACTAATATCCCTAAACTTTCTAGCTAGCTCTGTTTAAACTTTAAAGTTGCTTAATCTATGTAAATGTTGATTCTGCTGCGTTCCAGGGATGTTATAGTGATGGTTTCTATTTTCTGTAATTTTTTTTTAAGGTAACCATACAAAGTGGGAAGAAATAAAGGGATATTTAAATGGGAAAGAAAAGAGGATATATAGGAGTTGGAAAGGGTTTAAAAAGGGGAAATATTACAGGGATTTTTTTCTTTTTCAACGTTTTGAATGATAATGGCGTGGGAGGAAATAAGGATTTTGTAAGGGAAAAATGGAAACATTTTTTTTGGCGAAGAATGCCAAGTTTTTTTTCGGATTTCAACTATTCGCTAGTTGTGGGAAGTGGAGCACAGAATATGACTAGTTTTATAGATCAGTCCAAGAAAATCCAGGAGAGTAAAGCGGGACTAGTAAGAAAAATAAATGTCGAAGATATCAAATTCTGATGGTTTATCCTTTACTCGCAAAGTTTTCCAGCAACTGAGTTAGAGAAGAAGATGGGCTCATAACAAAAAGGATCAGGAGGCTTACGAAGTTGTTTTTTTTATATGGACAAATTAATGTTAAAACAACGAAGAAGTAACTACTTCGAAGTGTAGAAACGAATGGATATCATTCTGGAGATTGTTGATCGATTTGCAGAGAACTTGTTCGAGCGACAGGAAGTAATAAATTGTGTATATGTAGTTCCTTAAATTTTCGGTTTTTCCCACTTTAAAACAGAAAATTTATTAACGTCGTGCTGCGTCCAATTTGATAAATTTATTTCGAAAAAAAACGGAGGTAACGATAACGGTTGTTGATTTCGTTTATTGTTCTGAGAAATGTACCTACGCAATGTGGGCGTGATGTTTAGGTATTGTAAATGAGGTTTTGATTTGAAAATTACAAGCTTCAGTCTCAAGAGATCCATTATCCAAGTTCAATAAGGTATCTACACGAAATCAGTCTGCAGAGTTCTTAACAAAGAAAACATTCGTAACACACACGTAACTACTATGTCAAGTTGTCAATTTTATCTGACACACTATGTACTATGCCAATTTAAAATTGGGTCTGGCAGTAAAATTGTGGAATGCATGTAAATATCAAAACATGCCATCGACATGAATCATGGTTAAGCATGACTCAAACTTTCAGTTCCAAAAGATAAAAAAAAAGACAGGCAATGTTTTTCGTAAATAACATGTACCTACAACTTACAATAATTTCGCCAGTTGTGCAAATTTTTGTAGTTTGCTTTCGCTGTAAATGATTTCATTCAAAATGCAAGGTACCTACTGTAGGAGGCACCTACAGTTTTCATACTTCCATTTGCGATTATTAGCACATTCCTTGAAATGAAATTTGATAAGGCTCATTCCAATGAGGACATTTCCAAGAATAAACACACCCAAGAGGGGATTTATTTTTTTTAAATAATCACTTAGCAAACAAGAAAAAAAAACACCATAAACTTCCGGATCAATATTTGTTTCGCTTGGTCTTTAATTTTTTTTTCGAGTTTCTTCGAGTGCAACTGACTAATTTTTGTTTATCCAAAAAAAAGAAGGAAACCTTTCAAGAACTTGCATAGGTATGTGTTTAACTACATGTGACTTCGAGTATACTGCTCTTATCAAAGCTCTCTTCAGAGTTCACGCAAAAGATATTGGTGTTTTATTTTTAGTTTCCAACCGGCAAAATGAAGTTATTTTATCAAAAACGAAAAAAAAACTGCTCAAATGAAACAACAATATATATGAAGAGCTGTTAGAGCATTGAAATTAGATCTAGACAGGTAGAGAAGAAAACAAAAATTTACTCAAATTTAAATGACAAAAAATTACGTCATCGGCGTCAAATAAAACACAAGCTCAACTATTGTTGGTGCGGTGGTTGTTGTTATGTTATTCTTCTGGCCATATCTATGCCTATGTGTGTAGAATGTTTGCTTATTGTACTTGTACGCTGTACGCATAGCAAAATGAAAAGAAAAAAAACCTACTCATTGTGCGATGCGGCTCGCTGTGCTCTCTTTCGGTTAGTCACACCTTATTTGGAACACAAATATAATGTTAAATGAACCAAAAAAAAAAAAAATTGAAAAATATTAGAAGGTGGATGCTTAATTGCCCACTGACCATGAACGAGGAAAATTTAGAAAATGCACTCTTTTTTTGTCTAGTCTATCAAAATTGCATGTGAGAGCGGGAGAAAGAACTAGGCAACAATTGTGGTCGAGTGATGGAATCAATCAACGTGGAATTAGAAGAGAATGAATGGACGAATAATAGAAATTTGCATAATTCTATGGCGATTTCGCATTCTCTACTCAAAATAGACTTAAGCCGTACACGCAGCTATAGGAATAGGAAGTGTTAACATGCAAAAAATAACACTCCGACTGACATACCTAGCAGCAAGTCGGAGATGTTGAGAAATTGGAAGGCAGCTGGGTACCTACAATTTCTCCGAAATGATGGATGCGCTCAATGAATAATGATTTGGAGATATAGATCTGGCTATCAATTGGTTTTGGCAGAAATTTTGGTAGAAATTCCTCTACCTACTTACGGTTATAGCAAAGTGATTCATTGAATTTCGAGTTCGGTTAACCGATCATTAAATTAAATTTGTTTGCTAAATTGAAGACGGTTTCTCGTTGATTTCTGTGACGTATTTGTGATTTCTCTAGTAAATTTTGTTACTAGATTTTAATGGCAGATCAATGTTTAGCAACTTTTTAAACAATTTTTCCAATGTTTAAAATCCAAAGAGAGTTTAATACGTATTTGACACAGCCAGTGTCACATCTACGAACATTTGAAATATAATGGATTTTCTGTTGTTTTTCTGAAAGAATTTTTTAAAGAGACGAGACGTTAAATAACGTAAACCATATCTGCTTAGCTGCTTAAGCGTTCAAATTTGATCAGCAATTACAATATGACGATGCTGAAAAAATTGTATAGAAGAAAATACAAATTCAAGTCCCGTCTGAAGTTATTTACATTAATTGTCACAATTCATAACGCACCCATCAATTGAAGTTATTTACATTTCTATATAAATTACTTGGACTTGAATTTATAAACTATTTAAATCTCGACATAATAGGAAAACGATCGACCCTGATTAGCGGTGTGTCATTATAAGACTCCAGTTTTCAGTATTCGTTCCACACTAGCTACCAGCTTAGTTAAGCTTCAATATTCTACTTAACTGTCAAAGAAAAACCTAACAATGAAGGTAATGAACAAAAGTTTAGAACTATTTAATTGGAAAGAAAATAGTGAATGAAGAGGAAAAAAAAATTAGCATAATTCTAACAAAAAGATTTAACTCTATATGCGCTGACGAATAAACTTAAACTTTAACCACTCTAGCGCGATCGCAATGCCGCTGCTCATCTTTCGTTTGTTGACCCTTTTACTCCGTGTGCACAACTTCTCTCGGTTATGGGCAAGGTGCCCGCAAGAGAAGGCGACAAGGAAAAACAACTTTGATCTTATCATCATGCTTGCCTTCACCGAAAAGAAATCGGCAAATATCCGCAAATCGATCGACAAGCAAAAAATAAAAACGAACAGAGACAAGAAAAAAAAAAACCTAAGAAAAGAAAGACAAAACGACTAATGGAGACCGCCCCTTGTAGTCATAAAATTCGTGTCTATGGAATATTGAATACTTTCTTTTTTCGCCTGAACTGGGTTTGTCCCCCTACGCAACTAGCCTAGTCCGAAATTGATTTTGAAACAACAAGAAAAAAGTAGAAAAACTTACTTCTTCACGCCGAACAACCTCGAGTTGTAACCTTTTATGATATTCCTCGCATTCATCTTTATACTTTTCCATTTCTTCTTTGGTCTGACGCATTTTCTTCTTGAGTACATCCAAGAGTGTACCTTGTGGAATGTTGGTGGTCATTTTGACAGGTTGTGTATAAAAATATATATACGACGAGAGATTGCAAGTGTGAAATGGATTTATGAAATTTAATTCACGTTTAGCACAAAATGAATAACTTTTTTTTTAGCACACTTTTAGTAGATTTTCTTTTTGTATTACTTAGCCAGAGTAAGCACCCCGAAAAACGATGACGACAGAAAAACGAGGAAAGCCAAAGAAGTTAAAAAAAAATTTAAAAAAAAAAAACTGGAATGTAGAATATGTATGACAGCAGGACAAAACGAAATCCACCGGTTTTTGGGAATACTTATTCTTTATTTAACTAAAACACGTATTTGTTTGAAAACTATTTTGTTAAGAACACTAATTTTTCGTTAGCAACAAATAATGTAGCCGCAGCGAATTTATTACTCTTTGTACACTGAAATCGGGGGAAAAAAACCGAGACGTTCAACACTCAGGCACAGGCACACGCAACGGACAGTAGAAAAATTATGTTTTTTTTTTTTCGTTCGACAAAAAAGGGGCCTCGCCTTTAAAATAAATTCAGTTTTCTCCCTCTGACTGGAGTGTAATTCAACGACTGGACTCTATCTACCGGGATTTAGAGTGTCATCTCTGTTTTGTGCGCCAAATGGGTGACAATTGTTGAGTGGTTGAAGTAGTGGTTGTCTCTGTCTCTTATAAATTATCTTGATGATGATTTCACCGTTTCTTCAATTCATTTTACACATTCATTCTGAAAACTGAAGTAAACTCATCGAATTCAGCCAGAGCGAGGGTTTAATACCAAATTTGGTGGTGGAATTGAAATTGATAGAAATGCTGAATTTTGCTTTGACTCCGAGTCAGAATCAGAGTCCACTCAAGCGTGAGTTAAAGTGAGAAAGAGTACATTGTGCATGCATGCGGTTTCCATTTAGTTCTGGAAACTACACACGTAGTCGAACTACTTTAACTGCTTTTTGCTTAAAATGGCGGCAGATGTTGGGTGTTGGTTTGAGTGTGTGTTTTGAAAATGAAATGAATCATTTCTCATTTAAGTTAATGAATATGTTTTATCCAGTCACACCGAATGGGTGAAAGTGAGAAGAGTCTATTATGGATATTTGTTCATCATCAAACTGGGAGCATTCGTCGCCGTCGTCGTCATCGGGCAAACGTAACGACATCCACTTAAGTTTGAGATTATTCACCATATTCCACATTCCAGTAATTTTTGTTTGAACAGATGAATGCGAGTTGTTATTTTTTTTTTCTGTTTTTGCAATATAAATGAGGTTGCCAGGGGGAAGGAGTTGCTTGGTACCTATTCAATTCATGTCGCGTGCCATTGCCAATATGAACAAAGCAGAGATTTTTTTTTTGCAATTTTTTCATCCACAGACACTTGAATTGAAGTATATTTTTCACGAAGGGTTGGAAGGAGAAAATTGAATGGAAAGCCGGTTGAAAGGGTTTCGATAGTGGTGGTTGTTTTTTTTTGATTGTAGGGAAGTGGTCAGTTTCGCCTGTGCAGGTGAATAAGGTTTTGGTTTCCGGTTGAGGGGAATTTTATTTACAGTTAAATAGGTATGTGAACATTTGAACTTGACACAAATAATTCCGAGTAGGGAATTGTAGTTGTATATTCGATTCATCGAATAAGAAGAAAGAATAGTTTATTCTATTTGATATGGATTCCATATTGATTTTAAGACAAAGTTCCTTGGGAACCATGTTTATTTCCATCCAAGATTTGGCGATGATTCAAGAATGTAAACCAACGCCAAATGCATTCTAATGAAGGTAACAGCGTTAAAAGTAGGTACGAAGATTTGCAGCGCATACAATGTAAAATTCAATAAAAAAAAAGGCAATAACAGGTGGTCAGGTATGTTTGACTTCAAAAAGTTGCCAGTTAGAGTACCCATACATGGCTAATTGTGGAATTTGTATTTTGTACATTTTTTGACGCGAAAGATTTAATCGTTTTTCTTTTTCAGAAAATGGCAATCACCTAATAGGTATGACAGCCAGGTTGGTGAGCTCAACTATGGCAGTAATTGACCACAAAAAATATCACAAGTGGTAGGTTGGTGTAAGTCAACTTAGGTTCGTGTCTACGCAAACGATGCTAAGGACATTGTCTTACTTACATACATACGTATGTATACCTAGATAGGTGCATTTATTTTATTTTCGAAGAAATTTATGCCAAAAAACGTTTAACACATGTGTGAGCGGCAATCATTCGACAATCATCGGCCGAAAATTATTTGAATAAAAATCAACAAATGTATGAAAACCGCAAAAACATTCAAAAGAAATCTTAAGAAAAGTAGAGGCCATTTACAAATTCCTTTGTGGTCAATTCTCCCTGCTTAACGAATTCAATGAAAGCTAACCAACCTATTATGTTGAAAGATCTGCGACACGCAAACGATTCATTTTTAAGTGGAAATCTTTTTATTTTTTTGAGTTAAAGTTGCTGCCGCCCTTCAGTAAGCTGAATAGAGAGAATGAGCAAGTTTATAACTTCTTAAAAGAGTCTTAATCGAACATGAATTCATGCAGCACGAGACAAATAAGATCAAATGCAAACAAGTTCAGCAACGAATTCGACCTAACGTTGATTTTAAACAGTTCTAAAATGAAACATGTATTAATAAGAACTTAACACCTTTGCAATAATGCAGATATTTGTAACGATTCAAAGGCAGTTTAACGAGAGTTCATTGATGAATGAATGTGCCTGGTTCGGTTAATGATGCTGCAAACAAAGATTTTGTAAAATCATCTTTGCTAAATTCTCAATGAAATGATATATGAAATATGAAAGATTCCAAGATTCTGTCTGTCAGGTGGTTCAACCGATCGCCACAGTTCTATGATTTGGTCAAGATACATGCAGCAGTGTAACAAAACCCGCTTCTATATCACTGCACTTTAGATTACATAATAATAGTAGTACAGCCCTCTTATTGCATTGGAAACAATTTAGCACATTCCGGACTGCGAAATCGCTTCATTAATTAGAAGTAACGAAGAGTAACGTAGTATGAAATTTGATAGTATGTATACAGTTAGTAGCATTGTGGTATTTTGTTTTCTACATTTAACAAGTGGTATGAGTGGTGGTATATAAATGATATTAATTAAGTCATCTTCAAGGAGTTTACACTTTTGATGAGGAATGTGAGGTTAAGAGAACATATTGTGCAAATTTAAGCATTTTGCAGAATTTTATCTGATGCAGGCGACCATCACCTGATACTCATAAGTTAAGAGATAGTCACGAGACAATTCAAAACAAAATATTAATGTTTGATGTGAACTTTAACAAAAATCCCAACAGCAGCAAAAGCCGCCGTCATGGCCAAGTGATTTAAATGTCAAGGAAGTGACCAGATTTGTAACAACAACGTTCAATTAAATGATCACAGACTGACTGCGTTGGATCCTCTTTGCCAGACTACACTTCTGCCTTTCCAATTGCATTGTGGCTAAAAAAAAATACTCCTTTCCTTTAGCAAACGTCAGCTCTTGAAAAATTCTCAGAAATCCCATTAAAATGCAAATTCAAGTGAATTAAATTTACGAACGATCTAGCGCTGCCGAAAAATATATAGTTCAGATTCTTTAAAATTGCACATCAACGCCGACGATTTGTAAATGCAAAGCTATAGAGAAATTTCAACTCATGAATAAATTAAAATTAAAAAGAAAATAGATTCGCTAATCTCAACCAGATAACCAAACAGAAAGAAGCGCAGCTAAAATCACCGCAGAAAATTCATGTGGAACACCGTGTACAACGCACCGTTTTCGTTTCATATCTCCCTCGCTCGCTCTCGTTCTCATTTCAGTGAGTAAATATTTACTTTCTTTCTTGCTGGAGAACCCAACCAAAAATAGTTCGACAATTACGCAAGCTTAATAATTAATTTAACAAATATGCATGCGTAGACGATCGTTGACGGGTTGCCCAAATACGCAGGCAATTAAAGAAGAAACAACGACACTGACACTGGAGAAGTAGTTAGGTACCTACGCGATAAGATTCACTTTTCATTGTTAACAGTAATTAGCAAATTTGCCACGCCGGTTGAGAAAAAATAATAATAAAAAAAAAACTAACAAACACTGAGAAATACGAAAAATTTAGCGCATATTAGAGAATCTCTATAAATAGCGAGTTCTCGCCGAAAACATGAGAAACAAATTCTAGCAAACCGTTGAATTTTTGGGAACAAAATCGAGGTCAGGTTGTACTTCCCAGCGCTGCTTTCTCTCTGCTTCAAAAAAAAAAAAAAAAATACACGTATTTCGTGCAAAAGAAAGAAGAACAATTAAATGTTAGAATTGAGAATTTCAATAAATCAGTGAGGTTTACCCGCTTCAGTTGAGTATTCATGATGTTGTGCAGCTCATTGCGAATGATATTGAATTTCATCATAGTGTCTGAGCTGAATATAGACCTGCCGAATGCCAGTCCAGGATAATCGGCACAACGGCCCTTGTGACGGCGGATCTCTCGCTCGGCGACCACCTCTGTCCGCTCGCTGGTGCAACGCAATTTCGCCCATTCAGCTGACTCATCGTCCAGAGTGTTCTCTGGAAAATGTTCATTTGGTGCCCCGTCCCCTTCGGCTCGTTCCGCATTCGCTGCATCGTCAGTGGAGTTCTTTGTCTTTGACTTTTTCTTCTTCCTGTCGGAGCGATTCTTCTCCTTTTTGGGAGACTTTTGCTTAGAACTATTGCTACTGCTGGGCGTCTTGACTGCGTCATCCAGCAGACTACTCTCATCGGTTGGCGTGGGACTGCTGTTCGCAGTCGGAACCTCGGCTGTGGTCTGCTGCTGCAACAGGGGCAAGTCTAGGGACGTTTTCTTTGTATTTACATCATTTACACGGGTATCATCACAATTGCGGCTATTCAAATCTTTTATCGTTGCGTCATAGTTGTCATATGGTAGATCAGCCGGTGAGAGACACCTACCCTCGCCGTCTAGATGACTGTTGCTGCTGCTGGTGGTCAGCGTGGAAGTGGATCCAGTATTGAATGTCGAATCAGCTGTGGTTGTTGATAAATTTGACAGTTCACCAACACTGTCACCGCGACGAAGGGCGGCCAATATCTCCTCGACTGGAACATTTGAGCGTCGCTGTCCCGAGAACCGGGGATGATGCTGGTGGCCACGACGCTTCATGGGCAGATGCCCGTTTCCACTGTGGTCGCTCATAATGATATCCAACTCCAAGTCGTCGTCGTCACAGTCGCTGAATGTTGAGTAATTATCGCCGTCGCTGTACTCGTCGTATTCATCACAATATAAAAGTTTATCTAACAAATTCAAACGTTCCTCGATTGAACACCACTGGGAAGAAATCACCGACACAATTGTAACTGAATCATCGCAAAATTGCTCGTTGTTATTACTGGTGCAGTTATTTGTTGTAATATTGGCACTTTTATTGTTTTTATTGCGAGTGGAAGATTTGCAGTTACGTTGTTGGGGATGAGTGTTCTGCTGGCGCAGCTGCTGTTCGTGATGACTGCTGCTGCCACCGCTGTCAGTTTTCCGTTTTGTCTTTTTCTTTTTCTGACGTTTATGTGGTGAGGTGCAGTTTTGTTGCGGCGCTGTTGGTATACTTGATTTGCGTTGCTGTGGTTGTGCTACACCACTACTAGTTAGTAGATGGCGGTGTGCACGTTTTATTTGACGTATTTCCTGTTGGTTACGCCGGCGACGTGAATTTACATTTACGTTGCTATTGCAATTTACATTCGCTTTACCCGACTTCGGGACACAATTTGTCGTCGTAACACTATTTAATATAGTTTGACAATTATGGTTGTTATTGTTTAAATCAACTTGCAGATGCCGGCTATCACTAAGTTTCGATTTAAGTTTTTGCTTTTGCGGTAATTTATTGTTCAAACTATTTGAGCTGGTACTGCAGCTGTTATTACAACTTTTTTGTTTACACAATTTTCTCACTATTTTATTCGAGTTATCTTCATCTGTATTGATTATTAGCTGAGGAATTTTTTCAATCATATTACGTCGAAGAGAACTAGTAAATGGTTGTTGTAAATTCACTCGGAGTTTAGTTGGCAGCACACCGATCGCCTTGTTACACCTTCTCGATAGTATTTTGTGGCACGTTGGGTTTTAACATTTATTTTTAAAATTTGAATTTAAAAAAGAAAAACCAAAGAGAGACAAAGTGAAATAAAGGAGAAAAGAGGAAAGGAGCGAATGGAAAACGAAAAAAAGAAAAGATAATCTTAAAACAAAAAACTCGACTCGCCGACTTCAATGTTCTAGATAAATGAGAATATACAACAAATTTTCGGATACTTCCTTCGTGTGGTAATGGTAATGAAGACACACACACACGCGAATTTATTTTAGATTGCTCATCGCACACATAGCCGTCGTCGCGTTTTCATGGGGGGTTAGCTTTTCTCATTCATTCCAATGTAGAATGTTTGAAGATTTCTTTTTTCCTAGTTTATCGCGTGAAGTCAGCAGCAGTAGTCATCCTTTCAACCGCCATGGCCATGAACATTACTCATGGTATCTATTTTCAATTTAATGGATAATGTCTGCAAATATAATTTGCAAATGCAAACAAACAAACGTTTTTTCCCAACGGGCGGAAGTTCAGTAGATATCAATGGGTTCCAAAATTTATTAGCAAATACAATCCACATTGGATTTGCTTTATCATCGCACTGTTGAACTCAGTTAATTGAAATATTTCAAAATAATTCTAGCAATTTTTGGATAAAAAATCAAATAATTTTCACACGCGGACATTAAAGTTATTGTGGAATGATTTCAAACCCCTTCTACACTATGGCTGATGTGGGGGAGAGATGAAAGCTGAAAACGCATGCGCAAGGAATTTTCCAATGTTTAGGTATCATATTCAAAAACTTGTATGTGTGATCCGCCGTATTTGGCGATGATCGTGCAACTTCAAAGAAAATACAATAAATACACATTTCTCTTGCTCTGTCTCTCTCAATGTGTGGGGTAAAAATAGAATCCATTTGTGCAGAGAGAAGTTCAGTTGGTTTTATTTTCTTGGGCGTTTTCCTTGAACGCTTTTTGTTGTTTTTTTTTTTGTTCGTGTCTTGTCTTAATTAATGATGAGATAATGGTTCTTCTAACAGAAGAGGAAGCTTATCATCCGTTGAAACTTAAAACTGATGTTTGGAAAATTTTTGCATACATTTTTTTGAATATTCGGATAAATGTCATTACAAAGAACACCTGTATTTTTTGTATTAAGCTGTTTCAGAAGCGCCAATGGAATGTGGGTCAGTGTTACTATGGTACAATTTTTTCGTCGCTTTTTTTTAAGTCTGACATATTACTATTTAGAATTTAGAAGATTGCGAAGCCAAATAGTTTTGAGGTCTATTTTTAATGGGGTTTTTTGTATCATGTGATATGTTATAGCATCGATTTATATAACTCCTTGAGTAACATATTGTTGCATTGGGATTTTTTTTTTTAATGAATTAACTTTTAATATTAAATTTATGACTAACTTTTTTTTGGAATTTATAGAGGAACATATTCATTTGTTAATAGTCAGAGACATTTTTCAATGCCAAATTTTTGATATACTTATTTGCTCATGAAATATGAGTAAAAATATAAAAATGAAAAACAAATTTGTATGCGGAACGACGTACATATGTACTTGAACTGTCACTCGGTAAGTGGTAGGTACTAAGAAAAAACACCTGTTTCAAAAGTAAGTGGTTGTCAAAATAGAGATTATCTTTCCAGAAGAAATCAATTTGTAAAAACTCAAAAAGGCAAGCATTTTAAATCGCCATTTCAGCAGCACATTTTGCCCAAGAAACGATTTATCAATGCGTTAAATTTAAATTATGTACCAAACCTTATTTTATATTTGAAAATGAAACATGTATTCAGATTATTTTTCAACATGTTGAGGGTAACTCAACGATCCATGTATGGTACCTGAGTACTTTTTGGACAATTGAAAAGTTTTCTTTTCCACGCTAAAAAGCAATAAAAACTTATTACTGAGCGAAATGTAAATAAAAAATCACACAAACTTGATCTTTCTAACGAATTTTTATTTGCTTATTTTTTAGCGAGATATAAACAAATAAGAAAATTCAACAGAATATTACAACATATTTTATTAAACCAAACTGTTCTGAACAAGGGTTATAAGGTTCTCTTCATTGGTTTTTGTTTCTGAAACTTTTTAATATTGGAGATTTTTTAATGACAAATCATGGGATTTCGTTATTGTCCACATAATCAAACGATTTTATTCATAGCTTAATCTGATTGGTAAGACGGAGATTTGTATAGATTTTCAGTGAAATTCGTGGCACAAATCAGCCGTTTGCTGCCATTTTTGATATGTTAAACGTCAAAATGGGACATCGGCATTGTGTTACACATGTTCTACAATCACGTAGTTCTCATTATTTTTACTTAAAACTAATAACAAAAACTTTCGATTGTTGTCATACAAAATTAAAACAAAATTAACGTGATTAATTCAACTTGTAAATATGTTTTATGACAGCGTCGGAATTAATATTTCTGGCAGGCAAAGAGGAAGCCATTTTTTATATACATATATGAATTTGTCAGATAACAATCTTAAAGTCGATGGGTGCTCAAAATTACGCAAACATAATGACTATTTTGGCATTTCTCCATCATTTTACATTCCATTTACAAAATGCTACTAATTTGCTTAATATTTTCGCCCACATTCATAAAATAGAGATATATATTTAAATTTTATTCATAACCATTAGTAAGTTCGCAAAAGAGGGACATTAAACTAATTAATTGGTGTCTATGCATAATAAATTTCTTGATTAAAAAAAATTGATTACATTGCAGAAGATTGCGTATTGTAAAAGGTTGATGTCTAAGCAGCAAAATTGAAAATTAAGTTCAAAGATGCATTCTCCGTTCATGCTGTTTATCTGTCAAAAGGCCCATGGAATTCTTAGACTTTTTGAATATTGTATCAGTAAAATCGGAAACTTTGCTCATTAAGACAGTCTGCAACAGATTTACTAAAATTTAAGAATTCGTTTGTTTTTTAATGAACAAAACAATACATCTTGTTTAACAAGAATGGAAACATGTTATGTCGATTTTCATTCACCCAATTCGCCATGTTGGAATAGTTCTCGCAAAATAGCTAGAACAGCAGTGAGAGCAGTTGGAACAGTTCCAACATGGCGAATGGGTGAATAAAAATCGACATTAGTTTCAGTTCAGATCTTTTCCAATCATTTTAACATTCAAAAAAAATCTAACAACTTGAGAAAAAAAAGTAATTTTATTTATAAAGGTTTTTTTTTTCTTTAAACAACAAGTACGTACATACATATTTACAGTTGAACTTATAAAGTTTAAATACAAAGGACCTAACGTCATATTCGTCAAAAACGTTGCTACTGCTCATTAACTCACGAGTGATCGCCTGAGATTAAGCTTTCTCAATGTACGTTTCTGAAATTTTCAAATTTTTACCAGAAAATCATTTTTTTTTCACATCAGTGACGCGTCAAGAAAACAGTAAAACAAACGCACGCAAAAGCATAAAGCCAAAATTTGAGCATATCACTAATCCAACAGTTTTATTCTTCACTGAAAAATTTCAATAATCATACTAGTTGTACGTAGTGATTGACATTGAAGTAAGGAGTAAAAGTGACGTCATTTGTAAGCTTAACTCTAATTTTCTTATTAGTAGAACCTATAAAGCACGGTTCGTACTGAGAAGAAGGTACAAAAAAATAACGTAAGCTTAATGTTAAACAGGCATTTGTAAGGCACTGATCTGCAAAATACTTCAGTGAATTTTTACTCTTTACTATAATGAGAGAATGCTCTCTCTCTCTCTCTCTCTTTTTCGTACATTTGACAGTATGCGAAAAAAATTTTTATTATCCATGAGAAGCTTTTGTGCTTTGTCTATGAAATCGTAAGCATGTGATTTGAGACATTTACATGACATTGCCCAGGTGTTTGCTTTAAGAACAGAACCAGCATCAGTCATTTTTGACAGGTCCTCATACTTTTAGCTTACAATTATATTTTAACAGTTAAAAAGCGAAAAACAACAACAACAAGTTCTGTTGCCTAACCAAATCCGGAAACAAAATTAACAAAATTAAATTAACTCATCCAATTGATATGTTTTAACCAATCGTAATTGAACTACTTCTTAGACATTTACCTATTGTGCGAAAGACCGTAAACGTGAACTACTAAGTTCAGCAGCCGTTAAATCGTAATACAATACACAGCTCCCAATAGATTCCTGTCTAACAAAAATTGATTGTATACTTATTTATCTATCTGTCCTAGTCCTACAAAATGTATTTCTTATCCAAAAAATAATCCTCGAGTTCGTATATCTTTTTAAACAAAACTTATGAAACTGGAATTAAATTAGAAACAGTGTGTACTTACATTCTGGAGAGCCTTGTTCTTTTCTTCCAATTTGCCGGTGACTTGCATCAAAGCTTCTTGGGTCTGATCCAATTCGTTTTCAACGGTTTGGATCTTCTTTTGGAGTTGACGAGCCTCTTCTTCGGCCTGTTAGTTGAAATAAATGATACAAGTATAGATATTATAGTTATTATCACTAATATTGCTAATTAGTTGCACATATGATCTTTAAGCATTTGATTTTTTTATAGGCTTGTGTGAGAGTAGCGAATATTTACCTTTTCGGCACGAGTGTTGGCATCGCGTGCTTCTTGTTCGCAGACTAAGGCACGTTCCAATGCTCCATCTTTGTCGATTTTCATCGCTTGCATCTTCTTCTTAATGGCATCCATGTTTGTTGGTTTTTTGTTATGCTCTGTTTACTCGAAGAAAACTGCATTTGGATAAAGATTAACAGAGTAATTAGTTAATGAATAGGTAATTAGATGCTATGCATTTCTTATACTACAGAGAAGTTGATTGATAGTTTTCAGTTTGTTTTTTTTTTTTAAAAAGTTGTGGAATTTGTTGAGAGAAGAATTTACATGTGTGCACAAGGAATTGTGGTTACTTTCGTTTGCTAATTTTAGATGTTTATTCAAATTTAATAGATTTGCATTTCGCAAAAATTTATCAGAAAAGAGAAATCAAGAAAGCATTCGATTCACTTTGGCAAAAGTAAATTCGTAAAGTCATTTAAATGTTAAAAGTTCATTATTTTGTTAAATGTATCTATGAATAATAAATAAATACAGTGCTAAAAAACCATCTCCATTTGGGTGTACGAAGCTGAATCTGAAGCTGAAGCGATTCAGTTAATTTCATGTGAAAAATTAAAGAAGCATTAGAGTTGTTACCCTTGTCGGACAGTCACAAAAAATTGAGCAGTGAGGTATATGAAAACGTCACCTGTTCATAAATTCAAATTACTTAAGTAATTTATTCGAAAACGCGAACACGTATTTATTTGCATTAGCATTATGTTTGATAATGCAGTTTGCGTTTGTCATAAGTTCCGATCCTTTACGAAAACATTACGGCAATGGAATTTATCAGGGTATACGAATATTACTAAGTGCCTTAAGGTTTCTTTAACTTTGTTTTCGTTTAAAAACGTCATATGCCCTTGCAAAAAACTCATTTGGCGATAACCAAACCATATGGATGGTTGCATATTTGCGTCATATGTCGATCATAAAAGAAAACATGGCACAACATGGCGCCAGTATATACACAATTTGAAGAAGCAAAGCTTTATGCTCCGATTTTTTTGACGTTTTTAAAAATGGCCACAGTTTTAGTGCGCTCAAAGCTTACAAGCTTCAATTGAATAAGCTTTGACCGATCAATGTCACTAAACGTGATGTACCAAACTCAATTGCTTCTGTCTATAAGCACTCGAATATGTTTAGAAATTGACAAGTCCAAGCTTGTTGGATTTGAAATTCATCCATTTTTAAAAAAAAAAAATAAATTAAACAGAAGGTGACTTTGAATGATTTCTTTCATAATTTTAGGAATTAAGGCATCTGCACTATCTTTACTTTACTTGAAGGATAACGTTTGCCTGCTTCATAAGGTTGATGATGGCTCTGTTTCTGTTATTTAATTCGCACATAACGAATTGCATATTTTTGTATTAAATAAATAAGAAAATAGGTATTAACAGCTCACATAGGACCTTGTGTATGCGACGCTACTTTTGAAGCACAGATAAAGTGGCATTCAATTCAATGCTTCAAAAAGGGGACAAAGATACAAAAACGTAACCATCAAGTTGTCAGATTTAGACCTGTTTGTGTAATTTTCTAAGAACTACTCTATACACTCCTTAGCAAATAGCTAAATGACTTTATTTCTGATAAGCGATTTTTTACTTCAATTTCTTTGGCTGAGTATTCAGCTGACTTTAAGGCAAATGCCCCATGTCATTTCTTTAACAAATGTTACAATTCTGCATGTTTTTTCGTAGCCTAGACAATTGACCTATATTTTAGTTTGTTGTCTTGAATAACTCCTAAAAGAGAATAGCGATATATTCCCGCTGAAATTTAAGAATTGAGCTGAAAGAAACAGACATATTCTGTAGAGTTCACCAAGCTACACAAATTCCGCCCCAGTAAATCGAAATTCAAATCCAACTTAATGCCCGCACTAATTTTATCTATGACAGTAATTTAAACACACACACACACAAATAGCTGAGTCATGTTCTGAAGGTCAATTGAATTATGTCTGGTTCATTAAACCCAATTTTCTTTCGAAAAAAAAAGACAGATGCAACTTTACAATTCTCATTCTCTTAAGACTCATTCCAATTACGCATTTTTTTTTCTCACATGTTTTACGCTTATGCTATAACAATTTACTTAACTTTGACAACCAAAGTGAAATACACAAAGTATGTGTAGTACATATTTAGATAGAATACTTTATACTTTAAAGAAAATGTATGCCGACTTACTATCCTCCAAATCGAATGTGCCATGAATTATAAATTAAAAAATTCGTTCTGATCTAATGTAAAAGAAAAGAATGTCAACTCGTGGGAGAACGAAGAGAAACGGACAAGTTCTATAATAATTCAATTAAATATTCGAAAAGCATCCATTACAGAGGAACGTTGAGAATGCTACCATTTAAGTAAGTTGTCGGTTGACAAAAGGATTCATATTCATTTATACATATGTAACTATAATACCGGTGTTTCATTGATAGACGAACATATTTATGAACATCTTAACTGTCATTATAAAATAACAAACGAATACGATTGAAACTTCATAAAAAAAAATACAACAAATTAAAAATAGAAAGAACAAACATATTGTGTATACCATTCAATCCAATTTATTAATTTTTATGAAGCAATTAAAGTACTCAGGCTTATAAGAATGATCATGATTTCCAAATTTGGAAACTTGCTCTTAATTAGTTTATGTGATCAATTAACCATTTTGTTGGACTTGAATAGAAATATTATGTACTTAAAAGGGAACTAGATTTTGTTTTTCAAATTATGTTTAAATCTGCTATTCTGTAATACAGCAACACGAAAATGAAAGTTGTTTATTTGTTCAGCTAAATAATCTTTCTAGGTAAATAATGAATTTAGGTTTTGTTGGATTAGCTCGTAAAATTAATACAAAGACTAATTTCTTTATTTACATACATATATATGCATATTAATGTTTATTTTGTGCACCAAATTTATATTGCAACAATCAATGCTTAAGGGCTAACCACAATGTGCATAAACTTGCATGCATGTGCTAGATTTCCTCTATCAAACCGCAGTATTATTTTATCCTGCATTCGTTAACTTTTCACCATTTCGTTAAGCATATACTTAGTACGCCACTAATAGCACTACTAAATGTATTTTGAATTTAAATTGTTGAACTATCCATTTATAATGACATAATATGAATTTGGTGGTGGACACAGAACACGTTTTACCTATTCTCCATCGTTAAAAAAAAAACCCAAAAGCATAGAGCAAAGTATTAAACGCATCCAATCTAATCCAATACTGGTGTGGAATCGGCTAAGGTGACAGCTGATAGTTGACAATCAAAATCATCAGTTGATTTTTAAATTGACACTCGCTTTTTTGATATCGATTTCGTGTGACAGCTTTTTTGGTGTCGCTTTCATACATTTGCTATCATTTTGTTTGTCCTGGCATTTAACTTTGTAAAAATTCAAATAATTCATAATAGTTAGGTTAGGTTAGGTTGAAGTGGCAGTCGGATAGAAGTCCGACTCACTTATACCTATATAAGGTCCATTGTGATACCACGTGGAGCTGAAGTTTCTGTCTACACGTTGAACCATTTTGAGGTGCTTATAAAGAGTGAGAGACATTTTGGGTCGGTTGAGTTTAGATCATTAAGTTCATTATAGAAGAAGGCCCCCATATGAAGATTTCGCTTTCGGGAGAGAGCAGGGCATGCGCAAAGAAGGTGTAGAGTAGTCTCCTCCTCCTCCTCATCCATACAGCTCCTACAGAAGTCGTTGGAATAGGCGCCAAGCCTTGTTGCATGCCTGCCTAACAAACAGTGTCCAGTTATGACACCAATTGTAGCACCAATGTGCGACCGATTAAGGGTAATCAAGCTCCTTGAGCGTCTTAGATCCAGCCTAGGCCAAATCTGCTTCGTTGTCAGACAAGTAGTACTATTTGTCCATCTGTGGTTAGTTTTTTCTATTGCATCCAGTTTAAACAAGAGGTTGCACGTGGAAACTGGTATGCCTAAGGAGCACTTTTCAGGCAAGATTGAGAGGGTAGTTCCAAGTTTGGCGAGTTCGTCAGCCTTGCAGTTACCCGAAATGTCTCTATGCCCCGGCACCCAGCAAGGTGAATGTTGAACTGCTCAGCCATCATAATAGTTAAATAGCAATAAAATGTTGTATATTTCTTACTGTCAATAAGTTGACAGTCAATATTTATAACAAAATGTTCATGGTGTGTGTTATTCCAATTACTTGTGCTAGCCGCAAATTGTGATCTTTATTTCTTCAATTTGCAGTTGCAACAGAAATGAAATGAGATAATTACCGACATGTTTCTAAAATTTAAGAATCCATAGTAAAATTTAGAATTTTAACTAACATCTGTCAATTTGATTGAAATGGCATTCCAAAATAACAAGAGTTGCCAATCGTCACCTTTTTACACAGAGCAAAGAGAAGTTGATTGTTAAAAACGACAATCACAAATCGACAGTCAACTATCACTTTAGCTGATTCCACCCCTGCTTACGTCTCATTCTATAACGGTGCTTCATGAATGCGTATGTTATGTATCGGCATAAATATGAGTTCATTAACGTAAATATGTATAACCGACTGTTATAGAATCCTATAACAATATTCAATTTCGGGAACACATTTTCTCTTCAACCATTTACTTATAAAGCTGCAAGGTCTGTTATTAAAGTGTTAAATCTCCAAAACCAAAAGAGAGCTCTTACTTTAATGAAAAGCATTCGTATACCGTTCCGTTAAATCAGAAAACAATAACAATTTTGGATGTGTTTAAATCCTTAGACATTCATTGTTTACATCCAGTGTAAGCAAAAATTAACGAAAGTACTTAAACGTCCAACCATAATAGACTTTCATGAGCTTAAGCTAGCTAAATGAAATATCTAAATATTCGTAAACAGTACAGCATGACCATAATGGGATTATGCTCAGTTTCGTTCAATTTTCGTTAACTTAAGTGGACTTGCGGAAAGTGTAAATTAAATTAGACGTTCAGTAAGGAAATTTGACCATAGAAACCAAAAGAAAAAAATTCAAGGACTTATGCATCTATTTCTACTTAACATCACTATATATTGCCACCATATTTTTCAAATGCATTATAAGAAACAATTATGGTAGTTTAAAGTTAATTTTCCACATGTTTTCCATTCCTTGAATATAACATTTTTGACAGTTTGCTTGGCTTGCGGAATTTTGCTTAAGTTCATTATGAGTAACCCAGAGCATTTGAGAGAAATTGCGTAAGCTTTTCATTTAATTTTGATACGGTTTATCTCACTGACATTTACAAATCCGACATTTAAAAACAAATTCGATTTGTAATGCCAGAAATACTAAATTGAAATTATCAAGATTCAAACAAGTAAACAAGTTTAAAATAATGAAAACCGTCATTGACTTACTTTCTACATAATCAGAATAAAACAAGTAATTGTTCGCAATCGGTTGCCAAAATGAAATGCACTATTTTTTGAACACTTTTTCTCTTTTAAAGTTAACTTTACGACTTTGATTTGACAACATTTTTTAATTTTGGTTCGAAGGTGCAACGAAAGTGATTGCAATTGAATTGAAGTCGACGTCTTTTGAAACAAGCAAGTCTGAAAAAGTGCTGACAAAATGTATCTTTTGACTCAAGGTGATGAAAAGTGTATGCACGCATTCCTATTTTAAATCAAGAGGTTAGTTACTTATTTTTTGGCAAAGAATGAAAAGAGCTAATTGAAAGTCGAACATTTCTATAGATATTAGGAAATGTTTGAAAGTCCGCCAATAATTTTTGATGAGGGTTACACGTGGGATTGAGCTGTATATATTCGTCTTGGCTCCAAAAATGCATGGAACCTAATAATGCATACAAATTAAGATTTAACATGTTGAAGATTTGACATTGAGTAAATTTCGATTTGCATATAACTAGGGCCACCTATGGACTGAATTAATTGAACTCAATCAATAACAAGCTTTTAGTTAAAAAGAGGCCTAAAAGTCATATCCAAAAATCATAGCTGACAACCAAAACCTGAGGAAGTCCCTACACATACTAGACATGATATTGACAGAAGTCTTGACTACAATGTCTCCCGGAGTCATTACGGAGACTAGGGCTCCTTTGCTTACATATTCTCCCAAGAAATCTTTTCAATGACTTGTATTCGCATATTTTTTAGGCAAAGGAATAATATATTCTTATTATTAATGATGGCTGAAATGTTAACGACTGCCTTTTAAATAAAAACTTAATTTCTGCCAAAATGCATTAAGAACTGTCATTGGCTCAATTCTTAAGAATTAAGCAACTCAAATGCGATCGTGATAGTGAATAAAGCTAAATAAAGTGACCGAAATTGCCATTAAAAGGTCGAAGGGCTTAGCCAAAACTTTTATGGCAACTTGTGCATCCCGAATAGAATAAGACAAATCATTCCTTGGATTGCTGCTTAAACCAACCCTTACAAAAGCTCTCAGTAAAACTGCTATAACTGAATAATCTACGTTGTCCAAATGACTTTTACCAAAATGCATTGGTAACGGCGCGCTCTTCCGCAAGCTAAGCCTCGATTACACTTTACCCACAAAAAAAAAAAAAACGTTCCTTTAACCGCATTTCGACAACTATACGCATTACGACCAACATTTTGTCACAAAGTAAACAAATTCTCGCCACCGTGCTCTTCTCTTTATGCAAATTTTGCATTTATTTTACCTTCATTATTGCTGCTATCCACATTCCTGCTGCCACCAAGTATGTCATTTCGTAAAGTACATTACCCACAAGCGTGGCTACATTTGCACTCACAATTCATCACATCACATATTTTGTAAACAAATTTTCGGCAAAAAATGTAAAAAAAAAAAATCAGAATGATTGAATAGTGCCAAGTTTGTTTCTGCGTCTGTTTTGTGAATAAAAAAAAATTGCAAAACAAACCGAAGAGAATAACAATAAAATAAAACCTGACTTAAGCTGAATATCTTGACCTATATAATAAATAATAAAGTTTTCTGTCATTTACTGATATATCTGCATAAATGTCAGTATGCTCCAAAATTAGATAACAGAACAGTCAAAAGTAGAAATATAATATTATGTATACGCCACAGAATATGCTCGCCTAGATTCGTTGAATTTACATATGTATGAGTGTTAAGTTTCTACGCATGCGGATGGAAGATCCACCACCCGGAGCGTCTAAAAATAACCACTGAGCCGAAAAAGTTTTTTATATATTTTTTTTTTATTAAATTCGACACCTTCAAGCAGCATCAGTGTTGTTGCAGTCGAAGAAGGAAGAAGATGAAATGAAAAGTGATCTATTCGGATCTCAACGGTAGGGGTAGATAGGTTGGGTAGGTGTCTGGTGGGGTTTCGTTTGAATTCTTGCGAAAGAAAATAAAATCAAAAAATTGTTTCCTATTCAAGCAAATGATTGCATGAATTAAAAAAAACCAAAGGAACACATACACTCACAGAGATAGATCAAGTTTCAATGTATCTACCGCCCCACCCGCTCATTGTGATTTCAATTTTTTAAAATAAAAAGATATTTTTAGTTTGCAGGTTCTAGAATTAAGAATTTTTTTTTTATATCTATGCAGCGAAAAGAATTTCCCTCTCAATTTCTTTCACTTTTTTTTTGTTCCTTGACATGTGCGACTTTTGAAATGTCAAACTATTATTGCATTGAATACAAACTAAGTAAAATTATGTCATCGCAGATGCAATCCGAATGCAATGTATGAGGTTTATGAACCAGTATATCAGACTGCTATCAATAATACTGTCTAGCGGCAATTTTTGTGGTTTTCGTTTGTTTAGATTTGCAGAAACCAATCCGCGCGCCAGTTCCAGTGCTGGATCAAATGACAGTTGAATGCAAAATTCGAAAAACCCTGTTCTTATGACAAGTACAAAAAGAAAATCGTCAGTCAGTTATATAATTGTTCATAGATTGTTGCAATTTATTTGAGATAAAAAAAAATTCAGTTTCAACATATTCACCACAATATTCGCGCACACACAATTAAAAAAAAAGGTAAGGGGGTAGATTTTATTTGGGAACAAATTTACGGTTTTTGACGGTTGCTACAACCATGCACAATAGAATGGAATTAAAGATTTTTATTTTTATTCAAATCTTTTTTTAGAACTTTTTCTTTTTATCACCACACTTTTTTTTAAAAAAAAAAAAAAAAACAATTGATGACTAAAACTATCAACGGTATTATTAACTTCTTTAAATTTGGTTACTACTACTACTTACTATCAAAAAAAAAACTTTTTATTTCAGAGATATCCGCGACTTGAACGGATTGTGATGTTCAACTGAAAACTTTTACGAAAACAGTTGAAGCGATTTGCTTTTTCAGACGCTCTAGGTGTTTTTTTTTTTTATTTTATTTTTTTTTTTGTTTCGTATTCTTGATTTTTTTGTATCTGTTGGATTCGTATTTGATGTATTTGGTGTATTTGGTTGCCGCCAAAGATATTGGCGGTTGGTTAGTTGAGTTTTTGGCTGAGAGAGACAGAGAGGAAGCACAGTGGATTATTATATGTATCTGTGCGAATATAGGTATTTACATGGAGAGCAACATCAGTAAAGTCAGCAGCTCGTCAGCACAGCCGCGATATAATTTTCTTCCTTTGCTATAAAGCGAAGTTTATTATGCGTTTTTTTTCTCTCTCTCTCTCTCGATCGGTGTAGTTTTTTTTTGGTCAATTCAATACATACTTGTGCATGAATTCCAATATGATGTGTGCAGGGATCCTTAAACATCTCATCTTACCTGCTGGGGGGCAATTATGTTATTGTTTTTGTGTATTTATATTCTTCCTCAATGATGAGTAGGCATGTATTTGTGAAAGCTGTATGCATGTGGTGGATACATTTTTGGAGAGCAGAAATTTCCCGATTTATTTTGAATAACTAAATTTTTTCAAAAGTTTCCCAGTATAATTTTTTCTAAAAAAGATTTTCACACAAATGTGGAAAGATTGTTTTGTTTCGGGTAGCTAATAATAGGTTTTAGATGAATTTTGAATTAAATATTCAGCAATGGATCTGGGTTGGTATAGATATTGATGAAGAAAACTTGTGGGTATACCTATGTATGTACAGAAGCTGAGGTAAAAACAAAACAATTAGGCGAGAGAATTTTCTATATAAGCGAACATTTCTAATAATACTTTGAGTTTAAGAAGTACAATTTACTAGGAACAGCAGAAGTTGAATGTTTGCTACGTATTTGTAATTGATAACTTGTTCTGATGTTTATTGGAAAATTGTGTGGATTTAATAATGATAGGCTTAAAAATTACTTAAGGTCTGTTTGAGAGCTTTGTTCCCTACACCTAGATAAGGAAGTACTTACAATTTTGACTTCAGGCGCTCCCGAAACATGGAGCGGATCTGATAAACTTAACCTTTTGCCCCAAGTACGCTGCTTTTATTTATATGAGTTGAAAATCATTTTATCTGGAGCATTATTGTCCATTTACTCTAAACTTTGACTACATACCTATGTTGGTACAGCTCATAAGAGTTCGCATTCAGTATCTACTGAGCTTTGAACTCATTTACCGAGGTGGCAACGGGTTTCCTTAATAATTCTTCGGCGAATCTTCATCTGTATCGTTTTTTGAATTGATTTTTAAACCGATGCAAGTCGATGTGAAGTCGCTTATAACGACCGGTCGGCTATAGCAACCGTATTTCCTTCAGTTGATAATTGTTTTTTCTATAAGAACCTTCAAAAAGAATCGACAGATATAACGACTGCCGATTATAACAACCGCATTTGCTCAGTCCCTTAACCGTCGTTATAAGTGACGTCAACTGTACCTAGAATATATATGATATCAAAAGATACGTTTTGTCGTAACAGTCGTTTTGTTTGTTTGTTGTAATTGTAAGCGTCATGTACTTGGGTTTGCTCTCGTTTATTTCAAAACTAACTATACTCGCTTGTTTTTCAATCGCCCCCACATGCCTCTATATAGCACGCGACCAGATGTATCGACCTTGTCCCCATACCCCATTAGCTGATGCTAATAAGTCCAAGCTAAGGAAATGGAAAATTCGATATAATTAAATTCGAAAGCAATAATTAAAAAACAA
Source organism: Ferdinandea cuprea (assembly GCA_963576555.1). Lineage (NCBI taxonomy): Eukaryota > Metazoa > Arthropoda > Insecta > Diptera > Syrphidae > Ferdinandea > Ferdinandea cuprea. Next base: position 103,178,814 of record OY754959.1, on the reverse strand, counting down.
ACACCTAATGATTGAAAGGGGAGTACCAGTGCTTATTCCATTCGGTATCGGCTCTAGGTTCTAACCAAGAAAATGTAATCATTTTTGAACTGTTTAAGAAAAGTTTTATTTTTACATATTTGTAGCGATATTTAATGCGCTATCACAGCTTGGGTGGTTTCTTTTTAAATAAAATATTAATTTTAAGTTTTAAACGAAATTGATGTTGATTATACCTGAGGGTCATGAGGATCATCTCAAAAGAAGATGGCGGAGCAGTTCGACATTCACCTGTGCTGGGGGCCGGGACATAGAGCAAGACTGACGAACTCGCCAATCCTGGAACTCCTCTTTCAATTGTGCCTGAAAAGTTCTTTGACATACCAGTTTCCACATGCAAGCTCTTGTTAAAACTGGATGCAATAGAAAAAACGAACGAACAGAATATCACCTGTCCAGGTCACGCAATGAAGCAGATTTTTCCTAAGCTGAATCTAAAACGGTCTAAGAGTTTGATTACCCTCAATAGATCGCACATTAGTGCTACAATTGGTGTCGCCTACAGTTTAATGTCGATTCCGAAACAACAATTGACTTTTCTATATTATTACGTTTCCAGATTTATTGCCATAGTTTTATTGTTTCAAAATATGTACATATTTGGAAATCTATACAGCGCTTAAGCCATTTGTAAAACTGTTGTATCCTGAACAATTGTTAATAAATATATTAACTGTGTGGAATTTACTTGCACATGACTTATAATTTACTGATTTGACGCATTAAGACGCAACATTAATAAATTTAAATACATAAAATATTGTGAGTTTAAAAAATATATATAAAACTGATTTTTGTTTTATTTTGTATAACCATTTAAACTCATTCAAAACAAAAGCAAACAGTTTTTAAGGAGTTTCCATCCGATTTTACCATTACAATTGTAAAGGGTAGATTTTCGAAACCAAATAATGTATGGGGACTCTTCTGATATTGATGAAATGTTGGTTTGGTGTGACAACGTTATAATCAGGATTATAGTTATCATAGCGGACATTTTACGGTCTTCTTCCACCACCCCTACATGATGATTTATGTTTTTGATCGCTGTTGATCAATGATCCCAGATATTTGAACTTTTATCATTCGGGAATCAGGTACGACACATTTGCAAAAGGTCAGATGCAGTTTCCAAAAAAGTCTCATTTTAAAGCGCTCTATTCTGTGTAGTATATCTGAAAATGGAATTAAGAACGTTGTTCAAGACTATAACACGTCTCTTTGCAGCTTTATTATTGTTGTTTTCAATAAATTCGCAATGTTCTTATTTTTTTTTAATTTCAACTCAATTATGCCACACCACACCACACATAACTCGAAAGCAAAATCAAAATGTATAAGGTACACGAATGACTAATGATGGAGGTCATCTTCGCTAAATTAATGAGCAACGACCTAGCCTCACCTTTGGGGGAAGCGCCTTTCTGATCATATCACGTAAACGCGTTATTTGGAAACGTTTTACGTAACGACGTAAACAGAAGGTCTGCTTCATTTATAAATGATTTCCATAGGAAATCAAAAAACCACAATGTTTGGTTGACATATTTAATTAACTTGCAAAAAATTATACACTTCACTGACTCTTAAATTTTGACTAACAATTGCATAGTCAGCGGTTTTGCATCGAACACGTCATTTTAAGCGAAAGCTGATAACACCGAATCACCTCGACGTCACATTGTTCGCACAAAATCCAATGAGATTAGTCATAGCAAGAAATAAGGGCAATACTCGTACATTATCTGAATCTGAATTCATCGGTGTGTTATGTTTATTTCACCTTATTCGGAATTTCTGGTGTTGCAAGTAATTTTGTGTCATAAAGGAGAATCCATAGCCATATGTGCGACACAATGCTGGCGCTGATGCTTCTGTAATTATTCGAATTCCATTGGTGGTGTTGGTTGATCATCTCGGTGGTTGCTATACTCAAGCGGTAGTAGGCACCTATGATGCAAAATACAAATTTGAATGAAACGCCACTGAGTCAGGCAACATTGGAAATAAATGCTGAGGAATTATATTAAAATATAAAAAAAATATTAATGAAAGCTTGCATCATCAAAGTGATTTTCGGTAATGTTTTGTTACCACGGTTTATCGGTTATCTACACCACAAAGAAGTGTAGGTTCATCTACTGATGAAAAACACGTATTAAAGAACGATTCTAGGAATGTATACTCTGGATTGCTTGCGAAAATTATTTATTTATTTAATGATAAGATCAAATGAGATAGCTGCGTTAAATCTCTGAATAGATAGCATATTTTGAACAGATGTGCGCACATAATCTTGCGGTTTTTTTTTATAATGAAACGAGAAATAGTTAGTTATACAAAATAGATATTGTGGCAATAATATTTATTACTTTACTTTGTATTTTAATGCTCTAAACTATATATTTTTATGATATTAAAATTAAATCTATGAGGTAGAGATTAAGAACATATGCAGTGCACCACGGATATAAGAAACTCTGAAAATCAATGCGTATATGCAAACAACAGATATAAGAGAGAAATTGTCTTTGTATAAAATAATGAAATGTGGAAGAAAAATTATTCCAAGAAAATTCCTAAAAAAAAAAGAAGATACGCGTAAAATAAACTTGAACTTATTTTTTGCAAACATGTTTTTTTAACATAAAATAAGAGATACATACATATACAGGGTGTTACCTTACTTAATGTTCAATACTTTAGGATAAGATTTGTGGATATATTCAAGCAATAAAATTGTTCTAGGGTAATTTTTAGTCTATGCAGTTTTTTACACCAGTTACCGAGGATTAAAGGAAAGCCTTTATTTGGTGTACCCTGGCCTATATTAATGCATAAAATAAGTATATGTATAATGTTAAAAACATAATATAAAACATATATATAGACGTTGTTTTGTCCGTAAGTATTTTTAATTTGTTCCGCATTAAATAATCATTTTTATTTAAACTGCCACTACGATAAGTGGCGTGGTATTTAACATTTTATTACAGTCTTCCTGATATTTTTTTAAATAAAATTGTATTTTAATTTTAAAGTAAGAACCTATTTTTTTGAAAAAAAAAATGAAAGTATTTTAAATTTAAATATTTTGTTCATGAATGTTGTATGGACAATATTTTTTTTTATAATTTGTACGTACAAAAGGGATTGTTAGCACCCTTATTATGTTGAAAGTAACACAGCACGGGCATTAAGGAAATAAGGAATTAAAAGACAGGATGAGAAACCGATGCACATTGATTTTAAATGTTTGCAAATTGTAGTGGTCAAGAAAACCAGAGTAAGGTAGAGCATTCCACATTCGTGTTGTGCCGCATAGGAACGAATCCTTATATTTCACAGTACGTCCGAATACAGGTTTTAGGGTGAACTGATGAGCATTCCTGGCATGGCGGGTATTACGATTGAAGTGTTGAAGGGGAGGAATGCAACTGGCTATTTCGTTTGAGCACTTTTGATGGTAGTATCGATAGAACAACGATAGACAGGAGACATTACGACGATGACTAAGAGGGTCAAGCGAATTCACAATATCTCGGTCGCCAATAAGTTTTATCGCACGTTTTTTAATACTGTCAAGTAGCTCCAAATATGTAATTGGCGCACTGGACCAGATATGAGCGTTGTACCCAAGTTTTGGGCGAATAAGCGAATTGCGAATTCTAGCCAGATCAGAAGGGGTAAAATATTTCTTGCATCGCTTTAGGAACTCTAGACATTTCGCTGCGTTCTTGGCGACGTCGAATGTGTGGTCATTAACGCACATACCGAGGATGGAAAGCCTTTCGGTTTTAGCGATGCAAGTGCCATTCATGGGGTTTCGCCTCAAGACAGAAGACAGCATTGTGTTTTAGAAGCATTAGATTCCACCCTGTTGGTTTTACACCATTTAAGTATGCTGGCAAGATTGAAATTTAATGAGCTTAACATACTTTGCCGTTCCAGTTAAACGCCCGAACATGAGGGGCGTTGCCCAGGAAACGAATATGTAAACTGAGGGCACTGTCATCGGTGAAGGAATGAATAGGATTAGAAGTAACAGAGAGTAGATCATTTATAAAAATGAGAAAGAGAGTCGGAGACAAAATGGAGCCTTGGGGAACACCAGCATTTGTTTGGTAAGTTGCAGAATTGACACCGTCCAAAACAACTTGAATTAAATGTTGCATTGAAGAAGGGTAACATCGATCGCAAATCAACGAATTTTCGACAAGAGAGCTTGATGTCAAACTCTGTCAAATGGCTTTGAAATGATTGGTTTGGTGAATAGATTAGTCCCACTTTTCGGTTAGATAAGTCATCAAATCACCAGTGGACCTGTTGCTGCGAAAACGGTACTGCCGGCCATTACGAATTCTCGGGATTCTAGATATTTCATAAGCTGATGATTTATCAGCGTTTCCATGACCTTGGAAAGAAGGGACGTAAATGTAATTGATCAGTAGGTAGGATTTCACTTGGTATTCATTTATCTTTTATCTCTATATACAAAAACTAGTTTTACTTTTGTGTGTGACCTTATATTTAAAATCCGGCTGGGTGGATTTTTATAATTTTTGTACTAAATGGAAGCGGACCATTCGTTGATGGTTTAGAATAAAATTGAAATGCGTTCAAAAAAAACTTTCGAAAATCCGTCCAGCCGAAGTGATTTCAAATGACCCACTTTTTCAATTGAACTGTTCCAAAAGTGAAATAAGGCCAATTTTTGGAAGTTGATCTCATTTAATTTGCAATTTAAAAAGTGGCTCATTCGAAATCATTATTTTTTACAGAAATCTTCTAATTTCGTCAATGCTCATAATCCAGCTGAAAATGAGCTACAAAAACTTCGGCTGGACGGATTTCCAAAATTCTTCTAAAAAAAATTTTTGACTTGCCGCTCAATTTTCAGGAAAATTTGTAATAAAATTATCAGTTTGTTTATTTTCTTTTATGAACCTAGTACATATTACTCAACAAAAAAAGGCTTTCACAAGTTTACAGAGAAACCCAAAGACTTTACGATATTTGGAAAAACTTGAATGAAATAGTAATGCAATTTAATGAAAATATTGTAAAAAAAAATAATCATCAATTTCTTTGGAAAGCCGGAAGATGTCATTTAGAGTGGAAACATTTTAATGGTGACCAAAAAGTTTTGACAAAAGTTAATTACAAAAAGCGAAAGTAAATTTCTTCTGTGCTTAATTTATTTACCCTATCCTAAGGGTATATTAATATTCATCGTAGACCCATAAAATTATATATATTTATGATCAGAACCAACTCCTAAGACTATTTAGCAATGTCCGTCCGTGCGTACGCAATTTTTAAGCCTTTAAAATTAAGCTAGGAAGCTTTAATTTGCACCATATACTCCGAAATGGTTAAGTGTTAAAAAAAATTGAATACGCCCACTGCCACGCCCAAAATTTAGAGAAAAACGGTTAAAATCTAAATTTAGCGAGATAGCCTGTTATAACCTTCAGGAGATATCTAGGCACTACCTTCCTTTATAAGTTTGTCATATAAAGTAAAAAAATGTTTAACAAGATATTTAGCCAATATTTTTTTCCAATATATCGCACATACAAAGATTTTAGACATGCCCACTTTTTGGGGGCGTTTTTTCAAAAAAACATTTTTTTTAAATTTAATAGAATGAAATAAAATGGATATGGATGGGGTATCATACTGTTCGCCCCAAGCGCATTGTAGCATTTCCTTATGTTTTTTATTGTACTAAATATTTGTGTGTGAAAAGGAGTTTCTTATAAGCGAGTTTTTTTTTATATGCGTTTTTCTTATATCTGTAAAATACTCTACCTATTATGAGTGTCAAAGTCAAGTGTAAACATTTTTAAAATACGGCCACTACCATGCCCATAGGTATATATGTATATAAATAAAACAACTAGGGGTTTATAGGTCTTCACAACTGACACAAACGTTAGACACTGACCCCATTAAAGTGCTTGCCGTATAAAGTTGTTGAACAAAATTACTTTGAAAATACAAAAATTAAATAACAAAAACTTATACAATATTCTGAATAATATTTCTACTATAAAAAGTTTTTGCCGAGACTTTTTACAAAAATGTTTTTTTCGATAAATTCCTTTAAAAATGAACCTTATGTTTTTAACATTCTCGTATACTTTACAATACTAAAGAGAAAGTTATTGCAATTGTTCTGAAGTTTCGAACTTAAACTCTTGGTAAGATATGACATAGTGATTGTCCGCCCGTCTGCTCAACACAAGCCTGACAGATTTGCTTCAAAGTTCGTACATAAAATGTTTCGGGTAACACCCGGCGAGGTTTTATTTTCCATACAAATTTCTCAACCATGCCATACAAATGTTTTATTTATGTGTCAAAAAATTAACAAATGCATTGCCGCATATAATTTCGGTGATGGGAATATAAATAAGAAGAAGTTATCCATCACCTAGTAACACAATCAAATGTATGTATGTTTCGTTCGTCTCTTCAACTAATAAACATTTTTAAGTTTTATTCCTTCTAAATAATATTCCTTGAAATAAAAACTTAATTAAGTTAAGATCGAGTTACAAAATTTGATGTATTTCGGGCTTTAAAATGCTTCCACTACACTTATTGAACATAACTAATTGCATTGGCTTGCAATCAGTATCGTGTCTATTAAAAAACGTTTCATAATTGGACCCGCGAAAGAAAGACGTCTTCATACCAAGTACAACATCCCATTCATGTGGTGAAATATCTTCCGTCTGTTCTTCCTGTAATGATCATCGTGTATATTGACCCAAGATGTAACAACGGCACTTTATGTGCAAATATGCTCATTCGACTTGCGTTGTCAATTAAATTCTTAATCAAAAGCGAACTGTAGGGAGTCGCCGACATTGATTGATCTAGCATTCTACAAATGCCACGTACCTATACTTGCAATAACATCATCATATCATTACCAAGCAACTACATATATAAATCTATATCTACATATTCAGTTCTTCAACTCTTAATCCCAATATGTGAATTTACGTAAGCAAAATTTATTGGGCGTTGAAATATTCCATTTCTCGCGCATACTGCCGTCGTCGTTAGTATACGGAGTTCGTTTACGCAACGCAAATAATTTTCTTAATTTTATACATATTGTTTAAATTTAGAAATTGTGTGAGTGTGAGCTGAAAATAGTTCTTTTCGTAATTTCGTCATGGCGTCGTCGAAAAACATTCACGCAACTGAAACGATACAAATTGCTTACAATGTTTGAACTATTTTCGCATTCTATAAACAAAACACAAAAAAAACAATAAGGACAAGCCGACTTCTTTCAAGGACGCGCCCGATGACCACACATGGTCACTGCAAGAAAATATCATTTATCATATTATTGTAACGGGCCGAAAGACCACTAACGACGACACAAGGTAAAGTGCATGTTCTAGAATCGATGAATTAACTCCTAAAACAGCAAGCTCCACCACTATGGGATAAGCATATGGCCAAGTCACCATCTAAGCAAAGTAACATCGGAGATCTGGTTGGAAAAATTCTTCCCATATACGGTGAAAATTAACGTGATTCCAATAAGGTTCGGTGTGTCTCAATCAATTGTGGTAGCGGTGAGTTGCTGGCTGGCAGGCTCGGGGCACCATTGCCACAGCTGCGCATAGCTACTGGCCGGATGAATGAATGAGGCTCAGAGGAAAGGTTAACGCTTGAATTTTCTTAGATGGCTTACTCATATTTTTTTTTTTTTGTTCATTCAGTTTTTTGTGATTTTCTCGTCGATATTAATTGGAAAAATTATGGCTCGCATTGTGGTGGGGCTTTCATTTATGCGCCACGATGACAGTGAGCGGTCAAGGTGGACGCCTAGAGGGGATTAAATGGATATACGCTGCCACAAATCGTTATGAATATCAATTGAACTTGTCTACTAGATACCAATTTTGGAAGAACTCAAAGTGTGCTGTCTTGTTGAATGAAGGATGCCACTTGTATACAGCAGATCAGGCAATTAGAAAATTTCCCATGGCTAATAGATACGTAAAGAGATTACGTGTATGTAGACCAAAGTAATTTGTTGTTTTCTCTTAGTTTTTCTTTTCTATTCTATTTTTTTTTTTTCAACTAAAAATAACAATATACAAATAAAAGCGCAAACTTACATATATGCTAGAAGAATAACAAACAAATTTTGGCAAGGATGTACTTGAAGCGTGCACACAGGGTTGATGGTAACAAACTCAAGGTAATGGTCATCTGGTTCTAATTTTAAAAATGAAACGTATATCGGGTATGTGCAGATGTAGTAATGGTTAAACATTAAATTGATGCAGTAAGTGGGTTAAGGTGCACAATATATCTAATTGAAGGGTTATATCATGGGCATACAAATACCGCTATATGCGAATAGCGAGTAGCAAGCAAATGCCAAGGAATGATGAAAGCATTCTTTTAGGTCGCTTGATTGATTTAGTTTTCTAGCTTTCAATTTTACTGCTGACAACAGTGTTTGCGGATATATTTATGTATGTGATCTTTATAGGACTGTTCGTTAGCACGTTTTTATATTATTATCGGCAATGTACAAAACTATTTTGAATACCTGTCCGTTTTTGCATAGGCATTCAATAGAATATCGAGTTAGATGAAAGCCTCATGGTAATTTAAGATCAGGCGAAATATAAATGTAACTGTTAGTAGTAGCAGCTCCGAGGTAAATGGGAAGTTGATTTACGCCGGAATAAATAATAAATGTGCGAATGAAAAATTAGTGGATATCCGATGATGAATTTCCCTACTACTACAAGACGACCGCTATAAAGAGGATATCACCGCCATTTACAAAGTGCAGCGGAATGAGCCGGACAACAGAAAGGTAAGAAACTGCTGCCTACGCTGATTATTATAAGAAAAGATAGCAAAGTCTTTTGGCTGCGGATTTGTTGTTATCAAGCTTTAGAAAAGAAGTTTTGAGCTTTGGACACGTATTAAAATGCCTTTACAATCCGTAGCAAACGGTAAATTGGTCAACGTCAGCCTTATATGCGCTTAAGCCCGAACAGAGGTGGTAGCTACCAAGGAAAGTTTCTATGAACTTCCAGACAAAACCTACGAGAAATGTCAAAAGTATGACGGTAAAGTCATGCTTGGTAGCCCAATTTAAAGCATCCTAACCTCAATATTCGAAATGGAAAATGTTGAGCACAGCGAAGATACTTTTACGAATATATCCAACGCCAATAATTTCCCGATCGCTTATCTCTCAACATCTGGAGAAGTCATTTGAAGCCAGCTTTAAGTGCTGAATATTTGTTTAAAATATATTGAAAAGCCATCAGAAATTCCGAAACTCATGCAACCGTAACAATTTACAATGTGCTCTTAACTGCGCCAACTATAGAGGTATAAATCTGCTAAACATGACGTAAGTATAAGATCTTGTCTGTCGTATTGCGTAAAAAAGGAAATAAATGGTTATTTTTTAAGAGTTAAGTTTTTCGGGTTGGCAGCACTGGTTAGTAATGGCGTCCAAATGTCAATCGTCGAAGTGAAAAGTTTTTCAGTATACTCTGCCATTTAATCACGGAAAGACTTACAAACGTGCAACGATTGCAAATTATTGAAATTTATTATCAAAATTTGTGCTTTGTGAAAAATGTCCGCTGTTTTATCGAAAAATTGTGTACAGCGATGAAGCTCATTCCTGGCACAACGGATACGTAAATAAGCAAAACTGTCTCATCTGGAGTGGTGAACAGCCACATGGCATACAAGAAATTCCTATGCATCCCGAAAAAACTACAGTGTGTGGTTTATGGGCTGCTGGCATCATCAGTCCATTTTTCTTCAAAGACGAGCGTGGCAGAAACGTTACCGTCAAAGGCGAACGATATCGAGCCATAATACGCTACTCTTTTTTGTCCCAGTTGGCTGAGTTGAACTTGGTTGACATGTGGTTTCATCAATACGATGCCACATGCCACTCAGCTCGTGAAACAATGGAAATGTTGAAGGATGAATTTGGTGAGCAGCTTATCTCTCGAAATGGCCCTGTGAGTTGGCAGCCAAGATCATGCGACTAAGCGCCTCTTGATTATTTCTTGTGGGGTTATGTAAAGTCGGTTGTGTATGTGGACAAGCCGAGCACGATTGAACCCTTACAGGATAACATAACACGCGTAATTCGTGGAACATATGCCGAAATGCTCGAAAAAGTGACGCTCCGAATGGACCATTTGAAACGGAGCCGCGGCAAACATTTAGTTGAAGTTGTCTTTAAAACGTAAATGGCAAAGGCCTATTTATCGATTGCAATAACAATTTTGAATATTTGATCCAAATTTGAGTGTTTTATTCGATTTTTTAAAAAACTACGCTTAAAAAATCACCCCTTAGAAATGTTGCAGTTCGCTTGGGACGAACGATATGATACTTCAGGCTTAAAACAGGTCTTTCTTAATTGTGGGCGCGGCAGTGGGCGTATTAAGAAAAATGTACGCTCAAAATTGTTCGAGCTTTCTAGCTTTAATTGAAATGCCTAAAAATTGGTGACGGGCGGACGGACATTGCTAAATAGTCTTAGATTTTGATGCTGATCATAAATATATGTACTTTTAGGGGTCTACGGCGAATATTAAGGGGTGTTGCAAACTATGTGTCAAAATAAATATAGTCTTACGATAGGGTACACAAATAAAGAAAGTATTAGGCATAAACAAAGGACGTAAATAAAGTCCAGTTTCAATTTTATCAATTTGAAAACCGCATATGACTGCATTTATAGAGTCGAGCTATAAAGAGCCATGTTTAGTTTTTGTACCGCAGCCAAAATCGAATGTTTGTACAGAATGACGATGGAGAACGCTTGCAGCTTTTTCATTGTAGGTAACTACCTAACCGAGACCTTTAAGTCAAAAAAACATTTAGGAAAGGCGACACATTCTTACGTGCCTTCTTCAATAAATTGTGCAAGACTAACAGGCAACCACACTTAGGTAGCGCTTATAAGTGAAGTATGCAACTGAAGCAAGTTAGCCAAAGACCTCTAATTGGAGTGAGAGGCTAATAGGATGAAACCTAGGTTTACCCCGCGCTGGAGTAAGCAAGTAAGTAGGTATCTCTTATCTGATATAAGGCTCTGGGAAATAAGGCCCCAAAATCAAAACATATAAACGCGAAACAACAACTTTTTTTTTTATTAATTTTATTTAATTTTTTTGGGGACTTATTTCATTTTTGAATTTGAATATCTTGAGTTCATTTCTATGTAATACTGTCCCAACGTATCTGTTGGTTCAATAACTACTGCCCGGCGGCCCTTATTTAGTTTTCAAAATTCTTAACGATTTCCTGTTTCGTGGTGGATTTATTGGTTACGGAATATGGGTGGGCATGCTGTCCCCTGCAACCCACTGCTTAGTTAGACTTGTAACGCGCGAGGTTGTGTATATGCAAACTTTGTTTATATCCAATAAATCTTTGCATATACCCAACCTCGTACCTACTTCAAATTTAACAGTGAAACCCAGCAGTCATTTCAAACTTTATGTCATTATGAAATGAAGCACAACTTTTGGGCCTTTATTTCATTTTTTTATTGGAATTGTATTTTATAATGAAATAAAGACCCAATTTTGGGGCCTTTTTTAGTTTTTAATTTGGGGCTTTATTTATTGGAGCCTTATTTCCTTGAGCCCTAATATAAATTAAAACATATGTTTGTATATGAACTTTTTATTAAAATTGTATATAAATGCGAAAATAAAACTTATTAGAAAGGGAAAATATATTGTTAGTGATAAGAAATATTCTGAATTTTTCGTTTGCTTTCCTTCGAATTTTTTCAATAATAGTTTCATATCTTATTTGCGAAAGTCCCAAACATCGCAACAAAGTGGCTTACAACCATTATTATGCTTCACATTATGACGTTTAAAAAAATACGTTCACATATTTTAAGGAAGTAATGAACTTTTTAGGACGTGAAAAACTAAATTAAATAAATTTAAATTCATTTGAGGTAATCAGAATATTTCATTTCTGGTTTTACAAAGTATGAACAATTCTTGGATTGGATTGGAAGATCAATAAAAAAACAAGAATATTTCTTTAAACCGGTTTCACTGCCTCGAACTCCCGCGTGTATTCTGCAGTGATATCGATTTTATAGATATAAATTATCCTCTTCAAAATATTAAACGAATTTTATCAAAATCAAGGAATCAAATATCAATTTATACTTTTGTTATTATTTGTGTAGCCCATCCCACTTCTTTACTTTTGTTAACATGCTTACGACCATTGAAGAGTCCCTGCCTAAAGGTAGGATTAGATTGCATGCTAATTGGTCAAATAATGACCATTTCGCTGTGAAATAATCTTATTTTGCAAGCGAAAACTGTCAGAAATGGCAATTATATGACCATTTGGCATGTAGTCTCATCTTACCATAAGACATGACAGCCACATCATATGCGACCCCGAGCACATGACGTGTGCATTTATCAAGACCAAGCACTCTGAAATCCGCGATAGCTTGGTTATTAAAACGGATTTTCGGTCTTCATTGTCTTCTTGAACTTGAGTGGCTTACGGTAATGGTAATTTGCGGGGTAGCAACAGAATGAAGACTGTATGATCTGTAATCTCACTCTTACATCTTCAGAATTTAAAATTAAGTAAGTAAATTCCAAGTTTCACTGTGGCGCAAAACAACTTCACACCTACTGTGTTGTCAAATAAACAAATATCAACTTTTAATTTATACAAATTTTTAATACTTTGATTACATATGGCATGTCAAAAGTTCTATAATGTAGTTAAAGAAGACAGATTTTTATATTTATTTGTGATGTCTTTTTTACACATTTAATATATTAATACACAGAAAGAGAGGTTTGTGTCACAGTTTCTCTTTCTAATACACGTGCACATGCAAGGAGATTGGCATACGTGGCCACTTTAATTCCAAGAACGATAATACAAAAGTCCAGAAACGTTTGCGTCAAATGTTCGTATTCATACCCGTATAATGTAGATTAGCAAGCGTAGGGATATAAAGCTACTTTAAGAAGAATGAGAAATAGTGGTAACATAATCGGGTACGGTGGTAGATGCGGTAGATTGAGATATATTCAGATGTAAATTTAAAATGTTAAATTTAAACCAATCAAATTAGAAACTAATAGACTAGCAGTCTATTTGGCAAATTATTGATTATCTTCCTTCTGTTCTCTCAAAATATTGTATCGCAAATTATCCGTTGATTTAATGTTAAAAATTCCTTATTTCAGCGTAGCGTGCCAAAATTAATATACGACGAAAAATTAAAGGCAAAAAAAGAAAAGCGAATAAACAAAATCCCAAATAAAAAATTATCAATCAAACAAAAAAGCTTAATTAAAAATTGCAAAACGAAAATTGCGAATTAGCCAAATGGCCATAACATTTCTAGAAGCCAAATTTTTTCTTCTTTTTTCCCTGACAGTTATATAAAAGTTAATACGCAATTTAAAATGATTTAATTTTCGCGTATTTGATCTGTAAGAAGTCTTAAGTTGAGACAAGATTTAATTTTTAGTAACTTCCACACACCAAAACAATCTTATGTCGACATAATATGCTATTTTTACAAGTAATATATCATTTTATGTGAACTTAAGGCAATTTAGTAAATAATAATGTGCATTTTTGACGACTAAAGTGATTTTGTTTTTCTTTAAATTGAAATACAGGTTAGATACAAGAACAATCAAATGCATTAAATTGTTAGAAATTTACTTAAGTCGACTTAAGATAGTTTACCTTTCCAGCGGAAAATGCATTGCAGCTATCACTTAAAAAAAAATTAAAATGTTAATATTTTAACTACATCCTACCTTACCGACATACTATCATACTCGGTTTTAATCACTTAACGAACACCGCCTAAACTCAAACGTCAAAATATGTATATCGAACTAGAAAAGATTAAACATTTTTGGTAAATTCGTGTAAAAAAAAATTAAACTAATGAGCGGTCGAAAAAATTTCAAGGGTCGAAAAGCTAGTGGACATTTTCGTAATGTAAAAACCAACCGAAACTGTGAACGGAAATTGGCACAACAAGCTAACGAACTTACCGAACATATCACTGACAGCAGCACCAGCAGTGAAAGCGACAGCGATGCGTCTTCATCATCTTCCTCTTCCTCGCCAAATATTGACAAACATGGTGATCCACCATCGTTCCCAGTTGCAATGTGGGATCTCAACCAATGTGATCCGAAAAAATGCTCTGGAAGGAAACTTTCTCGTATGGGACTGATTGATAACTTACGTTTAGGTCAAAAGTTTCCCGGATTAGTTTTAACGCCAGTAGGAGTCAACTGCGTCAGTCCTCTTGATAATGATATTGTAGCGACGAATGGCTGTGCCGTTGTGGACTGTTCATGGGCAAAACTGGATGAAACTCCATTCCATCGAATGAAAAGTCCCCATCCTAGATTGTTGCCATTTTTAGTTGCCGCTAATCCAATTAATTATGGTAAACCGTGCAAACTTAGCTGCGTCGAAGCAATCGCAGCTACATTGTACATAACGGGTTTCAAACAGGAGGCCCATTGGTATATGGGAAAATTCTCATGGGGACATTCGTTTATTGAACTCAATCAAACACTGTTGGACAAGTATTGCGAGTGCAAAAGCAGCGAAGAAGTGCTGCAAGTACAAAACGAATACATAAAAGAGGAACAACTTTTAAGGGACAAACCAAAGGACTATAAGGAGTTCTTTCCGTCATCGAGTAGCAGTAGCGACGATGAATGAGTGTTTTACTATTTTGTTTTGCTAATAAATTTATACCAAACATATTTTGTCATAATGTACTTTTTTCACTTTTATCTGGTGCGGTAATTGTGTGATGTTTACATTTCTTGGAGCTGTTGTAGCTGTGCAAAAGCAAAAGCGTGCTGATTTGAAAACTAATAAAATTCTGTATCGGACATAACTATAGCAAACAACTATTTAATATTTCTTATTATATGAGCATATGCACTATGTTTCAGCAAAGTATTAAACTTCACTATGTCGATACTAATGAAGTTATGACGAAACAATGATGGTTTTTGTGGGGGGGGGGGGTTTATATTCAACCCCAAGTTGTAGTCCTTCATAGTGCAGATGAGGTAAAACTACGACTAAATTTGGCGGATGTTAGATCTTCTTGGGGGTTGCGATTCATAGCTTCTCTTAGCTGCTGCACTATTATCCATTTGCTGTATAGGGCCGAGCCAATGTAGTTTTTTTGCCTTGGGGACTACATATATTGTACCATATATTGGTAAAGCTGATAGAGTGGGTGTATCTTCTCCTGCACACATGGCCATGATCAGATATCCGTCGAAGTATTAATTATTTTGTATTCTTTATTAAATTTGGTCATAATCTTTAGCTTATCTCTTCAAAGAATTAGAAAAGGAACACCGTTTGTGATGTTTAAATGTGAGTGCTTCTGGTTTTCATTCTAAATTAAAATCCAGAAGCAAATCACTCTTCTTTCCAATAGAATGACTGTCATTTGAGTACAAAACGAATACTTTCAACAGAATTCGGAAGTCTTCTGGATTTCCAATCGAAAACGACGTGCGACAGTGGCCTTGCGAAAATTCGCCCAAGAATATTGGGCAGTTGTGCATAATGTAGGAAAGTCCCTAAAAACTTATGAATTTTATATACCCACAAGTTAAAATGAATAATCGCCCAAAGATACGGGTATTTTTTAAAGTCTGCGGAAATAAAGTTGAAAGTCATTTATCCTTCTCGAAGAAGTAATGCAAACCATCACACCGAAGCGTAAGGCTTTATTAATGAATTTAAAAAAACAACAACAGCTTAATGGCCTTCTAATGAAACGTTTTAACTTAGTTTTGATATTATGGCAGGGTATATGCACCAACAATCATACCAAGCCAAATGACCTCCACAACCCCTGTGGCACATTTGGACTTTTTTCGTAAAATTTTCCATCGCATATTTTCGGCTCCATTAACTCGATTTTGATTCAATTTAATTGACTGGGAAGCGTTGGCATTTCTTCTCTTAACATTTCTTCAAAGCAAAGAAGTTTTGCTTATTTTCAAAAAATTGATTCAAGGGGACACTACTACACTAAATTTGACATGGAGTTAGCTCTTTTAAGTAATCTGAATCTAATGAGAGTTCCCCTCAATTGAATATGGCCATGATTTGTGCAGTAAAGGTTCACATCTTTACAGAGTGATGCCTGGTTGGCGATAAGCCGCCATGTGATGCGATTCAGCTGACACAATTTCGGAACTAATTGAAACGAAAATAGTTGATCATAGACCTTCCGGAATTGCCCAGAAAGGCTCCATCCTAAAGATCCCTGACAACTGCGTACTGAAAGATGCTAGATGATTGTTTACAAGTTCTTAAAGAGCTTCAACGCAAAGAATCTTCTTCATCGAGATTCAGTATAAAACTAAAGCATTTTTAGAATGAAATTCAACAAAATTAATTGCGTAGTTTTAAGTTTTTAAATTAGTTGTAGTCGAATTGTTACACTTTTGCAGATCCTGGAACAAGCCAATGAATTTCACATCGCCACTTACGGTTTTTTCGTCGACTTTAAATGCTCATACGATAGAATTTATCGCCACTCAAAAGGAGCTCTCCGAGCTCTCAGTGCCGGCGAAGGCCTCTCTTATTGGCAATGATCACCCTCAATTTAAAGTTCTTTATTGTCGCTTTAATGGATTTCAAATATATGTAATCAAATTCCATTGACAAAATAAAATGAAATTAGTAAATCATGCAAAATCTTACGGCTACGGTTACTATACACTTTCTGAATGAAACACGACCATTTTTGGAAATTACGTTGCTCTAACATAAAAATCTTTATTTTTTGTATGATATATTGTGATTTGTATCTTTGTTGTTGTTCTTTAAATGTTAATGAATAATAAAAAAAATTAAACCATTCCATATACGAAGTTGTATACGGTTGTCGTAACGTACGATTAAGATAGAGAAAAAAGGGAGAAAACGGTTGTTACATGATCTGACGCCACACAGAGTTAAAAACCACACAAATACAAAGCAGAGTGCGCGCGGAACTTAAGGCTTAAGCTGCTTGATAGATTTTAAACATCGAAATACCTCCTGTCCTTCCCAATAAAAAAAATGCACAGAACTGACTTGGACACCTCCACTTTTCGGTGGCGCATGTAACCTGAAATTAAACCGTATCATGACATCTAAAACAACCACATCTAGAATTCTACTGCGTATTCCGGTGATACTCAGGGCTGACATTGACGAAACTCGACATACTGAAGTAAGTTGCACTATTCTTGACCAAAAATTTGAGGAAATCATGCAGATGGCCCAGAAGCGTCTGTAGTGCTTTCTCATCCAAAGCTGTGAATGCCAACATAGAACCAAGCCGAACAAATAGTCGCAACAAATGGAATGCACCGTACAGTTTAGACATTGGCACGTCTTGGTGTTGCTGCAGCACATCGGCATATTGAGGTCTTTCGAATTTATATAGTAATTGAGATCCCAGCATCACGTTGAAGTACTCAATTAGGCCATTGGCTACGTCATTGATAGCAACCTCCTTGGAGGGATTTGTCGATTTAGATGCTTTCTTAAATGCAATATACGCGTCTATAATGTCCTGGACAGTAATTTTTGCTGGCACATCAATTAGTTTGTGTTGACGTGTCACTGCGTCCCAGTCATCGACGAGGCACGGTTTCAGTTCGTCAGGGATTTTGATTTTCACTTCGACCTTGGAGAGGAACTGTTCTTCCATTTCGACAGACAAGTCAATGCGACCGCGTTTTTTCTTTTGCGGATCGTCTTTGGACGCATCGATCGATGAGGATGGAGTGCTGGAGGATGTTGCGGGTGTTGATGGTGTGGTGATGGAAGTGGCGGTGGTGGAGGTTGTGGTGTTGGTGGTAGTTGTGGTACTTGCGGTGGGAGTTGAGGTACCAGAACTAGTCGAAGCTGCTGCAGCAGCGGCTGCATATGATTTCGATCGACCACGACCTGATGTGGATGGTGCCGCCAACGGGGTGGAGATTTCTTTGGATGGGGTTGATGCACGCGATTCACTGCCGTCTTTTGGAGTGCTGCCACCAGCACTGCTACCACCGACGGCACCGACATCGCTCTTTTTGCCCTTTGGTGTTGCTGCAAATATAGGCGAAAGATGTTGTTTTACAAAATTGAAACATCAATACTTGCTCAATCTTAAAACATATTCTTATATTTATCGATTATTACCTTTTTTATTCCGTCCAGCCGATGATGAATGCTGCTTGGATACCTCCTTTTGCCGCTGAACATTTGCCTCATTGTATTTCAAAACACGATTCTCTGGTACCCATTCATCCCAACTAATTAAGTTCAAGAAGAATTCAAAACACAAAATAAGAAAACAAAAAATAAAAACAAAAATATAATTACTTAACGCAAACAGGTGTTCATCACTGATAACTTACTTTTTATTCCACCCGGCATAGTGGATGTAGTATTTCACTTGCTTATCTTTTGTTATTGTGCTCTTGAGAGCCTTCGCCTCGTATATTAGTGGACCATGAAAACATAACACTTTTTCGCCTGCAATGGGAAGGAAGTACATGGGAGTGGAGTTATTTGAACATTGATGTTAGTGATTGTCGTACAAACTGGAATACAAATTTGTTCAACTTTACATACCTTCAGCGAATTTGAGTTTTGGCGTCATATCACTTGTGGATGTTATTTTGAAAAATTATTTATACTTGCTGCCACAAGTCGTTAAAATATTAATAGAATACTCGACGGAAAGAATCTTTTCGTAAAAAATTCTCGCGAAACAGCGGAAGAAGCAAAAACTGTCAAAAAAATATTTCGTTTTGACGTTTACGTGAAGAAAAATAGATAAATTCGGATGAAAATGTTCATGGGCCACTGCAAGCAGGACGGCAACTGTAGAATAAGATGCTGTCTCTTTTTTAAATGCAGTTATAGGTAATGCCATCTTTATTTTTTATCGAAAAATTGTTAGATATTCAAAGGTGGATATGAAAGTGAGTATAGGTAATATTCCATGACACAAACAAATTTATGTTCGGATGCTAAGTATTTAAATCGAGGTCGGATTTAAAGTCACAATCTTAGGGAAGTAGCAAAATCTAGTCTATTGATTGACGTGTTGAAGTACTATCGAAGATTATACCAATTAACTGCTTAAATTTAAAAGCCACATTGAAACAGTTTGCAGAAAAAAATATATAAGAGGTATGCCTTTATAAATCCGACCAAAAAATATAAATGTTATAGAAAATAAAAGTTTCTTATAGAAAAATCGATTATGTCTTACAAAAAGTACTGAGATCTAAAACTAACGCCAAGTTAGTATTGTAATTATTTAAAATTTCAGAAATAGTATTTAAGAGCCTAAATTTTAACGATTTTGAAAACTTACCATGTATAAAAACATAAATACTACTTGTGAGATTTTTTAATAATACAATTATCAACTTGGCTTTCTTTTTTAGATCTCAGTACTTTTTTCGGGTGACTTGTAAAGCAAAAACGATTTTTGTGTTAGAGAACGTGGCCTTTTAATTTATATTTATGTTTTTGGTAGGATTTCAATACTTTTTCAATGATTTTTTTATACATGTAAATTTTTCCAAATTGTAGGAATTTTGACCGAACGTATACGCCTTTTTCGGGTAAAATACAATTTTTTTTAAATAGATTCCTTAAAAATAACTACCGACATGTAAAATGAGTATATTTGCATGGAAAACGTCTACTTATAGTTGCATAGGTCTAAGTCTTTTGATGGCTAAGTTATAGAAAAGGGGCGGCTATAGGGTTACCAACAGGGGTATTTTGGCCCGGAGACTCCGGAAATTTGCTCTAATCTACGGGCAGCGGGCATAGCCGAAATTTCTCCGGGCCGCCAGGTTTTAAATGTTTATTATTTCTTTAAACCTGAAAAAAATCGTAGCCGCGATTGAATTGAGGTTTCTCATACATTTTTAAAATTTCAAAATTTCGTTGATGTGTGAGGTTTCGATGAAACTTGACAATATGATTTTTAACACATTCTACGAATTGCAGAAACCAGTTGATAATAACCTTTTTGAATATTAATAAGTTGACACAAAAACTTTTCTTGGCAAAAAAAATCTCCGGGCCGAGCCTTTTATAGAGTTGGTAACCGTGGGCGGCTACCACGGCCCATAGATTGAAAATCACAAGTGTTAGATTTTTTGGGCTAACTCCGCAAATCCTTTTATTTTACTGTGCCAAATTTCAAGGTTCTACGATGATTGGAAGTTACTATTTTTATATTTATATATTTTTTGCCAAAGTTGCTAGAGATCTTGGCTGGGCGCTACCGTGCCCTTTAATCTTTTGACATCTTTTGTTGGATGGCCCGGTTACTCTAAGTTCTACTTTTATACAGCACCAGCCCTATAGTTCCTATAAGTGATTGATTAGCAAGACGGCTTTAGATGCATCATATAAAGAAAATCCGAGGAGCAGTTGATCACCATCTGCGTATAAATGCATGGTGCAGTGTTTGACTACCGAGAACCGACTGAAATTCGGAGAGAAAGAAAAACATTGACCAAAAATTTATCCTCGCAGTATTCCTGCGATAACATCAAGAAAAAAAGATGATCTACTTCATACCACAACCCTTTGACGGAAGCACACAGTTCAAGTTCACTCTACTGCACAGATGAGTAATCATACAGATAGTCTACTTAGAGTTATTTCTGGCACGGTGGTAGAACCGTGTCTGTGTAAGTTTTAGCATGCAAATTAAATTGAGCCATCAGTTCACACACACAATTACAGTACTGCGCCATTAAATAGATTTTGGAGAAAAAGTCATGTACGTATCATGAATGTCAAACTGGGCTTCAAATGCTATATATGACACCCTCTGTTGTTCACACGTATTTACGAACCACGGATATGAAATTTAGGAGAGAATTCTGCTGCCATTATTAAATTTTGTTTGTAGTTTTCAGTGGACAGGGGATATGGAAGTTGACTATCTGTATAAATTCTTATCTGTGTTCTACTGCCTGAAAACAGCAAAGTCCGACATTTGTGAGTAATCTCGGACCGTTTTCATTTAGATCTGTCAAAATACCGATTTTGTTTTCCAAGGTGTTTTTGATTTTTGATCAATTTTGATTTCTAAAGTGTTTTTGATATGTAGATTTTTTTTCGTAAATTTGAAATAAAGTATATTAATAATTATTAACATCTTGTAAGACAGGGATCTAATTTAAACTATTAATTCGCAATTTCTTTGCACTTGATGTGAATGTAATGTCGTTTTCGTTTGGTAATCCGGAAGAGCTCTCCGATCCGGTATGCCAATCGAACATGCAAACATATTTCATTTGAATTTGAGGTGTATATGCCAACCGCCTCACTTCCAATCTGATGACGATAAAGGAGATGGAAGACAAATAGTATTAGCCATTGTAATATGATGATATTACACCCAATATAACTTCGTTATTTATTTTTTTTAGTTAAATTTGGTAATAACTTTCTCCTAATATCCTCAAAATTGAGGAAATATTAAATGCATCAGCAACAGATATGACATTTATCGATTATGACGTTTATGGTGTTTGAATGCGTTAGTGCTTCTGGTTTTTATTCTAAATTCAAAGCCAGAAGCAGATTTATCTTCTTTACAGGAGAGGAACTGTCATTAAGTACCCAACGAACACTTTAAGAAGAGTCCGGAAGTCTTTCGGATTACCAACCGAAAACGACATATTGAAGTTTTCCAAGTGGGTATGGGTATTATTTTAGAATTTTCCTCCCATTTTCAATGTGCACCGCTCTGTGCAAATAAAAGATTTGACACATAAACCGCTTCTGTCTAAACGGAAATAAGAACTTTAATTTCAAGTCGAATAATACTAAACAAAACACCTTTTCATATTTCGTTGCACTTCACTTCAGAAATGTTGTATAAATTTCAGTTTAAACTTTTAGATTGGAATTTTTTTTTAGTTTTGTTTACAAATTGCGCTCAACAAAACTCTTTTGCTCTAATTTTAGTATTTATGAATGGGAAGATGAATCTTCAAAACAAAATATCTACTAAAATAGCATTTTTATTTACAAAAGTGGTCTACCAGCTAAGCTTTAGATTATACTTATACCATATTACATAATTTAGTTAGTTGCGGCCTCTTCCCATGGTCTAGGACCCCGCTTGTTTTCCCAATTATCAACATCAATTCCTTTAATTTTTTCGTACTCGGTGTCAATGGTTACTTCTTTGGGATGTTTCATTGTAACACCAATTTTCTCCATTTCCTCGGGACTCACTAGTTGTTTTTTTGAATACTTGTACCTATGATAAGATTGCATTACACATATAAGATATATTAAGTGGGAGATATTTTGGCTTACCTGAGCTGTGTAAATTCCTTAAGTGCAAACGATCCTCCGACGACGCATATTAGGAATGGTAATCCATATTTAAATGCTTTTGTTTTTGATATCTTGTGAAATTTCTGTATAAAAGACATTTTTCTATTTGCCTTCAATTTTTATTAACATGACAGCCGGTTGGTTGACGCATTGTTGACGTTTCAAATGCCTTTGGGGGTTGTTGCATCAGCGAAGTTGATTACAAAATTGTACTTTGTTTACAAAAAGCTCTTTTCTTCGCTAATTTCTAAATTTAGGGTAAATGAAATTACAAATGAAATGCATATTTATTGATTTGCTGCTGATTGATTGCGATTTCTTAAACAAGAAAATAGAGTAAATGGATTTGGAAAATTGAGATGATAACACACTTCCAGTTGGCTAATTCGGTATTGATCTAGAAATGATTACATTCGGGGCCAAAAAGACGCTACTTCAAATTGTTTTTTTTTCTTTGTAGTGATATAATTTCCAATTCGAAACCAAAACAGTTTAATGCTACGTCTCCACCGAACACTAAACCGAGATTAAGAATTATCTGCCCTTAATCTACCTTAAATCTTAAGATTTACCATACAAATTTTAATCTGCTAAGAACAAGATTGAAAAGTAATCTTGAAAGAAACTGGGTTTGCATGTAAGAATCGATTTGTGAACACACTAAATACCAATTTACCATACCTTAATATGTCAATAGTGACGTTGATTTCTGAGAATTGAGAGCGAGGAAGCAATTTGACAACCAGATGTTGGACATTTTGTGCGCAATTTTGAGAGCCAGAGAGCGGGTTGGTTCATATGTATATTCAATCCGCAATGATTTTGAGGCAGATGAGAAATGTAATATTTATTATTCGGTAAAAAATTGATTCGAACTTTTTCGAGAACACTAGTGGAACACATTCACCTTACCTACCTTACCACCTTGGCGAAATATTTTTTCCTGTAAATAATCCCCCCAGCAGATTCCACGATACGGGTGATTATTTATATATTTTAAAATAGTTTGTAGTTTTCGCCTCGCTAACGAAATAAACTAGAAATCAATTTATTTTTTTATGGAAATAAACTGACAGCTGCCACTTTATTGGCTAGAATCATAATCTACAAAATTCTTCAGAAATAATAAAACAAAATTATTTAACCTATATCGAAACTAAAAAATGTGTTTGCCATTGGGTACAACCGAATTTTGTATTACAAATATGTCGAATTTTTTGTTTTCATTTTGGAAAAATATTTTTATGTGTGAAATATTATTACAAATTATTGAGTGTTGGGTTTTTATTCGCGATTTTTCATAGAAATTAAGACGAATATGATGGTATAGCAGTCACTCATATTGTTATCAATTTAAGAGGAGTAAATATTTTGAAAATTTAAGATTTAAAAAAAATATTAGAAACAATAGCAAATTATTCTTTTGTCCTAACAAAACAAACAATGTTTGTATAAAAAGCCGCTACTTCAAAATTCACCCACCATCTTTTGAACACAGCTAGCAATAACCAAGTTTGTCATCTTCGTTATCATCCGTCAAATCAGTCATATGATATCAAACAGAATATTTATTTTTTCTTTTCAATAAAATACTACTTAAAAAAATGTCTCAAAAATTAATCAAAAAAGACTACAAATCTCTGGAATTAGAAGAAGTACATGAATTACTAGATGATTCATACCTTGAACTTCTTAGTTTAGTTGAACAATTAGTGCAATGCAAAGTGAACATAGAAAAACTCACAACCGACGGACGAATCAATTGTGCAAAAGCTCGCTATGTACAGGGACCACAATCTGTCGGAGTATCACAGATGCCAACCGAAGATACTCCCGATTTTAACGCTCTAACTCGGGTCGAAGAGGTCAAGTCTGAAAGTGCATGCGCCGACACTGAGTTCCAACTAAAACGATATCCTGTAAACAAAGAAGCAGGTTTCATTGATCCCATCCGATGGTTCGGAGTTCTTGTACCCAGACCTTTACAAGTGACCAAAGAGAAATTTCAAAACTCTCTCGAGCTGATCATTGAAGCAGCCAATATCCAGCGACAAATGGACAATATTATGGTCAGCATAAAGAAGTTAAAGGAACAAAAGAGTATTTTAGTGTCAATTAAGGAATAAAGTTTATTTACATTAGTTCATCTAAATGTCTTAATTGTTTGTTATTGTTCGACCACAACGTTAAACTTAAGTTTGACCAAGTCACCTAGACCACATTCGATAATATCTCCACCCGCAATGGGCAATGAGCCATCTGGAGTTCCAGTAAGTATTAAATCGTTGGCTTCTAGTGTCATATATTTAGAGGCGTGTGCAATAAGTTCTGGAATTTTGAATATCAAGTCCTTGGTATTTCCTTGTTGACGGGTTTCTCCATTGACTTTCAGCCACAATGCCAAATCGTGTGGGTCGTTGACGGAACTTAGTGGAATCAAAGACGAAACAGGTGTAGAAGTATCGAATCCTTTTCCCAGGGTCCATGGATGACCATTTTCACGAGCAGTGCCCTGAAAGCAGATTTAACATAATTAAACCATTTTTTTGTGATTAAATTGCGGCTCGTTTACCAATTCACATTGAGCTGTCATATCCAGTGCCAAGCAGTATCCACCAACATAATTCATTGCGTCTTCCTTGGACACATTTTTACATGTTTTTTTAATGATGAACCCCAATTCGACTTCATGGGCAACTTTGGTGAACACTTTAGGAATCTAAATAAACAAAAACAGTGTATTATTATTATTAACAAAGTATATCATTTTGCTTACAACAATATTCTCGCCTTCCTTTATGTACGAAGAAGTGGGCTTTAAAAAAAGCAGTGGAACTTGAGGTACAGCAACACCTCGAGCTCGAACTATGTCCCTAAAGGTCAAAATATTCTTATCGTTAAGTGGTATTAAGCCAATGTGGTTCTTACATATAATTTAAGGCTGCTCCGAGGATTTTCTTTCCATCACTGGCGAAATTTTTCAAATCTGCCGATGCTAAAGCTGCCATGTTAGTTACAAAGGTACGTTTAATCATTTTTTGTTCCACAAAAACACCGGCACCTACAGATGAAATGAATTACTTAACTGATAAGAAGATAATAATTGAGTAATATTTTGAGTGGCTATAAACATTTTGAGTTGAATATAATCAGTTTGGAAATGCGTCAGAGGGAATGATAATGAAAAGAGTACAGTCTGCGGAAAAAAAATTGTCAATCTTAAGTAAACAATTTATGGTTACAATTTCTTAATAATGACATTTAGCAAGCCGGGAAATTTTTTAATATTTAGATAATTCTCGGACATTAATAGTTCGATTGGAAATGTTATAACGGCAGATTAGCAGAAAGTTTTTACCAAATTTAACTAAAAAAATAATGAAATAATATTGGGTGTAATATAAATATAATACAATTATTTGTCTTCCATCTCCTCTATCGTCATCAGATTGAAAGTGAGTCGGTTGGAAATACGTATATAAAAACACAACGTCAAATAAACTTCAAATTCAAATGATATATGTTTGCTTGTTTGATTGGTATCCCGGATCGGAGAGCTCTTCCGGATTACCAAACGAAAACGACATAACTCACTAAAAAAACATCTCAAATCAAAATATTCATAATACAACTAGGCAACTGCCTAAAGGTGCTATCAGACGGAAATCTAAACTTGTCATCGGTATGCCATCCTGACATCCATAAATGAATCTACCCATTTAAATTTTTGTTGGTAAAATGAACGTTCGAGGATTTTGTCTCGTTGAGAACAATACGTCAAATTTTATGTACACGCATATTCTGTCGATAACTATAATATAATAAACTAATCAAAAAATACTTACTGTCAACATTTTACACTCAACCATTACTAATTAAGTAATATTTATGCAATAATACAAAATATATACTAATTCCTATCATGTTATTATACGTTTGCATTCATCCAAGTACGTCTACTTTTTATTTTAACGGCAGATAAATAGATAGAGAACTATGTCTTATAGTTCACCAAAAATTTAATTGTAAAAACTTAATAATTATTATGTAACTATAATACGAAATTTGAGAGATTTTGCGGCCATTTTTAAAATTGTTTTGCAAGTGCAAGGTGTACAGAGTTACCTAACTATTACTATCCCTCATCTGTGCTCCTGCAGAGGCGGTAAGGCGGTCCTCGCATTCTAATGGAATGTCTGGCTTACAAACAACGAAGCCACTGATTGATTGGTAGTACTCGAAGGTAATGTTTTTTCTTCAAGTTCAATCCCATTACAGTCGCCTAGAATATATATGTCCCTGGAAACCCTGCATACGAAGAATTCGCATCTCTCCGGAATCTCGTTCAGAGGTTTTTGTAAGACTTTGATCACTACTTAATTGTCTATGAAGATAGAAGTAAAAGAAAAAGCCTTGAATAAAATTCAATAGACTTGTCCCGCGATTACAAAATGTTAGTTATATTCATAAACAATAGAAATTCCATTCCACAGCCACACAAATAGTATTTTTCGATAATAATGAACAAAAATATGCCAGCATAACAAATAGGTATCGAATGATCGGCAGTGGCAAGCTGATTTTTAATTTGTACTAAATTAAATAAGCTTTTCTGTTTTTTTTGCAACAAGTAAGCTTAATGCTGCATTTCCACCAAAAGATAAACCAAGATTAAAGGCAAAAGATTAACAATAAATCTTAACACGTTTCCACCGAACAAAAAGGAGATAAACATAGGAGTTTTCTTTCAACCCGCTCTCTGGCTCTCAAATTTGCGCACAAAATGTCCAATATCTGGTTGCCGAATTGAGTGTGTTCAGAAGCCGATTCTTACATGCAAACCTAAATTTTTTCAAGATTAATTTTTAATCTTATGCCTAGCAGATTAAAATTTGTATGGCAAATCTTAAGATTTAAAGTAGATTAGAGGTAGATTAATCTTAATCTCGATCTAGTACTCGGTGGAAACATAGCATAACAAGCACCATAGGAAGGTAAACCTTCACAAAATATGCAGACACACTAACTTTCTGAACAAATTTGCCATATACAGTTTTTTTTTTGCCACGCCTACTGTTACAAAAGCCTTTCTTTACTTCTTCATAACTTGAGCATTTGCTGACAGAATTTGAGAGAAATAATCTCACTCCTCGAAATTTAGGAAATTACTTCAAAAATATAGGAACAGATGTAAACAAACAACAAAAAAGTCATAAAAATTACAACATAATTCAGTTAAAGGTAATTTTAAGTGTACCAGCTACCACGAAATAATTATTCCTGTTCACATTAAAAATTTGGCTATATATATATATATATATATGCCTTTGTGTTAACGGAACAAAATAAATATAAGTGTGAAGACTTCCCTACCGAATATATTTATATACTTTTGACGGAGTCAGATACAAATGATTGTTCTGAGGTATGCACTTCAATATATACTATATAATCCACTAAATAAATAACAAGAAATTTAAATTTTAAGCTTATTATAAAATTCATTTAGATTTTACTTTACTGCCCATTTTAAAAAATAAACAATTTTTTATTTTTTTTTGGTTTAAAGTCAGGCTATGGGATATATTAAATAAATTTTTCAAAACATTTAAGATTATAGTGGGAATTCAATGAAAACGCAGTTAAAAAAAGAGAAATATAAATTTTAACGCAATTGACACACGACCTAAGAAAAGAAATTAAGAAATTTCAGAAGAAACACAAATTCAATATTAAACATTTGCCACTACCAACTGCTGGAAAGGAATTTCAATTCCATTCCACTCCGAAATGCCAAAGCTGACAAAACGAAAAACCTCCTTTTTTCTGTTTAGTAGTGTGTGTCACGTCATCTTTTTCCGCGTCACAACTATACTCACTTCTAACCATCTCATTCTCACTCTAAACTTATTTTCTCAGGTAATATCTTTTATTTCCCTTTTCTTACACACACATCCATGTCGGTAACGAAATTCAAGAAATATAAAATATCACTCTTCTTTTTTCCTCATCCCAATTCCGTTGTACGTTCATATTCATGCAAACGTATTTAAATATACGACGAATCACACAGGCAAAGAAGAGCCGTCGCGTAGTGAGGTTGCTGTCGAGTTGAAAAAATCATTCTTTCATCGAATACACTCTCCAGTTTTTCGCAGTGCCGAATGGGAGTGTAAAATCCCAATTAAAACTTTTCACATGCAGAAAAGGAGAATTAAAATTTTTTTCTTCCTTAAATTTCGTTTGTAATATTTAATTTATTCAATCATTCGCTATAGTTTTAAGTTATAAATAAATAAAATGTAACCGCGGAGCATTACGAAAAAAATAAAATCGAAGTCGTGCGAGTTTCTCGAGTGTTTGGTGAAAATTTCGTGAGACGGGGGGAAAAAATAGAAAGCAGAAATACTGCACCATTGTGTGTCTGGTAATTAAACCATCAGACGTGGGAGACTGGGGAAATTTGCATGATTTTCTCTGCGAACTTTGCTAAAATCATTGTGATAACTCTTCCTTTTTTATTTTAAAAATATATATTTTTTTTCATTTTCAAAGGGCGGGTTATAATAATTTTTCATTAATTCGTGATTGCAATTTTTTTACTGAAAATACGAAGAAAAATGGTTGTTTCAATGGAGTAGAGGAGAGGGAGAAAGATATATATCAAAGAAATCTTTGAATTTCGTGTAGAGTTCGTGTTGGTGAAGTGTCATTCGCGTGTAAAACGCGCGTTTGTGTGCGCTGAGAATTGTAAAAAGAAGAAAAGTTGTGGAATACAGATTGGAATTGGACGCGAGAAAGACGACAACGTAAAAAAGTGTCCGAGTGAAGAAGAAAACAGCATTTCTCGTGAATAGAAACGGAACAAAAAGAGTAAGAGAAAAAGGAGTAGATCGTAACCTGAAAGGGGAGGAGAAAATGATGAAAATGGAGACTGACAAAATAATGGATGAAACTAATTCCAATTCACAACCCGTAAGTAAAGTATTTGCACAACCATTTGCTTTTTTATATTCATGAACTCTGTGTATGTGCTCATGAATTTCCAAATTTGATTTTGCCGCGAAATGGTTATTATTTAATGAAATTGCCGAACTTTCTATAATTATTTCATAATTTAAATTTCTTTAGATAAATTGTAAGACTTACTTTGCTTGCGAATTTTTTTTTATGTAATGGAAGATGGAAAATTATTTATGGTTGATTCACGGGAAAGAGAGCAACACTACTGTACTGATCGATGGGATATGTAGTTTAGAATGTTAAAAAAGGAAATTTATTTCGCCGCAATAAAAAGAGGATACGGATAGGTATCTATACAGAGACGACGAAAAGTTGATGGAAATGCATACAATTGCAAAAAATCGAAGGGTCAGTTAAAGACTGACGAATGTATTTTGAAAATTGAGAATTAAGTTAGTATGGCTGTCCTCTTTTTGGGAATTCCTGAATAGAAAGTTCTTTGTCAGTCTAGAAAAGATGAGAGCTTGTGCTTCCAACGAATTTAAATGTTTGGAGTAGTTTTCACTATTCAGACAGCTATCCATTGCTGATTAGTCATTTTAAAATAAATAATATTTGACTCAACAAACAATTTATACGTATATGTTTGGTTGTTTACTCTGTTTGCAATCAGCTGGTCGTTTTGTTATCACCTGATCTTAAAGAGAATGTAAAGGGTGATTTTTTAAGAGGTTTAGAACTTTTTTTTAAAAAAAAAACACAAAAAATTCGAAAAAAATGAATGAAATATTTATTTGAATCGATAGTTTGAACCTTGCAATTTAATGTTTAAAGATAATTTCATGCAAATGTTGACCGCGGCTGCGTCTCAGGTAGCCCATCCGCTGAGTCCAATTTTGGCATACTCTTTCACACATATCAGCCGGTATCTCACGAATGAATGCATGGATGTTGGCTTCCAGTGCGTCAATCGAAGCGGGCTTGTCCCTATACACATTAGCCTTGGCATACCCCCACAAAAAATAATCTAATGGTGTCAAATCGCACGATCTAGGCGGCCAATTGACCGGCCCGAAACGTGAAATTAACTGTTCACCAAACTCGCCTCGCAATTGCGCCATTGTTTCGCGTGCTGTGTGGCATGTGGCACCGTCTTGTTGAAACCACATATCATGCAAGTCAAGAACTTCCATCTCGGGCAAAAAAAAGTTTGTTATCATCGCTCGGTAGCGTTCACCATTGACAGTAACGCTGGGATTCGCATCATCTTTGAAGAAATATGGCCCAATAATGCCGCCGGCCCATAAACCGCACCAAACAGTGGCATTTTCGGGATGCATTGGTAGCTGTTGCAATGCTTCTGGCTGATCTTCACTCCAAATGCGGCAATTTTGCTTATTTACGTACCCATTCAACCAAAAATGAGCCTCATCGCTGAACACAATTTTTCGATAAAAAAGCGGATCCTCGGCCAGCTTTCCAAGAGCCCATTCACCAAAAATTCGGCGTTGTGGTAGGTCGCCTGGCTTTAGTTCTTGCACCAGCTGTATCTTAAAAGGCTTTACGCCCAAATCCTTCCGCAAAATTTTCCACGTAGTGCTGTAACAAAGGCCTAACTGCTGGGAACGGCGCCGAATCGACATTTCGCGGTCTTCTGTCACACTAGCTGATACGGCCGCAATATTTTCTTCAATACGCACAGTACGTAAACGTGTTGGTGGTTAAATGTCCAACAAATTAAATTTGGTGCGAAATTTGGTCACAATCTTCCGAATAGACTGCTCAGAAGGTCGAGAATGCCGATCATAAAATGGAAGCAGCGCGCGATGAACATTTCGAACCGAGCACGAATTTTGATAGTAAAATTCAATAATTTGCAAGCGTTGTTCATTTGTAAGACGATCCATGGTTAAATTGCAAACCAAACTGAAGCTGTTTGACAGTGACACAAGGTACTAAACACACGTCAGCTGTCAAAACCAGTGTTGCCAAAACCAAACCAGCTAAAAAATCACCCTTTACTAGGTATATGATTGTTATTTGTTTTGAGGTAGCCAAACTGTATTAATTAATAATTTAACATTATGTACATTGATTGTCCACAGAAGTTTACCCATAGGTATAGGATTTATGTACCTAATGTTGGCGATATTCTCATGCGGGAGGATATAGTCAATCAGCAGGTTCAATGAAATATTGGTTTGGTATTTGAAATACTATAACATAAATGACAAAGATGCTGTGTTTTTACCAATAGTATACCTTATCATACCATTCTGTGTGCGACTATACCTGTATTTTTTTGACACTAATGAAAGGGATCTAAAATTGTATATCTTGAATCTGAGTTTTAGATTAACCTATGATTTATTCGTCGGAACAATAGGATTCCCTTAATAAAACATGCCCCTTTCTGTAACATTGATGCTAACCTATACCTACACACATAATAATAAGAGATATTTTAAAGTAAAATACCTAGGTGTGTATTTGTTTTTGTCACTCACTGACAGTCACTCACTGACAGTCACTCACTGACAGTCACTCACTGTCCCGGCAACGGGATCAAAAGACAAAACAAGTAAATAGTTTACTACCAACTTCAATGGTAATTTATATTGAAACGAAAATTTTAAAACTTAAGAACACAAAGTTTTTAAAATAAATATAGAATTTGTAATAACTGCAATACACCTCTAATTCAGTCAAGTTGTTCGGTCAAGTTTTTATATTAAGCTCCATCTATCGGATAACATCAAATATTTTTCATTCATACCATAAACACAAGGATGTGTACCTTGTTCAATATCAATCAGTGTCAATTTAGTTCCATACCACTTTTTATTGCAGTAGTCCCTCGATAATGTGAATTCCCGATAATGCGAATTTCTCTAAAATGTGAATCAGCAAAACTGCATTATCATATCTATAATGTAAATTTCGGACATTTTAGAACTCTATGATGTGAATTTCTTTTGTTCTTTTTGTGTAAGATTAAATTTTGTCGGTTATTTTTCTAGACACATTATATGTCTATACCTGTTAACAGTTTTCAGAATGATTAAATGATACAGATTCTTGTATTTGGTAAGCATACTTTCCACGTGATTTGGGGTCGGCACAAATATTAGTTAACATAAATATGTCTTTATTTTAAAGTTCATCGCAGGTGTTATTTTCATTTATTTGCAGAAACAAAGCCACTATTTTTATATGGGTTTAATTTGTAGGGCGCTGTCTAACTATTGAGGTATATTTTTTTCCCTCAGCTTTTCATATTTTCAATCGTTGTCTAAATAAGTTTTGGCTCTAGTTGTACGCTTGATGGGACAGTTCCAGTTAAGTTTTTTATCTAGGATAATAGGTACCGATTTTTGTATGAAAGTTGTTTAAATAAGTTTAATTTGCATCGAAATAAAACGTTTCAGTAATGTTAATCCTCCGAAAAATCTTTGTTTCAGTTAGTTTAGTTGATAATGTTTATTAGTTCACATTATCGGGATACTACTGTATTTACTTCACTGACGAAGCAATTCGCGCATTTATTTTTTTATATTGTTTTCAATATGAATTTTACCTTGATAAAATCTCAAAAATCAGATGGGTGCCGATAGGTAAAGAAGAGTAAATTGGATATCCAGCACTGGTAGCGTCCCGTCGTGAAAATTACTGAAAACCCGATAATGTGAACTTTGATAGGCATTTATGGTGCTAGGTAGGTAGTGAATATAAAATATACTCAACTAGCACAAAAACTAAAAAGGTCTGACTAGTCAAATGTATGTTGTGAATATTTCCTTCCGTTATTGCACGCAATAGGTAAAAACATTGAAAAAAAAATGTCTTACGTTTGAATAAGGTTCGGTTGATATAAATGTAATAATTGAGAGTCGACAATCAAAGTAATCACTTTTGCTTCATGTACCTAAGTTGTGTAAAGCGTAGTGCAGTAATTAATACAGTCAATAAATTGACAGTTAATATTTATAACAAAATGTTCATGGAATGTTATTCAATTACGTATTTGTGCTAGCCGCAAAGTGTGATCTGTACCTACTTCTTCAATTTAGAGTTGAAGCAGAAATTAAATAAAATAATTTCCGAAATGTTTCTAAATTTTAAGAATCAAAAGTAAAAATTTAGAATTTAATCTAACATCTGTTAATTTATTTGAAATGGACCCCAAAATAACAAGAGTTGCCAATCGTCAACCACCATAATATTGATGATCTTTTTTTGTGAAGTCAGAGGTCAGAATGATTTTACTACTGCTACTCAGACGGTCATCTAAACTTGTCATACGGATGACAACCAAAATGTATCAAATGTATCTTTATTTCAGATTGTTAAATGTATCAACTGTATCAAAACAGATACATCATTTAATCCATTAATTTTTTAGTTGACTTTTTTAATTTTTTTGTTTTTTGTATGAAGGCTGCGGTCTCGTGGCGCTTAAGATGGATAATAAGGTTTACCAGAGTTTCCTGCAGTGAATGCAAAAGGGTTCTTGGAACTACCATTTTATTCCAATTATTTTTTTGAAATATATTAACGCACTAACGCTTCACAGGGTTGTGATGTAAGAGTCATCACACACAACACTAGGCACCGAAGCGGACCTATTGCGATTCCTGGGGAACCGGTTAAATTTGTATTTAAACGGTAGACAAAAAACCTAAACACTTTCTCTTTTAAGGCCTTTGAAGTTTTTACCATCTATATCCCCCAAAAATTCGAAGAAGTGTCTCCCTAAGAATTTTCTACAACTACGTGAAATTGCCTCGCACTCACACAATATGTGCGGTATATCCTTAACAGCCTTCAGATCACCACAGTCGGTATATGAAAGTTCAAGTCTGCATGTTTTCATGAGTTGCATGAGTCTGCATGTTTTCATGAGTTGCATGAGTAGCCCTCCTATTGTTGCAAGATCATCCGCCTGCTCATTGCCTTCAATACCGCAGTGTCTTAGCAGCCAGCACAGTTTCACTCGGTTCTGATTGCATTTCCTGACTACATCAGAATTGATGTTTGTTTGATTTCATTGCCTTTATTGCCTGGCTGTCGATGTAGATAGCAATCTCTTCCAGATATCGATCTCATCTGCATTTGCTCACCCGCCCCGAGGAACCTCTCTAGTGTCTTTTATTTAATAGTCCCTTTTAAAATTTTAAAAATTATAGGAACATACCAACTTATTCTTACAATTGTGAAAGAATTTTAAAATAGCAAAACCAAACCACCACCAATCTATGACAACTTGTTAATAGTAACATACAGAGCAACTTCAGGCAGTTCGTACAGGTACAATACAATTAATACTGCCAGATTTAAAAAAATTTAAAAAAAAAATAAAAATATATCACGTTAGGATGTCATCCAAATGACAAGTTTGGATGACCGTCTAAAACACTGCTACAACAATATTTTTCATAAACATCCCTACTTTAAATAATCAATATATTTTTAAGAATACGATAATAAATAAAGCACTATGTGAACTAAATAATAGTGCGTATTTAAATTATTCAGGTCATAGCAAACAATGCATTTATTTGCAAATAGGTTTTGTTTTACATTAAAAGGTATATATGTACCTAGTTCCAATATAATAACGTACTATATACTCTTTCCATTTCGTCTATTTAGAATTAAAAGGTAGCAAATTCGTACGTCATTTTCCTCTGTGTGGGTGATTGTTTTCAAAAACCGATTTCAAGAGTCTTTAGGAAGTACCTACATTACATACTTGCAAATAGATGATTTTTTTTTGCATATAAAACGCGTATTGTGCTTTAATTAGCCTTAATATTTGCTCTTTAGAGCCGCTTGCTCATTTAGACAATGTAAATTATTTTTGGAATTCAAAATGAACACTTGTTTTGTTTTCCCACATGCGTATACCTACCAGTCACTAGGCAAAATGAAAAGCTTACTTTTTGGTTTACGTTGTAGGTTATTAAAATTAAAAATTGAATGCCAAATTAATATAAGCGACATTCAATTCCGTCAAACTATAAATAAAAATACATATAATTTTGATTGACAGAGAATTTCCAATATTCAAATATGTTACGTGCTGAGCCAAAAAAAAAAATATAAAAAATTCGTATGTGCTAATTTAACTAAAAAAAAAAATAGGAATCCCAGTGTTGATA
The DNA here is from genome assembly GCA_963576555.1 of Ferdinandea cuprea. NCBI lineage: Eukaryota > Metazoa > Arthropoda > Insecta > Diptera > Syrphidae > Ferdinandea > Ferdinandea cuprea. The sequence continues at coordinate 103,143,172 of OY754959.1, read as the reverse complement.
TGATTTTCTTTTTGTTATGTATCTATTTTTGGGGATATTCTTACATATCTAAATGTAATGTCGAATGGAATTCAAGAAGACATTGACCCTTCTCAGTTTAAGGCAGTTGTTCAGCAAATGAGAATATTGACAGTAACATGTGAGCAACTTAAGAACTATTGTTCATTACGTTTTGATTCTACGTGTACCTACTGTACTAATATAGGTATTTATGAGTAAATAAATAATAATGACCCTATCTCCCTTTGTTTCTAAAGCAATTAACCAACATTTAAGATTACAAACAACTGGAAAGTCATATCATGTAAAAATATTTAGGTGTCCATATTACCCGAATAAAATAGAATTTGCAATTATAGTTTCATACATACGTATTATATATTTAACATATTTAAAAATATTACAAAATTGTCTTCATTGTTACTCCAGAGAATCGAGGTGTTCCAAAAATGTAACCACAAAGAAAAAGCAACAAAGCAAGACAACGAATGAAATGACAATGACAAAGGAAAAAGTAATCGTAATTTGACTATGTGAATTTCTTAAAGCATTCGATGATGCTTTTCTAAGTTTACTTTTTTATGTCACTTCCGGCTTGTGAGGACACTTATTTATTTTTAGACTTAATTTTAAACCGAAATTTAAAATTTTTTTTATAAATCGGCGTTGGGGAGCTACCTGCATATTTGGAGAAAAAAAATGAAGACAAAGAATAGATGTAGTTTTCTTTCTCGTCTCGTTGGTAGTTGTAAATCAGAACTAAGGCATCTTTCATTGAGAGCGAACCAAAAGCAAAATGTTGGTGTTTTCGATTTACTGTTGAATTTTATTTTTCTGTTTCTGTTAAATATGCTGGAAAGGGAAAAATTAAATTCGCTCACGATCCGCTAATTAACTGAAAAATAAAATAAATTGTTAATGTTTAATTTAATTATGGTTAATGTTTTAAGGAATAGTATTGCATGATGTGTTAGTGCTAATGGAGCTGCACGTGTAATTCACTATGATCATAAAATACATTTATAATGTTGAATTAGATGTTTGTTGATGGTGGTGCATCGTGAGTGAGATATAACCTTAAATTGGCTTTTTATTAAACTTACGATTGTTCGTGTGTTATTATGTAGAATTTTCCTATATCTGACTGCAGATAGTTTTAATGTTGGTAGGGAATCTTAAACTTGAATGTTATATCACACTTCATGTACAACTTGACTTGAAATATTATGTTTACTTAGCACCCTCATACAGGTAGTTGACGTAGGTATGCCTTAAACCATCCATTCCATAAAGATTATTTATATAAGTTGCAAACAAAACTCCTAACAATATTGCAAATACATAATGCATACTTAGATACACAACACTCGTAGGCAGCAATTCTTCAAAGCGATAATATAACATAATATATACATTTACATCCGTATTCATTAGATTTCATTAGAACACCTCTCAGATGTTGCTTAGTTAAACAACGCGTAAGTATTTACGCAACCTTTACGCATCTTTGCTGAAATTCTGATTTATAATCGATTTTCTTCTGTGTTTTAACTGAACGAGGTTTGTGTCAATATAAGTTAGGACACTTAAAAAATTAGTACAAAAAACATAAGATTCTACTACATTTTGCTTTAAACTCATTTTTGCAGAAACACAACTGCTTTTGGCAGATTTTTGTTTATTTACATTGAAATATTTTGCGTAGCATCATGGACTCCAAATATAAAGGAAAAAGGTCGGAAAATTGGGAATCCACTGATAAGGTACTACAATTTTATGTTATGAAATATGTTACAAAGGCACACATATATATAATCAATTATACGATTTGCATTGTCTTGTGTTACTTTGTTAGCTGAAAAAGTTAATTAAATCGATATCCTTCGCAAAAGCCACGAAAACAAATGGCATTTTTATAACTTTTTACAAGTTTTTTGTTTTAATGAAAATATAAAAATGACATTTGCAATCAAAAACAAATTTTACACACACCTTACGCAGCCTCTACGCTGGTCTTAAAATATGTTTATAAATAAGGCGTTTAATGTTATATCAAATCACAGGTCAACCGGATGATGGTACTTGTAAAAAAAACAGACTACGAACTTCAAAAACGTTTCTTTGGTTGTTGCCGACCATACACACATATTAAATTCAAAAGCTTTAATTATACCTATGTAAATCACTTTTTTAAAATTAAAATAATCAATTGGCAATGCTCTTTTGACGCGGTTCGTAGGGTATTTCCATTCGAACATGGCAATACGAGCTAAACCGGTCGTGCTAAATTTTTTTAGAGATGAGTCTTTGACTTGAAGGCTTCCTCGCATTTTTTAACTTCTTATTCCATCAAGCTTCGTTACTCCTGCTGGCATGCGATGTATCTTCATCTCAGTGGCAGTCAATTCGCCATCATAATATTCGTACATTTTCCAACACTTTGAACTGTATGTAAGCGCCGGAAGCCCAACACCGGTGTAGAGTCTTACTTTCAACTTAGAGGATATTCTTCGACCACTTCTTCAACCCTTGGTATCTCCTTCGTCTTAACCACTTTTGACTTTTTGGAGTGTTCTTTTCTAACCTCTTCGACTGTAATGTCGGTTACTTTTTTGTAGTCACGAAGTGGTTCCTGAAAAAAATTTAGCCGGGTAAACTGTTCGTTTAATAGTTCTTCACAATACTGCCGCCACATGTGCAGTATTTTGCTGTTAACCACTAGCAGATGGCTTCAAGCATACACTTTGCTTGAATATGTGCGCAGTTCTTCTTCGTGGTGCTTTTTCAACGTTTGTATTCAAAATCAAGATGTACCTTATCTGTTTCCGTTAGGAGGAAACTCATTTGATATAGATATAAATATCCAAAATACGAAAACAGACCAAAAAATCATATTGGTGGTTAGGCTAAATATCCACACGTAAAAAGTAGAACAGTAAAAACTTTGAAACGAATTTATTAAAAATCTGACTTACTTCCAAGCTCTAAAAATCTTAATATAAAGTATTTTTTAGAGGTATAGAACTTCGAAATGTAATAAAACAAATATGTTTTTTTAAATTGCTCAAGCATATTAAACAGTCAGTTTTTGTGGATGGAACGGTGTCTCAACATACACTTTAGGATTATCATCACTCCAAATACGGCAGTTTTGTTTATTGACCTATCCATTCAACCAAAAGTGAGCATCATTGCAAAACAAAATTCGGAAATACGTATTTCGATCAGAACCATGATTTTCAAAATAAATTTGCACAATTTGGAAGTATTGTTCAGGCGTCAGTCTATTCATGTTGAGATGACAAACCAAACTAAAAATAAAGCTCTTGGCAGCTGACAAAATGGCCGCTAATTAAAATAGAGTTGCCAGCTTAAAGTTCTATATCCGGTGTCCGGCGAAGGAGACAAAAATATATTTGGTCAATTCTGATATGTACATATTTGTATGTTTTTCAATTACATTAGTAATTTTTTAGAACATAAATAGTAGTAATTCAAAACGTCCTGCTACTATTTATAACTAGGTTTGTATGTATGTATGTGCAAATTCTTCTACAAGTGACCGTCCATGCGTTAAATTTTATTTTTTTTAATTAAAAAAAAAAAACAAATCTTGTTTCGAATTTCTCACTTTATCTCATGTCTAAATTATGTTCCAAAGCTTTAGCTGCGGTCTTTCAAGGATGTAACGATTCCATATAAATTAGTACTAAAATCATCGGTCACGGGTTTGATGTTGTCCGTTCAAGAAAGGCTTCACTGTTTAAATTAGATTGAGATTTATGAGGTTCTGGGGTATGCATTTCCGCTGTGTTTTTAAAAGTTAAAGGCTCGTTTAAATAGGCTGGAATTGTTCGAATATGTTCCCGGGTACGTAAACTAAAAAAAATCATTTTTAAGTTTCGATTCAAATCGATCGTAAGCTTGATACCATCTCAAGCTCCTGAGACAAACACTATATTTTTGTTTACTATTTATCACGTAGAACAACATGGCATAGACCAAAATCGTTTGTACAAAAATTATTTTGAGAACATTGATCCCAAATGACCTTAACTATTGAGTAGCTTTTTACGGTCGGGATCCCCCTAATTAAATCTAAATTGTTGGTTAAGTTTCATCAAAAATTATTTGCAATCTCTCATAAAAAAAAAACAATCTGTAATATTAAGGTCGAATGATTTTGTATGGTAAATTTAATCATGTGGTTAGAAAACTTTAGCTTGAATGTTGCAATCACGAAACTGATGAGAGTGCAAAGGTTTGCCAATGATGGTTGGAGGTGTGCAATGTAAACAAACCAGTTTTTTCTCACCGAGCGTATTATCTATTAACTTTTCCATTTAACCAATGACTGCTGTTTTTTCCCAATATAATGTAAAATTTACTCGTGCATTAAAAGAGTGATATGATGCACTACTTGTGGAACTCACACTTTCTGTTTCAAACTATTTGTTTTTATTTCCTATTAATCTGAATGACGATCGTGTTTATCTAAATCTAATAGCAAAAATTAAATCGGTGTTTATCAATAATGTAGTTTTTGAAAACGTGATATGGTTTTTAAAATAATCGGCGTACATGACCCAAATGCTGCAAGCATGCAAATATCAGGTAATCTTTTTGTTTTCGGTTAGTTGTCTGCACAGCAATTAGCATTCAAATAACGCTCACGATTAACAAATAAATACTAAGCGGTATTCTTAAACCTTGCTAGTTTCATTTTAGTATCAATATGTATTTATTCAGCGTTGATATGATATGCATTTACAACATGCTTTTGTTAAAATCCTGCAAATTAATTTTATTCGTGCATACATACTCCTTAACTCCAACACTATTGAATTTAAAGGATTTTCAATTTTGCAACATGTGTAAACAATCTCAATTACCTATATTACCTTACGCTAGCTGGGCTATTAGGAGCGTCATTATTAAAGAATGCCTTTATTGGATTCGCGCAATAATAATCATTAGGGTTTCAATATTTTGGGCTTAGATAAGAGTGTTTATTCTGTTGATAACGTGTCTTTTTCGATTTGTTGTTTAGCCATTCTCCAAATCTACACGGATTATGCAAGGGTCGTTCTACGACCACCCTATCAAACAGATTGTGTTTTAACAGACTTCAGACTGCGTTTGATAAACTTTCTCATCGCGTCTTACTTTTAAAGCTGAAAAAATAGGGTTTAGTTTAAGCTTCTTAATTTGGCTTAAATCGAAATCGCCTTAAATCTGCGCTTGCAGACGCCAAGACAAGGTATTTTGGCGGCAAAATAGACAATTAAAATAGCAACTTTTTGCAAAATAACTTTTGTGTTTTATTATATCGTAAGCTCGAGCTTAAAATGCATATAAACTCAATTTGTAATAAAGCTCATTCCGTACTCGTTTGGATTAAAAGGGAATCCAAAGGCAACCAAAAATCGCTAAAATACGCTATATATAGGGTCCGCCATTTAACGTTTTTTTTCAACTAGTGCTTATTTCGCGAATGGTAACACTTAGCTCATGTCTGATTTGACAGATAATTTGTTTTATCCTTCCGCTAAATGAATATGGTTGTGTATACGCTTGAACAACGAACAACAACAAGGAGTGGCCGTTACAGTCAATGGCGATCGTTATCAGGCCATGTTGAACGAATTTTTGTTCACAAAAATTGAAGAGGAGGATATTGGCAACATTTGGTTTCAACGTTCATTTGGTGGACCGCGCTACGTGCCACACAGCCGAAGCTACACTAGATGTTTTGCGCCCTGTTAAAAAAAAAGTTATTTGGCGGACCCTATATAACAAATACTAGTGTACAGGTGTACAATTCCACCGAAAATAAGTATACATTTGTTCAGGTTTTTTTTTTTTTCAAAGATGGGGCATAAGTCAAAAATTTAGTTTGTAGAATAAACGCAATACATGCATTTTCAACGATGCAAACGTGTCATCCGACGTTAGATGATACTGTGTCAACCAGTTGACCCGTTCAATGACATGCCGGATGACAGGCGATCACACGGGATGAAGATCGGGAAGATTACGAATTATACGTCATAGCGACTTCAGGATGTCATCACCGGGTTTCAAATTTGGAAGACCGTCTGATTGCACCTTTATAGCTGTTGATTGTGATATTACGGCGAATTGCTTGGCCAGAATGTCAATCGCCTTGTTGTATGACCCCTATTTTAGTAGGCAGCATATACTCTGTTTAGCCCACTTGATTCATTGTTGCCACTTATATCAATAACGTCGGCGTTTGCAATTGGAAGATCAGATGCAAGCGATATATCAATACCATCATTACTGAGCAAACCTTTTCACTCAATATCAATACATATTTACGTACAATTTAAAACTTAACCTAATGTATAAATTTATAGTACATATGTTCTAGCTTTAACTCCATATTTATATTTATTCAAATAAGTTCTAAATACATAAATTACAGTAAAAAGTAGGAGATGCATCCGTTTGCCCATGCAGTGTTTATAATCCAACACTTTTAAATATTTGACCTTGGTAGGCATACACAAGTAGTTTGCTGATCTATGATGCAGATCTACTGAATGTGTGGTTTCATTTGGCTTTTGTCTGACCAATAACAATTTTGTCGTGTTTTTCGTGGAAAATTTGTGGAAGTGGACATGTTCAGATGCGTGCTAATTGAAGAAACTAACTGCTGCAAATGTTGTGAAAAAATGTCAATTAACTCATTTTCCTCTGAACACTCCACTGTTGTAAGTTCAGTTTCTCATGGCCCGAAAAACTCTTGATTTCTCTAACTGATTCCGATAGATGTGATTAATAACTATTTGCACGCGATGGTAATAATTTTCATCATACTACCTCTCCATCGAGGCGATGATTACACATATAAATACGTAATACACATGTCTATTTTTATACCTTATGTACTAGCAGAATCCCCGTACTCGGGAAATATGTATATTTCTTTTGAAATTGCTGATGGCCTCCAAGATTTATTTGTTAGAAGCCACTATTACAATTTTGTTTCTACCTGCCTACAAATTTTACTGTCGCGTGGTACTAGAAAACTCGAGATGTAAGCAGCTCTTCCGAACTGCAAAAATTATGCATCTCGTCCTAGAACAGATAGTGCATGTGGCAGGAGTAAGTACACAAACAAAATCTGTCCAACGGCAGTTGGCGTCATTTATAACGACGGTTAAGGGACCGAGCAAATGCGGTTGTTTTAATCGGCAGACATTATATCCGTTGATTCTCCTTGCAGGTTTTTAAAGGAAGAAACTTATCAACTAAAGGAGATACGGTTGCTATGGACGAGCGGACGTATGGGATAAATGAGATGTGGTATTAGCAGGAAGGCGCTACATGCCAAACAAACGAATCAATCAACTTATTTACAAAACCATTCGATAAACGTTTTACTTCGTGCAAGGCCTATCAGATCTTGTGATTTTGCTTTAAAAAATGGCCTAAAAAGACTCCATTTTCTTCGGTTTGGTAAAACTATAAAAGATTAAAATCAGAGTTTCGTGCCCCAAAGGAAAATAAACAATTTAATTTTTCTAAGAAAAATGCGAAGACAGTTTTGACAGACACTTCTTACTTACTGTTATCTCTGTGTGTTGTAGTTTTCTGTTTTTGGATGATGCTTCTGGGAATATTTGACATATTGCCTCTGCCGATGACTTTCATTTTGAAAGCAGTGACACAATCATTATTATGGCTTTCCATTAGACTCGAAAAACGGTGTTTTTTGTTTTGTTTTCAGTTCTAGACCAATTTTGGTTGCTGTCAGCCCAGTTTTGTGTTTCCATTCACCCAGAAAATGTATATTTGCAGAGCAGTTTTTGCAATGTTCACACGTACGTTTTAAATCTTACTATAGCTATGAAATTTCAGACCAGTTTCTCCAAAGTCCAATGGAAAGCGACATAAGATAGAGTTTGTAGCACGCGTCTCTGTGCAATATTATTATATGTACAACTTTTTATTTTATAAGAATGCCTTCTCACTGCCTATTTGTCCAATAAGAACAGACAGATGGTTCGTTTACGTACTCAATTGCAAACGAAAGTTTGGTTAACCTTTGATGTGAAATAACCACACAAACTAGTCCGCGTACTGAGAAAGTAGTAAACAACCGAAATAAATACATATGTAGGTATGGTATATATGACTAATTTTGTATTCTGAGAGCTTTTGATATATTATCCGATGGAAATGTGGAAGCGCCAAATACTTGTACCGCTTGCTTTAAAAATAATAAAAACTTTGCAGGCGAAAGAGATATAAACGTTAACGGTAGTAACTGACCAACTTACTACAAAAAATTTAGCGTTTCATTTGAATTTATTGACATTAACATTCATGTTTAGATTTTTAAAATAATAATTTGTTCAATTTAAACGCTACCATTATTTAAATTCGTAATCATACAAAAGCACTTAATTTGCAAGTTTTCTTTCACTCATTGCCATGCAATACAAACAACGTGCGCGGTATTTCGTTCACATTATCAACAAATAAAACTTGAACGAATTATGTATACCACCTATACGGGGCCACATGTGGCCTGTTGTGGAAGTGGAAGTAGGTACCTACATGCATAAATATATCAGTTAAATTGCTTTCCGGTACGAGAGCAATGCGCAAATAAAATGAAAATTGAGGAAACTTTCACTATTGCGTAAAAAAAAAAAAAAAAAAAAAACTACATAGGTGGAAGTAACGCATTCGTTTTTATGTGTGCACGTGCTCAGTTCTTATTATCAAAATATTTTAATAAATTAAAATTGTTAAAGTTTTGTTTTTTCAAGCACATAGCTTATTCTAATTTACTTTATTTTGTTTCTTTACAGTTTATATCCACAATGTTATATGATCCTGTCCGCAAGAAAGAATCATCGCCATCATTTCAAACGGAACGTGACACCTGCTTAACATACTTCTCACAATGGAACGAAGCTGATCAAGTTGATTTTGTTGAGCAGTTGCTGTCACGAATGTGTCATTATCAACATGGTCACATAAATGCGTACTTGAAACCGATGCTGCAGAGGGATTTTATATCACTATTGCCCAGTAAGTTTTAAATAATTGTTTGTTTCAATGTCAGTCAAGTTGTAGTTATTATTGTTAGTTATTTTCTGTGAATGAACTCACAAAACAAATTCAACGGAAGGTTGACCAATTTTTACCAAAAAAACTTAAAAAATAATAATAATATTTCGTGGAATAAAACAACAATACATAAAAAGTAAGCCTTTCAAATTTAAAGCATTTTGTTTTTGAGGAACTTAAGAAAAAAACTTAAAAAAAAACAATTATTAAAAATTCGTATGGTAAAAATATTTAAAAATAGAATTTATCTGACTGAAAATAAAACACTGATAGATTGTCCCAAATGGAGGTGTCCAGAAAAAGTATAAAGTCATTGTGTTGTCCGGTTTACGAGGTGTCCCAATTAGGAGATTTTACTGTGTATCGTCCCCCTTCTGCGTTAAACAGTTGAAATGCACTTTGTTGATTAAAGATGCCTTTTTCAGGTCTCACACTTAAAAAAATTCCACAAGCATTTTGGAAAAAGCCACGATGAATCGTATTGTGAGTGTTAAAAACAAGAAGAGGCAGGTCGGGACAGGGGTAAATGTATAAAAGAAGGGAGTTTCATAAAAATTGTAGTAACGCAGAAAGTGCACGATATAGTATGGTACAGGGTGTCCGCTGGGAAAGTAAACTACTTTGTTTTGCCGCCTTTTAGACATTAGTCTTGACAGTTCATATTTGGCAGTCGTGAAGTAGACAAGTGGCAAATTTATTATTGAAAAATATTCGATAAACCAACGTGTGTTAATCGTTAAAACATTTTATCAAAATCAATCATCGATTACTGCGACGATGAGAAAGTTACCTGAAATTTTTGGAGAAACAAGGTGCCAACAAAACGCAGTATTTATAGTGTAGTGAATGATTTCGAAGAAAGAGGGTCTGTAAGTGATAGGCCCAAGCATTGACTGCAAGATTGGCTGAAAACATTACTGCTGCTCAAGGAAGTGCTCAAAACAATCCATCAACCTCAATTCGACGCCCTGCTCAGGAGCTTGGCCTTCAAAGAACAACTTTGGCGACAATTTTGCACAAGGATTTGCATTTGTTTCCATTAAAGATTGAGTTGACACAAGAGCTTCTTCCACAAGACTATTAACGCCGCCGTACATGTGCCAATAGGATGTTACAGCTAGCCCATGACAACCCCGATTTTTATGAAAAAGTCATAATGAGTGACGAGGCACATTTTCATTTGAATGGATATGTGAATTAACAGAATAGTCGGTTCTGGGCAATGGAAAACCCTCAAATTATTCATTAGTCACCTTTGCATCCATTAATTTGCAAATTGATGTGGAATTTGGTCAGAAGGAATCATTGGACCTTGGTTGTCCTTCTTCAGTTAGTTCCTCGGCATTTTCCAATGTTATCTCTCGCACCAGAGGAACACACTTCTCTTGCACCCAAATATTGAGCTCATCGAAATTAGAGAGTCAAGTTTCGTCATTGTCATGGAACAAAATTAAAAATGGTTGTCCTATCATTGGACCTTACTTCTTTGAAAATGAAAACGGCGTAACGGTAACTGTGAATGGGGAGCGACATCGTGATATGATTGAACATTTTTTAACGCCACAACTTAATGCTTTGGGCTTGATTAACATGTGGTATCAACAAGACGGTGCCACATCGCATACAGCCAGGATTACAATGGAATTACTGCGACACCTCCTTCCGCAACAAGTTATTTCAAGAAATGGTTATGTTGATTGGCCTCCACGGTCGCCTGATTTGACTGCTTCGGACTTATTTTTGTGGGGATATCTGAAAAGCAAGGTTTATGCAAACCAACCAGAAACGCTTGAGCAACTCAAACAAAATATTCGTGATAAAATTAAAAAAATACCGCGTGAAATGTGTGAGAATGTAATGAAAAATGTGCTCAAAAGGGCTCGCATTTGTGAGACTAACAGATATTATATTCCATACATAATTGCCGACATTAAATAAAACATTTATCAATAAAAGATCCATTCTCTTTCATTTAATCAAAAGTTATAAACAGACAGACCTTCCCGACGGACACCCTGTATTAGTATACTAAAGAGAAAGTTATTGAAATTGTGCTGAAATTTTGAAATTCAAAACACGTGGGTTCCGAAATTACGCTTGTTGTTTTGCTTGTTCATCTGTTTGTCTTTACAGAAGTTGCATGGCAAAACATTGTAATATAGCGCAGAGGGTATTTTTTAATAAAGCATGGGATCTCTAACCATTTATATGCGCGAAGATATATTTTTGGCAAGAATAGCAGGTTTGTGTTATTTTGAGAATCTTCTTTCTTATGGTAGTAAGACTGTTGCAAGTAGCACAATAAAAAAAGGAACTTTACTAACGCACTTCACAAGCTCATGGAGAGGAGTGTCTGCGATTCCAAACACGTTGGTGCCGTTCAGACCCACCGCTCTGGGGGCCAATTATGTAATTCGATTCTACTTACGATTTTCGATTTTATTCGAAAGTTGTTTCCAATTCTACTTTGAAGCACCACTATGTAAAAAAATAGGAATAGGAAAAAAAAAACTTTTTCCTAAAAAAAAATTCCAAGTTTCACGAGTCTCGCATTGTATTTGGCAGATAAAATAATTTATTATGGAAATTTATTTGTCAAAACAAGAAAAAATTAATAATAATAAAACATCAACATGGACAGTGTCGCAATATGGTTTTTTATCGAAGAAAATTAGAATCGCAATGATCAAATTGAGCGAGGACGAATTCGGGATAAATCCAATATAATGGAGCTAAGCGAAAAAAGGTATGTTAAGAATTAAATGCATTTGTGTTATGGAACAATGCTTAGATGGTCTACCACCAGTTATGAAGAAATTTATTTTATTTTTGCTGAGCTTGCCTTTTGTGTGCACTTTACAGTCAGCCCAAAACTATATCATAAAATAAGAATAGGAGAGTTTGCTGGGTCACAAAACTGTTGTTATGTCTACCTTTAGACAGATTTGCCCATAAATGTAAGGATTTTTTTCTGGCCTCCGATGTTTTTATGTATCCTTTGGATAATTCGGGATGCTTTGTCGTAAATTGCACAAGAATCTTAAATTGAGATGTCGTTGTTTTTGCACATTTAACTGATTCCCTACGCATGAAATATATTTTTACGTTTATGCAATATTTAATAAAATATACAAAAAAAATGTTGCTTACATTATTGAAAATTTCCGCATTTACACAGCCTGCTCGCAAACACATTTGCATTAGAATGATTACCTTTGAATTCGAATGATTACCTTTGAATTCGAATGATTTTGACAATGACTTTAGCATTAGGTAGTGTCAATATTCCGAACAAAAAAAAAAAAATAATAAAAAGTTCGCAATTCAAGGTCTATTCGATTTTAGAATATGCGAGCTGGCTATAGAGTTACCTCCTGTCCCCATCATACGCGCACAGAAACCGTCGAAAAAGTTTTTTTTTTTTTTTTTGGAAAAGCCCAATATGAACTCTTCCTTTCGTGCTTATCTTCCAGCATTCTGCGCCATTTAGCTAAACTGGCTACCGAATTGCGTTTGTCCTACGTATACTGCTTGTTTGTCAGCACCTCCTCATTTCTTTCAAGGTCAACTAATTCTATCTACTAGTTGAGCGAGCGGTTTCATACTTATAGACACGTAATGAGTAATTAAAGGATGCAGGTTTGTAACACAGTTTGACGCAAGTCACAATGTCAAATGCTTAAAAAAAACATAATTTGCTTATCGGCTAAAGCATTCCTTATGTCTTCTTCAACGCTGATGACTTCCGTTATACTTTATAAAGGGTGTTTTTTTTTAGAGGTTGGTTTTTCGAATAGAGATAAAACTGACATTTTGTGTTCAAATCTGGCAACTCTAATGTCATTTATGTTCAGTTTGGTTTGCTATTTCATCATGAACATGTTGACAAATGAACAACGCTTGCAAATCGTGCAAATTTATTTCGAAAAAAATGGTTCGCGAAGTTTACCGCAAAATTTTGTTCAGTGAGGAGGCTCATTTTGGGTTGAATGGCTACGTCAACAAGCAAAATTGCCGCATTTGGAGTGAAGAGAATCCACATGAGACCCTTGAAACGCCATTACATCCACAAAAACTGACTGTTTGGTGTGCTGTCAGCTCCGAAATGATGCTGGAGAGTCAGTTACCGTTAATGGAGATCGGAATAGAGCCGTGATAACCGACTATTTTGTTCCCGAATTGGATGGCATGAATGTGGAAGAGAATGTGGTTCCAACAAGACGGTGCTGTATACATGCCACACAGCGCACGTCACAATCGATTTATTGAAGGAAACATTCGATGAGCGCATAATTTCGCGAAATGGACCTGTCAATTGGCCACCAAGATCGTGTGATTTGACACCATTGGATTATTTTCTTTGGGGATATGTGAAGTCGCTCGATAAGGCCAACAAACCAGAAACGTTAGGGGACTTGGAAGCCAACATTCGTGGCGTTAAATGCCAACATACAGCCCCAAATGCTTGAAAAAGTGGTTAAAAACTGGACCTCTAAACTTGTCTTTATAAAATTATCCTTCCAATAAAGCCAAATTGATGGACATTAAAACGATTTTCTTGTGTTTTATTTCAATTCGAAGTTCTATACCTCTAAAAAACACCCTGAACAACAGTTGTGTTGGCTCGGATCGGATTTTTCAATAGCAATATAAATAATAACAGATTGCGTGTTCGGATGTGGGCATTGATTTAATGTTACATGATTCTTTTGGCTATGTTTACTTAAGACAAATGTAAAGGACTGGAAATAGAAAATGTTCGTGACTTACTACAGGGCTAATGCGATATAATATTTTTTTTAATACCTTATTATAAGCAATATATTTCTATATCTATTCGTGCAAATATACGAAACGAAACATGTGTGTTTCTGTGCCACTGTTTGCCTCTATACTTCGGTTTTCATTTGAAAGCTTGTTTACCTTACCGTACGTACGAAAATTTAACAGTTCTGTGAAATTAACGTGTGGAAAAAGTTATCACTTCCAAATTCGATCTGGATAAAAAACCAAAAAATAATTTTGTAGCAATATAGAAATTATTCCAAAAACTAGTAATCTTGTTTCCATTTTCTAGGGAAATATGCCACAACTTTACATTAAGAAGTTTAATTTTCTTCTACGGCTTAATTTCACTGATCCAATCATTCCTTAAAAAATATATTCTTGTACCAAATTACATACGATTATATTTAAACCATTTAACAATACTATGAAATTGTGTACAAAATATAGGTACCCGTATGTACTTAAAAATACATGTGAGCGCCTTCAAAAATTAATAAGCAACAACAACTCCACCCGTACACCTATGAGAATAAAGTAAAATCTCGTTAAGCCATGGACAAAAAGAACCTTCATTGGCAATTTGTTTTTGCTGAATCCAAATACGATATGGTTTTGGTTTCCAACAATAAGCAGTTAATCATGTTTTCCAATTAAATTCAATTAAACTACGCATTGCTCAATGTTTACACACAATTATTGGATTTTGTGTTGTGCGGCTGTTTGTTGCCGTCCTTTGGGTGTCTAATTAACAAGTCATTTACACTCGGGTTTTTATTTTATTTTTTGCGGCTATGTTCATTATTGTTTTTATTGCTCGAGTGTGATTTCGCGTTTCTCTCTCTCTCTCTCTCTGTAGCCAGCCAGAAAGAGGAAGCTTAAAAAAAAACAGCATTTACTTCAAGTACGCAACAACCAATTGTTCATCGTAGTGCGTTTGCAACAGTAAAACTTGTATACACGTTGAAGGCCTTTGCAATCGTGCGTCATTTACACGTTGCCTCGAAAATGATCTTGAGAAAGCGGCAATAATAAATTAAAGTTAACTTAAATCGCGACGATTCGAAAATAAGATTTAAGATTTCTGTAAGCCGTACATCATTTGCATTTAATTTTATTTCGTTCATGTCTCGTCATGTATCTATCTATTCACGGTGCTCATAAAGGCGTACCAAATCGAAGTGAATAAACCACCAAACAACCTGAATGTAACCTGGTTGCGTCTACCCTTCTTCCTCCTTTCAGTTCGCTTTATTTTCATTTCTGTTTTTCTGAAGTGATGTGAACTGCGTCACCAGCATCATATCCACTCCATCATCATCGTCGTCGTCGTCGTCGTCGTGGTAATCTTCTCCAGAATTTGCTTCTATTGTGAGCATAAACCTTTTTCTGTTTACCTGAACAGGGAGATTTCTTTGTTTCACGTAACACTGGACGTCGCGGCGGGCGGTGTACTGGTGGCTCATTTTGTTTGTAGGTAGAATGTATAAGTATTTAAAACTCAGCTGAAAAGTTTTCCATCACAGTGTGGTATTTTCGTAGAAAAGTGGGTGGTGGTTTCGCTATTGTTTAATGTAACCGTAACGCTTGTTGTTGGCACAATTAAACAATGAA
This sequence comes from Ferdinandea cuprea, assembly GCA_963576555.1. Lineage (NCBI taxonomy): Eukaryota > Metazoa > Arthropoda > Insecta > Diptera > Syrphidae > Ferdinandea > Ferdinandea cuprea. Next base: position 103,127,665 of record OY754959.1, on the reverse strand, counting down.
AAATAATTATTGCAACCATTTGATACATTTTGTATACATATTTCTTTATTTTAATTTCAAAAGAAACCATTTGCTATCGATTTTATGTCCATCCCTTCAGTAAGCAGCACTGCAATGCAGTCACACGACCGAAACACGAAACACGAAACACACAATGCAAGCGTTGTAGAGAGATGTTTAAAAGTGAATCGAATCCGTCATATAATAAATATTCTTCTGCATTCCATATGGAACAAGTGATTCTTTCTCTATCACAGGTCTTGGGGGTCGCCATCTATGGCCTCCATAAAACAACATTCATCTCGTTTTTAGCACAGCAACGAGAGTCGAGGAATAGAAGAAGTTGGTTTTTATTTAGTCGTCTGTTTGGGTTTCTTTTTCATCAGTGAGTCATATTTTGATTTTTATGATTTTATTTGTGGGCCAACAAACGGTCGGAGTGAATGAAAGTCCTACAATCGGTGGCCCTGGAAATCTTTGTAGGTATTTGGCGCTAAGTAGTGAATTTTTGTTGGGAACGACAACCGTTTTCACAAAGTTGTCTGTACTGTGACTCATGCGCTGACGATAAGTTAGAAGAGACATTGGCGCATGTCATGTGATTAGCGAGTTGCCTCAAACAGTAGGTATTGAATATTCCACATGCTGATTTGCTCAAGCTAGAATTGGGCGAAAAAAGATGAAAGATGTGCTTTTAAGAAAACTTTCCAGCCAGCGTAGTTTCAAGGCACGACTCGACTTCATTGTTATTTTGTGAAAATTTTCCTACATTTTCAGTTGAAATCCCAACGATATTCACATGAATGAATCTTATATGTATCCCCTTAATGTTGTGTGATATGTTGTCAATTAGCCCCAGAATCGTTCTTGGCTCATTAACATCGCTGAGTAAAAAATACAAAATGTGTCAAAATCTTGAGGGGCAATTAACATACGCGAATTTACGCAAGGCATGCGAATAGAGTGATTTAGTTTTTAACTTATGTTTAACTTGTTCGATTAGCGAGTTTTCTTCAATATGTATGCCAAATCAATAGAATTGGGGTCCTAAAAACCACAAAAACAAATGTTACCCTTATGGGTGATAACCTGTTTTATCCCACGACCCACAGAATAAGACGTTTGCGTTGCAGCGATGGTCTATAATACGCTTCCGCTTATGAACAATGACTCAAAAGCAACGGAAATAGCTGAGACGTCAACCAAATCGTGTTAACTTTTTATTATTAACGCATTTTCACGTAAAGCATATTCATTGGTGAACGTATTAGGAGCACTTGAAAGATCATTAAGTTACGTTAAAGCACATTGCTAACAATTAATGGGCTTCTCTAACGGCTCGTTAGCATATGAATTACACATTTTAATTCCGCGAGACGAAAGTAATAGTCCTTATTAAAGTTGTTTTTTTGAGAACGCTATAGAAGCTATAGATTATATGGGAATGCTCCTTCTGTAAAATACGTGATTATATATTTCCGTCAAATACATAAACGTAAGCAATGCCCCGTGCAGGATCCGAGGAAGCCTTCACGTCAAAGAACCCATATCGAAAAATTCGGAGCACGGCCGACTCACTTGGTATTGTCATGTTCAAAGGAGGGATCCTACGAACCCCGTCAAAAAGGCAATGGCAATCAACGTTCCCTTACAATCGCGTAAGATTAAGGCAGGCCTAAAAACTCCTGGATCACACAAATGCAGAAACACCAGCATCGGGATGCCTGCAGATATCTTTTGGGGTCGAACCGGTGAACCCCACAGGCGGACCAGTAGGAATGCAGTGAGGTGGGAGGGTTATGATCCCTGTAATCCTGATCATAATCTCGTCGTTAAATAGAGAGAAAAGAAGAAGACATGGACGTATGCAATGCAACGCACTTGACGGATTCAATGGTCGCCTTTAACGACGAGGGCTATTTATCGCAAGCCGCTCCAATGATATTATGAGTAAGACCCTGTACTGGGACACATAAACATAAATTTAAAAGAACAACTCTGCTATTGTATTGCATTCGCGAAAGTCACAGTCTTTTGATTTTATTGTTTGACTGCAACGAAAATACTTCATTGAGGAACAATCCAACATCTTTTTCATTTAAGATGACCAAAAATTTAAAAGATTTCAAGAATACTTAACCTCAATGTGCCTACAATTGAAACAAATCAAATGCCAAATTTGAGACTCATTGCAAGTTATACTCTTGTATGTTTGTCAGTCTTCAGTAAGAGAAGCACCTACACCTCTACAAAAACAGGCTTGCATTCAATTCTATCCCCCACGGATAAGGATGCTGCTGTTATAGAAGCAAACACTTTATTATATCCCAACTAGACGTAACAGCTGGGGACATCGATTCTTTATTTCATTTCGAGAGGTTTTGTAGAACCCTGACAATATTTTCCTACAGAGCACTATAATGCAGGTTCATTTCTTGCAAGAGGCGCATAAGCCGATAAGCAGTGCCTTCTGTACAAAGTAATAGAATAGCCAACAAATATCATTGACAGCTCGAGATGTTGGCTCTCTGATTTCAACTTAAGGTGATATGAAAAATACCCACAAAAGACTCAAATGGTCGCCTAAACCCTTATGATAACTGACACATTTTTTTACTCTATTCTATATTTGAAACAATAATTTAATTTCTTTTTCGCTACCTTCCAAAGTCATAGCTGTACAAGTTGAATTACGTTTATTACTACTAAGCTTACTTTAAATGCATTAAAAAAAAACAAAAACAAAACTGTTTATAAAAGCTTTGATAAACTTTTTTGCTGCGACCAAAATATTTAAAAATTCGTTCGAACTCTAACCTAAAAAAATTACATTGAATTTCAGCTGTAATATTAAGGTATCTGCGACCAAATAAAATGAACCAAGTGTATGAAGTACCAAACCCTTGCACGTCCATATCTTGGCGATATTTTGTCATATCAACAAAACTTGCCCCATCAAGTACCACATAGGACACATTTAATGATGATTATAGCAGACTCTTTTACGTGTTGCTTGCTTTTATTTAAATCATGCAATTAAGGGTTAATAATCGACATTAAAAAAGCTCGGAATGTAGGCGCACATGGCACACAACGGTGATAACCACCTTTCATAACTTCCTTTCGATCCGATGCGATCATTGGATCTGTTGCGCTTCAATTCTACAATATAATTTAAGTGAACACGATATTTCCAAGTAAAAACTCATTAAAAAAAAAAACCCTGACTTAATAGATTTCAGATGACAGCTTTAGCAAGTCATCTTTTTGCGAGTTTGCTGGATAAGTAGACAACAAAAATATGCATACAAAGTCATGACATTTTTCTACAACATTTTTTATTTTTGGTCTTTTCTATTAAAAAATAAGAATCGCAAATAAATGTTAATTGAAAAATTTTGTAATATAAGAGTGGTTCTTACGCCTTACAATGATACCGGCGGTATTTCTTGGCTTAATAACAGAGAAGAAAATTAAAATGTAACGTCATCTTTGGTTTTACCCAGACAGCTAACACCTAAAGCTCTAGTTAACAAAAAAACACATGAGTAATTTTATTACAGTAATAGCCTATTGAATGCACGGTGATCACTTTTGCAAAACGAACACATTCGATTGTAAGCAATACTTCGATCAGCAATATTCAACAATATTATTAATTGTCAAAATGTCATTTTTAAACTATAATCAAACTCGTACTAGTACGGATTCTTTCATTTCCTCAATTATAAAGCCCACACTAACATGACATGACTACTTTTTATTTTTCTTACAGAAAAAGGGTTAGATCACATAGCAGAGAACATCCTCTCATACCTCGATGCAGATTCACTAAAGGCCGCTGAATTGGTGTGCAAAGAATGGCTACGTGTTCTATCTGAAGGTATGCTATGGAAAAAACTTATCGAGCGTAAAGTTCGAACAGATTCCCTGTGGCGTGGTTTGGCGGAAAGACGTGGCTGGATACAGTATCTCTTCAAACCACGCCCAGGTTCAACGCATCGACCACACTCGTTCTATCGTGAACTGTTCCCGAAGATTATGAATGTAAGTGTTGAATATGACAAATGAGACAAATCTATCCACGGTGTTCTTTTTTTTTTTAGGACATAGAAAGCATAGAAACCAACTGGAGAACCGGACGGCACATGCTGCGCAGAATAAACTGTCGATCAGAGAATTCAAAAGGTGTCTATTGCTTACAGTATGACGATGTTAAAATTGTCTCCGGTCTTAGGGATAATACGATTAAGATCTGGGACCGAACGGATTTGCAATGTGTTAAGGTGAATTCTATCTGTAAACTAGTCCTTTATTTATAAAAATTAACCTGTGTTGTACTCTCTTCTTTTTTCTCAGACCTTAACAGGCCACACAGGATCCGTTTTGTGTTTGCAGTACGATGACAAAGTCATAATCAGCGGATCAAGCGATTCCACAGTTCGCGTCTGGGACGTCAACACTGGCGAAATGGTCAATACCCTGATTCATCACTGTGAAGCAGTACTTCATTTGCGTTTCAACAATGGAATGATGGTTACCTGTTCCAAGGATCGTTCCATTGCTGTCTGGGATATGACATCGCCAAGCGAAATAACCCTACGACGAGTACTCGTCGGTCATAGAGCAGCTGTCAATGTTGTCGATTTCGATGAGAAGTATATTGTTTCGGCCAGTGGCGATCGAACAATTAAGGTTTGGTCGACATCTAGTTGTGAGTTCGTACGCACACTTAACGGTCACAAGCGCGGCATTGCGTGCTTACAGTACCGTGACCGTTTAGTTGTCAGCGGAAGCTCAGATAACTCCATAAGGTAATATATTGAGGATCTTCATTTTTTAGGTAGGCTAACGTTTTTTTTTTTTTTTTTTGTAATAGATTATGGGACATTGAATGCGGAGCTTGTCTGCGTGTCCTTGAAGGGCATGAGGAGCTTGTTCGCTGTATACGATTCGACTCGAAGCGAATCGTTAGTGGTGCCTACGATGGTAAAATTAAAGTGTGGGATCTGGTTGCTGCGCTGGATCCGCGCGCTCAATCGAATGCACTTTGCCTTAACACTTTGGTGGTAAGTTTTAATTTCTTGTTGTCAATACATTTTATATCGTAAAATGGAATTAATTTTTTTTTTAAACAAATGAGAAGAAATCATATGAGTGTATTGTCCCTCTTTGTACGACAAAGTGTTCTTGAACTCAGTTCATTGATCTGCTCGCGACTGTGCGCTGTGGTGTGATGTGTGTGAGTCATTGTTCGACGATTTGTCACAAGATTCACGAGCATTCTGTTGATTTGTTTAGCAATTAACTTGCTCCGCTAGGCAGATGTTATTTAATGACGATTTGAATAAAATGGAGCAGAGTTTATTGTATGAATTTTTAGTCGTGGGATGGCTGGGGTGAAACACCTGACAGTGGAGGGTCAGTAACTGATGGTGACTGACGAAGGGGAGTCTCTTTATTTCACAATTTTTTATTCATTTCAATGTAAACGTATGTATGTTTTTCGGATTTTGATCCACATATGATTGTATATGTGTATAACTCGGTTGTTTAAATGCACTGGTTACCTGACTTGCTGAAACCTGTTGCAGTGGTGATTTCATTTAGTTAACATTGGTGCAAGGGGTCGAGTATCTGTAAATTAATTTATATGGAAAATATATATCAGCTTATCAAAAGATTGGGATTGCCTAATGATTTTCGGACAGAGCTTTGGTTTACGTTCGTTCACTGTACATGAGACAGAAGTCCGTTTGTTTCCAAATGTTTACGGCCAGTAACTGTCATAAGTATGAATGTATTAATAAACGTCAAAAATTTGCGTACAGTCAATTTTCTTGTTCGATGTGGGTCGGAAAATGGGTATAGATATATACTCTGTTTTTCTTCATGTTTTAGGGTATTGCATGTCTCGGCAGTATAGGTGCTATGAGCGCCTGCCCAATACCGGCAGTTGAGGCCATTGTTCGGCTCTCACCTATACAGATCTTGATTAAGAAGACAGACAGACGGTAGACTTAGATTACTTAAAGAAATCCCAATCGTGGACATGTTTTACTGCATCCCTTATATTATCTATTCGAGGTTGAAATATTAGAACGTTCTAAATAGGACAATGGTGTTCCGACACTCAATCTGAGAAGTCTGATCTGGTACACTGACGAATCAAAAATGGAAACTTGAGTTGGAGCTGGTGTTTTTGGACCAAACACCAAAGTCTTGATATCAATGGGAATGTGTCCCACGGTATTTCAGGCCATTAAGATGGCATGGTGCCAGAACTCACATCTTCTAACACTGTGAATGACACTGAAGTGATGCTACGATGCTTTGCAAAACCTAGCCAAACATAAAAAAATTAAACTTGGATGGGTTCCTGCCTGGTCACCAGGGTATTGCAGGCAACCCGCTAGAGCGGGTTCAGAATTTGCGTTCTTTGGACCAGAACCCTATTGCAGAGTCAATTGGGCTGCTGCTATAAGGCTTATTAATGATTGGAAACCACAACTTCGTCTGAACCATTGGGAAATTTTCCCGGTTTAAGGCAATCCAAAAGATTAATTAAGCCCAACCCGATTCTGTCTAGAGGACGATGAGACTTTCGAAGATATCCTCTGTGAGGGTCCGGCCCTTCATTGCTTAAGACGACGGATCTTCCATAAATTTCGTACATCAGCAGAATTCAGAAACTCTGCAACTAAGGATGTTGTGGCTTTCACTAGTGAAGTCACTCTGTCCTCTTGTGATACAATAGACCTTTTCCTTCTGCTTCTCTGAGCGGTTATCTAAAAGACGGTTCTGTCTTTGCTCAGTTTGCTTTGTCATAGCTCGCAATTTATCCTGATTCATAACGGTTCACTTTTTTTTACTTTCGCCAAATGGCCATTTTGTCACAATATATTTTTTCAACTTTGGAACTACAAAATGAATAATCGTATAAAAATCACATTTTCTTAAGGAGCACACTGGTCGGGTATTCCGTTTACAATTTGATGAATTCCAAATTGTAAGCAGTTCCCACGATGATACAATATTGATTTGGGATTTCCTCAATTTCACACCCAATGAAAACGCAACATGCCGGACTCCATCACGTAAGTTTTTTTTTCCTTCTACAAATGTATTATATTTTAATTTAATTAAAAATTTTCTATATCTTCCTTCCACTCACAGCCGCTTTAATGGAACACTAATAGCGGAGAAGAACAAAGTTAAAACAAAAACTTAATAAAAAAACAACAACATAATCATCTTCCAACAACAAAAATAATCAGAAAGCAACAAGATGCAAAAGAGGCGATTTTCGGAAATAATCTAAAAAAAAACACGGGGTGAAAGTAACATTAAATTAAACTAAATTGTTGTTATTTTTGTTGTTAGATGTTGTGTATAAAAAAAAAAAAAACAAAAAACAAAACAAGATCTCCAAATGGGTGATATGTAGTCTGTATATGTATCTTGATCGCGTGCATTAAAGGAAAAAAAACTGAAAACTTATATAAACGTTCAAATGAAAAAACAAAAAAAAGCGTCTAAAATTATTGATTAAACTAAAATAAATTGAAAATTTAATTATATTGCCAAGTTTAATTAAAATAAAACAGACATTTTCAAAATTTAAATAATAAGAAAAATAAAGAGAAGTACATTTTAAAAACACATTAAATTAACTAAAAATCAAGGAAACACTTCAGCATGGGGAATGTTCTTAGGCAAATCGGAACAAAAATTGCAGTTTTCGCTTAGAAGTTTATTGTTGGTCGTCCAATTATCTAAAAGAACGCTACTGCGATAATTAACTTTCATTGCTTTTTTTTTATTCACGAGACGAGAAAATTAAAATCTAGAGAAATTCCATTAAGATGCTCAGGGTGAGAATATCATGAAGTGAGACGAGGGCTTTCTCAAAACGCCTGATGGATTATTCTGTAATTTTATCTCTTAGGTGTGTTTTTTGTAGGACCTCTCGAGGCAATAGTGCGTGAGAGGGGCTTTGAAGCTTTGTTACTGGTTAATAGTTTGGTTTTTGTCAGCATGCACTCGAACCGAATCGATTATCGTTTTCCATGCTTCATCGAAGTAAATTATGTTCATTCTGCTATTGGTAGATTTTTTGTACATGGTCTATGTCAAGGCATCAATGCTTTAAACGCTGTAATTTTCATAATTTTTAACGGAATACCAGCTAACATTTTAAGAAAAGGCGCTTTCACACTATTCGATGCTTCTGTGCGATTTACTTAAATCATTTCTCTTCAACCTATTCGTTAAAGAAGCGGATTCAACCCTGTCTTTCGTATATTTATTTAGTTCATTTTTGTCTCTCAGTGAAAAGTTAGATGTACGGTTAGATGAGGTTTGAAATTCACCAGTAACCTTAAAAACTTATTTTTACCGTCGCAAATCTTGCGAAAGTATGGCAAAATATTAAAAAAAAAACTTTAAATATTGTTTTTTATTAGTACTTATGAGAATGACGCATCTCTAATGATCTAGTTCTTACTTGTACGTAACACGTATGCAAATGTCACATTGTCGCAAATCGAACTCACATTTTCACTCCTTCAGCCCATATGATGAAAGGAAATGAATAATAATGTAAAATTTTGCGTTACTAAGGCCCCTATGAAATAGGATATATGAAAAGTTCGATGCTGCCTACCGTCTGAAAACTTCTGAAGGACTCTACACGGAGCATCTGTCCCCAGGCCCAAAATACACACAACTGCAGTGATCAGTCGCATGTTGACTGTGTTTAGCTCAAGCTTCCGCTGATTAGTTAGTTTGTAAAATATATATGCACTAATCTTCCCATTAACTTGCGTTTCTTGTCTTAGACGGTCTTAAACTATAATATTAGTCGTAAAGCGTTATCAAAGAAACTACATTCACTCTTACAAAATTAACAAAAACGAAGCGCGAAAAGTAGTTCAGATATATATACAAAACAAAACAAAAATTAAATAAAAAATAAATTAAATGAATACATATTAACACCCCTTGCTGCTGCTATTTAACTACAAATGTAGAAAATTCTATCTATAACTATCTCTCATTGTTTGTCTTTAAAAAAAGGAAAGAAAAATATATATATAAACATATAACAGCAGTGCAAAAAAAAATAAAACTGGAAAATGTTTTTTTTTTCTGTTTTTTAATCCACGAAACACATTTTACTACGAACATACATTATGAGCATTATTCATATACAAAAAATATTGTTTATTTTTGTTTATTTAATAAGTTAAATTGTAACTGTTTTTTTTTTAATTTTTTCACTTTTAGTATTGTAAATATGATTACATTATGAAAATTAAAAAAAAAAAATTAAAATAAATTAATAATAATTATTAATAATTAATAAAATTTTTAGAAACTGAGAAAAAACAAAAATTATGTGAGAGGTTTTAATATATATATAAAATATAAACAAATAAAAATGCTTTCGAATTGTTTGATTAGAAGATAAATGACTTGGTACTGTAGTTCCCTCCTCTTATTCTACCCTCATTCCCAGTTGCAAAAAAAAATAAATTTAATACATAAAAAATGTCATTGCCAATTGAATTTATAAATATTTTATTTTATAAAAAAAAACGAAAACAGCTTCATAGATAATTTTAATATAATTTCATAATTTTTATTTTTGTCAAAACCAATTTAATTTATAATTAAGATGAAACAAAAGAAAAAATCAATAAAAAATTAAGTATACATACAGTTGTTCATAACGGAGATGAAAAAGTTTGTTTGAAATTTGGTTTATTTCAGGAATAGGAGGTACATATGGTTACGAAAAGTATTTGGCGTAAAATAAGGAATGTGGAGGAAATGCATTACAATAAATACAACATGCAACTAAATTTGCAGAACTAAGGACAAATTGCAAATGAAAACAATCGAAAGACTTAATTTCGATAAAAGTTGTCTTTAAAGCTTAATAATCCTAAAGTATGATATGAGAAAGGATGGCGTTGGAAGAAATTTAAAAGTGTGCAGAATTGTAAAAGAATGCAATCATTTGTTATTGCATTCTTTGAAATCTCACTCAATGAATTCAAATATATGATTTATTTTATTGACTTCAAAAAAAGACTTCAGATTGAAAAATGCAATCACCATTCATTTTGCAGTCAATGAATTCCCATTTAAAATACTTCAAAGACTTCAAAGGCTTCAACGCATGCAAAAGACTTCAACTGAGTTAAAAAGTAGAGTGAAATCTTAAAAGAATGTACTCATATAGTTGAACTCTATTGAATGCTCAAAAAAGAATGGGAATTTATTGACTTCAAAATGAATGGTGATTGCATTTTTCAATCTGAAGTCATTTTTTGAAGCCAATGAATTAAATCATTTTTAAGATAATTCAAAAAAATTAAATGTCCAAACGAATGCAATCTTTTACAACTCTATGTGTAATAATATTTTATCTTTCTGTGACAATAAGGATAAACAGCATAAGTCGACTTATGTATGTGAAAATTAAGTTAATTATACCACTTGATTGCAAAATTTGCGATTCATTCAGTTCAGTGGTTTGTTTGTCTGCCCTAAATGCAAGAAAAATATAAAAAATCGAACTATGTTACGCTGTCGTTTATTTTAATTATATTTTTTTTCCACCGCTGACAAATTAATTCGCCATCAAAATACAGTGGGTTGCCAAATTAATAGGGACAGTCATGGATTTTGAGAAAATTGTATATATCCGTATCAAATTAATGAAAATCTTATGTGAATATTGATAAATAGGTATTTTATATTAAGATTGATTATGAATACATCAAAATAAGAAGTTAAATAATATTTTTTTAATCTAATAATCTTTCAAAAAAGCTCTTAATCAAAAGGATTTAAAAGAATACAAAAAATCAGTATTTTTTCACGTTTCCTTTTGCCTCAATAACTGCTTGAATACTTCTCGGAATGCTTTCAATGCACTTTTTAGCGCAATCTTTAATTGCAGGGCAGTGGTGCCAGATCTCTATTAGCTTTTATATAAGTCTTACTTTCGTTGTGATAACTTCTTTGGCTGTTTCCCTTTTAGTGATCTCCCATAGGTTTTCTATGGGGTTCATGTCAGGGGAATTGCCTGGCCAGGTAAAAACTGGTATTTTTGGTCATCCAGGTACTTCGTCACACTCTTAGCTTTATGGCAAGGGGCTGAGTCATGCATGAAATGATATGGTTCATTATTAGGGAACTATTCTCTTAGCTGGGGTACGAGACGAGTTTGCAGAATCTCCTTATATTGGTCTTGTCTCATGGTTCCCTGGACATTTGGAGACGTTCAACTCCTCTTGTGCTGATGACTGACCACACCATTACTTTTACAGGATGTTTTACCCTTCTACGATGCAGTCAGGATGGCACTTGTCAGCTAAAATTTTAAATGACGACTCATCGGAGAAGCACACCTTTAATAAAATGAAATAACATTAAAAATAAAAAAATCACATTTTTAATAACTGTTAATATCTTTAGAATACAATTAAATTTGTAATCTACCTTACTCCAGTTATCAACAGTCATGTGACGATGGTCCCGAGCCCAAGACAAACGTTTTTTTATCATTGCCTCTGTGAGACGTTTCTTAGCAGGACGACGACCCGATAGTCCTTCCTCTGCCAACCGTCGCTGTACAGTTCTTTTGGAAACCATTATTCCAGAGTCTTGGATCATGTTCGTAAGAACTGATGCACTTTCGATTCTGAACGCAGATGTCTCTGATTTTCCTATCCGTGCGGGGTGTTGTTACTCGCTTTCTTCCACATTTACCGGTTTTGTTAGAAATATTTGGAATATTTTGGTCCAAATTTAATTTTATTCTGTTAACCACAGATTTTGAAACACCCGAAATACCCGCTATTTGTCTTTGGGAATTACTCGAATGAACTAATAAAGTTCTTATTTCCATTCTTTTTCTTGGAGTGATATCCATTCCTCGACCCATTTTGTATCGCCTAAAACCATTAAAAAAAATTTATTTTTTCCTAAAAAGCTTTATTTTAAACAAAATAAAGAACATTACTTACTTTTTAATTAAAAGAAGTTCAAACAATATCCACAATTTTCCAAAAAAGCACCTTTAAGAATAAAATCGGGTTTTCCCCGAATACAACCATTTTGAATATCCGCTGACAGCTAAAAATAACCGTTAAACAAGTAGGCTGTGAAATAAAAATCACTACGTACACTTAGAACCAAAACAAAAGCTGAAAAGAACACTTAAATAACAAAATTGATGAGAATTTACAACGTCCCTATTAATTTGGCAACCCACTGTATATACCGCATTTGAAGTCGATAAGCATTTGCATAGTTGCGCGAATATTATAAAGCGAAGCGGCTTTCGCCGGCGAACTGATTAGTACCAATATGCGAAATTCAAAAAATGCGCTTCGTGGCGAAGCCCCCTGTATTCATTTAAAATTAAATTTTTTTCATTGCGATATCTCAAGTGATTCAAGAGTAAAAGCTACCTTAACACGCCATGTGCCACCACACAAATAAAAAAAGTAAAATTAAAAATGTGACTTTTGCTATTTTTCCTTATTACCACAGATTTATTTTGTTTAACTATGCCGTTTTCGATTGGTAATCTAGACGACTTCCAAACCATTCGGAAAGTTTTCGTTTGGTACTATTTGATAATTCTTATGCTATTTTGATAATTCTTCAATTTTGACGAGAAAAGCTGAAAATTATTACCAAATTTAACTTTATTGTTTAATTTTGTTGTTTGTTGGCTGCCTGAAAACAACTACTTACACAACACAATTTGTTTGATTTTGTATTTACAAAGTATACGCAACAAATGCGAAGGACAACATTGCACAGTTTTACTGAATAAACCCCCAATCAACCATTTGGCTATCTAGCGAGACCAAAGCAGGTACGACAAAAAGGTAATTTTTTTAATTTCCTTGTGGTGTCGGATTCTCTGGGATAATATTGCAAAAGTCGGGAGACGACAACCAGACGCTTTCATCTTTATCCAAACTTTGTCGACCGAAAACGACAAGCATAATATGAGTTTGTACTTTTTAGTTGGTGATCGGGGTGAATGTGTTGAGCAGTTAAGAACCCTTAAAGTTAAAATCTCCGATTTTGATATAGCTTCGGAAATATAAGTTTCAGCTACAAAAACCACTTAACCGTCTACTGCATGAATTATGAAAGAATTAAAATACAAATTTTTTAAACATATTATTATCTTAATTTGTTGATAAAATATAGAAGTACATACCAAATACCGAAATATTTATTGGTTTGTACATACAAAAAGCCGTAAAAATGTTTTAATGTTATCACAAAAACCAGATCAATGTTTCAAAAGTGAAGAAGAATAAAACATAAGATTAAATTTTTTAATTCGATGAACCATACCATTCTTCATAAAAAAAAATTATTTGAAAAAATAACTTCCCCACTCTGAGTTGAACTTCACAACGGCACTTGGAAAAAGACAAAATTATATTGTAGATTTTATCGTACATCGTGCAATATAAGGGAAATAAACCATTTTAAATTTGCCGACCCATGTATGGGCTTGTATGCGGTAGAGGGTTAATATATTTTGACGACCTAATTTTTAGCATAAATGTTAACGCTAAAAGTTATGACAACGTAAGTATAAATTAAAACAAAAACTCATTTTTCAGCTGACAGCCTTTACAATTCTTACAAAAGAGGTAGGGGAACATACCTAATGGCTTCAGGATTTAGCTTCAGAATCAAACCAAAAGCACGCACCCATTCAAATGCCACAAACTTCATAACAGATGAATTTCTGCTGGAAAGTAGAGCAATTTGCTTCTGGCTTTATGAACATATAATCATGTAAAGAAATAATTTTAGGTATAATATAAACATATTCCAATAGCTAATATTGTTTTGTTTGCATTTCATTTGCAATTCATTGTCACAGTTTGGCAGTGAGACGTTTGGAAATACATATACACAAATACAACGAAATGTACTATGCAAATGCAAATAAAAAATGTTTGCATGTTCGATTGGCATCCCGCATCCCTCAACGAAACAAAATCTATATCAAAATAGCATCAATATTTTACAAACTTTTCAAAGTTTTAACAATAATTGTAAACGCCCCCTGGTATATCCAAAATAGTGATGTCCACAGAGATTTGGGGATGTGGAAACCATCGAAGGTGAAATAAAATCATTTGCCCGTACGCAACGGCCTCGAAGATATATATTTTGAATGATACAAGTTTAGTGGCCCGACTTCAATGGATAAAACTACAAGACGTTATCTTACTGTGAAACTATTCTTTAAAATAAATGAATGAGATTGAATGAAATAATATAAACATTCCAATGGCTAATACTATTTGTCTGGCATTCCCTTCATCGACATTAAGTCGTTTTCGTTTGGTAATCCGGAATAGCTCTCCGATCCAGGATGCCAATCGAACAAGGAAACATATTTCATTTGAATTTGAAGTGTTATGTATTTCCAACCGCCTCACTACCAATCTTAGACGATAAAGGGGGATGGAAGACAAATAGTATTAGCCATTGTAATATGTTTATATTACACCGAATATTATTTTATTATCTGTTTAATTAAATTTGAAAATAACTTTCAGCTAATCTCGGCAAAATTGAAGAATTTTTAAATACATCAACAACAAAGATGACATTATCGATTATGACGTTTATGACGTTTATGGTGTTTGAATGGTTTGGTGCTTCTGGTTTTGATTCTGAATTCAAAGTCAGAAGCGTATTTCTCTTCTTTTTAGGAGAGGAACTGTCATTTTAGTACCAAACGAACAGTTTTAGAAGAGTCCGAAAGTCTTCCGGATTACCAAACGAAAACGACATAAGATTGAGGCATATTCGAAATGTCAATTTTTATGAAATTGAAATGACGGTCTTCCGTCATAAACTTTATAGAAAATGGGTTTGAACTGTATCATTAAGTAAAAATTGTTGTTTCTTGAGATATGACGGTGTGCTTTTCTAATGAGCGATGTGTTTTAAATGTTCGACCCTCAAATATGTTTCTGTTAAGAAACCGTTTACGCCTAATATTTATTTATTTTTGTACCTATGTATGTATTTTAAGTTTTAAAGTTATGTGGCAGTTTATGGCTTGTATTGTATTCATACGGCTATTCAACACTTTGAGATGTCGCAATGAAAATATATAAGATATTTAATTTTAATGGTACCATTAAATCAATTTTAATACGAATCGATTTATGCTGTTATTCCTTATCATTATCAATGCAGAGTTCAGTTTTAAAGACACTTTTTCGAACCTTTTTTAAAATAAGTACAGGGTGGCGCAAAAATAACCTTCCGATGTTTTTTGGCTGTAATCTAAAAAAAAAATTAAAAACTTTGATTCTTCTTGTGAGCGCTACAGAGCAATGATGGAAAACATGTGGTTCCAACAGGACGGTGCAACGGCACACACTGCCTCCTATCACTCATTTTCTGATAGGAGGATTACTTTTGCGCCACCTTGTAGGTACTGCTATTATAACTTTTCCAATATCAAGATCCTCTGTCGAACATCCTTTTCTGCACTCAAATGTTAACAAGGAATACAGTTCTAGAGCAAAGATTATCGCAACTTATATTTGCATTTTTATACTCTATCCTAAGGTATATTTATTTTGACACATAGTTTGTAATACCCCTTAATATTCGTCGTAAACCCATAAAAGGTTGATCAGGACCAAATCCTACGAAATGTCCGTCCGTCCGTCCATAAGTCAACTTTTGAGTCTTTTAAATTTAAGCTAGGAAGCTGAAATTTGGACCACATACTCCCTAGGGCTCCGAAATGGTAAACTGTACAAAATTTTTGAATACATCCACTGCCACGCCCGCAATTTAGAAAAAACCGTTTTAAAGCTAAAGTGGGTAGAGATAGAGTAGATAGAGTATTACAACCTTTACAAGATATGTAGGCTCTGCCCTTCTTTATAAGTTTGTCATATACATTTTTTTTCCACTCCTATCTTTTGTGGCCTTTTTTCACTAAAATACTGTTTTCTTTACAATTTACAATGTTAAAATGAATAGAATGAAATAAAATGCTATCCATCATATTCCTTGAGGCATACAGAGATATGGATAGGGTATCATACTGTTCGCCCCAAGCGGACTGTAGCCTTTCCTTACGTTTTCTTAATGAAATGAAACCTAAAATTATATTCTATGATAAAGTTTGCTAATTTTCTTATGTCGTTTTCGATTGATAATCCGGAACAACTCTCAGATTCTGCAAAACACATCACATTTCAATTTAAAGGGTAGTTGTCGTTTTATTTGTCTATCTGTTTCCAACCGACTTGCTGACCAACTGATGACGATGATGGGGATGGATTTCCCCGACTCTTCTGAAAAAGTGTTTGTTTGGTACTTAAATGTTCCTCTCGTGGAAAGAAGAGAAATTTTCTTTTGTCTTTGAATTTAGAAACAAAATAAGATATTATCAGGAGTCAGAACTTCTATATTGTGGATTGATGTTTTCGGGATCCTGGCAAATACGATGAAGATGTATAGCTTTGGAAAACGATATCAAACAAAGTTTGTATTTACTATTTAGAAAATGTGGCAAAATGCCAACGGGTACAATATTATTTCAAGTTAGAATTTCATTCACAAAATGAATATAAAATAAGAAAGAGATTTCTTTGCTTTTTATGCGAAACTCGTGGGTATCTTTGAAAAAAAATTGTTAATTCAATGGAATGCCAACACCCACCACGTTTGCTAACCACCATTTGAGAACCGTTGATTGAAGCTACTCTGTCTGCAGTCTTATGCAAATTGTGAAAATCTATCAACAAAATACAAACAACTTCGCCCCATAGTGCCCTTTTGTTGAGTCCATCTCATTCAGTTGAGCTGGGTGAAGAAAGAATCATTCCAACGGAAGTCGGTTCAAAAAAAGCATCCTCAAGAATAATGCAAGTACGTTAAAATTGAAGAGAAAGGCAAATCAGAAAATTAATCAGGCAGCATTATCTAAGGAAAACAATTCGCACACGCCAGGAGCACGAAATAATAACACAATCATTGCTACATTTTTAGTAGGTTTATTATAGTAAAAAAAATCGAAAGCTATTCCGACTCTTTGCATCTTAGAACTTCATACGATGTGGGTACTGGGTGGAGCGCAGACTGAACATGCTTTGCAGATACTTCTTGATGAACTTGCCCTCTGGACTGGCCTTGAGTGCTTTGAAGACGATGGCATCAACATCCTTCTGGTCTGTCTTACGTTGCGCAGTTGGAACGTATTTCTCCTTCTTGGGTGCGAAGATGTCACCCTCTCCAGACTTCTTCTCCTTCTTGACCTTCAACCGCCTGAAATAGGTGTCGTTGATGTGTTCGGGAACATTGAGTTCGCCCAAATCAATACGTGTCTGGCATCCAATGACGTAGCGTTGAGAAACGCGACGCAATGGGACAGAGTTGACACCGAATGGTCCGGTAACCAACAAAAGTCCAGACTCCAAGACCTTCAGTAGGACAACACGTTTGCCCTGATGACGTCCAGCCAAAAGGATCAACACACGTCCGGGCTTCATGTTCTTGCGAGTGTTGCGAACATGTTTGCTGAACACACCACGAGCAGGGCGCTTCTTAACAACAGCTTTGGTTGGATAGTTGGCCTTTGCCTTCTTTGTGTACACAACACGTTCACCTCCGTTCTTGGGTCCACCGATCTTCTTAACTTTCTTGATTGGGATTTTAACCTTCTTGACCACTGGGCGCTTAGTTGATTTCAAACGCCATTGTGCGCGGCGCTTGTACATCTGTTGAAAAGGGAAAAGCAATTGTTCGTAAACACTTCACATTTTCATAATCATGAGGCAAAAGAAAAGAAAAAACACAAAAACAAAGTGCATTCTGCCAGTTTGGATTCGATTGGAATGTAGTCATTGCTTATTGGAATTGGACAACCTTCAGTCACACTGTGAATCCACTTTCAGAGGGCACACTTTTGCAATTGGGTTTTTGTTGATCAATTTGAGCAGTTTTTACCTGGCTTTTAGAGTACCGCAGAACTCCACCACCCAAGTAGCTATTTAGGGGGTGTTTGTTGACTTTTTTGCCAGTTTTGGCAGACTTTTTAGCTTTTTCGACGGGTGCCATTTTTAAAAACACGTGTACACCGCACAGAAACTATTGGGAAAAGGAAGGTTAGGCTGCTGACTTGTCAAATTCTGACACATGCGGCGCTTCTGTTGATAGGAAGATTTAGAAAGCAATCGGCCATCTTGAATTGAACAGTGTTAACAGAGGGGAGTTGTTGCTTTAGCATTTTTCATTTGAATATTTAAGGGGACTTAAGATGTTTTCATAGATGAAGTCTTATTAGACTTATGTATTGTGAAAATTCGATCATTTGAAATATTTGAATCAAGTTTAAATTAATAAGATTTAATACTTACAATTGATATTTCACTTTTTTAAAGTATGTTAGCAGATAGATAGCAGAGTGCACGCAAAAGAGAAATGTAAAGCTACGTTATAAGAATACAGTAGTCCAATTGGGATGAACGAATTCAGTGATTCTTAATTTCTTTTGATTTTTAATTTTTATATTTTGCAATTACAAATTTCATTATTAATTTGAGAAAAAAGCTGTACATTCAAATGGTGGCCTCGTAAACATTGTCGTTGTTTCTCTCTATTCCACTATAGAGAGTAAAAAATAAGTAATCATTTTTCTGCTTTTTGAGAGAGTTGTTATATATATTCTGTCTGATCTAAATTAGATGTCACTTTCTCTAAAAAATTCATAGAAAAGGTAATGAAATATTCCGAATAGGCATTATGTTTGCTTTAGTTGAATTTACGCACTTTTTATACTGTATCCTAAGGGTATATTAATTTTGACACATCATTTGTAACACTCCTTTAGACCCCTAAAAGTATATAAATATATATATTTCTGATCAGGATCAAAATCAAGACGATTTAGCAATGTCCGTCCGTATCAACTTTTGAGGCCTTTAAAATTATTGGATTTTTTGTAATTTTAATTACAAAAGTTATTACAAATATATATAAACATGGATTATAAAATAAAGGACTAACATGTTTCTCGGAGTAATTATTTATTGTGTTCTTTATGAAAACAAAAATTATATATATATAAAATAAAGACATGTACATTTTAAGGTTATGTTCAAACATTTTTTTTGGATTGTGAATAAATTTTTATAGTTCGCAGGAATAATTTGGATATTATAAATTTCGTTATTTAAATCGATTTATATTTAGTTTCTTTTAGATTAGATGTTAGATCAATTATATATAATGCTTTTGTGGTAAATCAGCTCAATTTGTCGTTTCTAAAATAAAAGCATTTCCTAGACAAATATTCAATTTCTTTCTTTCGTGAGAATGTTGCCATGTAAAGTAGGTATATTATATTCGTGAAAGGATTGCAAGTGATTGGTACCAGATTTTATTGATTACAGCTTATGCTACGTCTCCACCGAATTCTAAACCGAGATTTACCACAAAAGATTAAAAATTAATCTTTTAGCGGCTCCACCGAAAAAAGGAGATTAATATAGAGGTTTTCTCCCTACCCGCTCTCTGGCTCTCAAATTTGCGCACAAAATGTCCAACATCTGATTGTCAAGTTGCTTCCTCGCTCTCAATTCTCAGCAACCAACGTCACTTTGACATATTCACGTATGGTAAATTGGTACACACTAAGTTCACAAACCGATTCTTACATGCAAACCCAGTTTCTTTCAAGATTATTTTTTAATCTTGTGTGTAGCAGATTAAAATTTGTATGGTTAATCTTAAGATTTAAGGTAGATTAAGAGCAGATTAGTCTAAATCTCGCTTTAGTGTTCGGTGAAGACGTAGCATTACACACATTTGGCATGTCAGCTTTGTGGAATCGTTTTGTGAAATATTAATGCCCGAATTCACAATGTCCGGTTCGACCGTTCGCGCTGTAACAAAATTCGTCAACTTGTTGTCAATCGCCTGTCATAGTGGTAAGTAATGAATCAGATAGTTTACTCTGCAGAGTATCCCCTCTCTCATGTTTTTATTACTTGTGAGCCAGAGATTTGATGTTTGTTTGCTGGTATTTAAGAAATTGGTTGAGATCAGCTATTGAAAATGACATTTGCATGTCAAAACTAACACATCAATCAAAATCAATTATAACTCCTTATATATGAGAAAAATCCTCATCGGCTGAGGTCAAATTTTGGTTAACAATATAAATATTCGTTGTTTCTTCATAGCCTGTCGAAGCACGACCGCCCAAACGTGACATTGTGAATTGTGAGTAAATTTGAAGTTCATTTTGTTTCAAACACAATGAAACTTAAAAGGTTTTGGGATATCGTCGTTCTGAAATTACGAATTTGATATTGCCGGAAAAAATATAACAGCAATAACTTTAAATCGACAGTTGCACGATACAGTTTTTTTAAGATCAGTAAAATATAATCAGTATAAATAATAAGTTAAAAATATTGTAATCAGCTTTAATATATAACTTTATTAATTAATTAAGTGAATCGCTAAAACAAATAAAAACGAGATAAAGGAAAAAATATCGTGCGTAATACCGAGCCTAAAACTCTTTCAACATTTGTGGGAGCTAAGTTATATATTTTGACAAGAATGGAAGGGATCAACAGTTTAATCTAGATTCTGAACGGCAATTTATTTTTGAGCAGTTTCTCATGACAGTTCTTACTCCTGGATATTTGTCAGACTTCCGCAAGAGCTGGGGCAGTGAATAAAACCTTTTAGGCGGTACGGGTCGGCTATATACCGGGGATCACTCGCTTAGTAGTCCAACGCACTTAACCAATAAGCCATTGCACCCACGAGATGAAGTTAGATGAAAAAAAGTATTTAAAGGCACTACTATATTTTCAAATCCTAGCCCAAATCCAAATGTAAGAATATAACAACGACCCATTGCCACACACTTTGGTAATAAATATATCGATCTGGAGTTAAACTGTATTATCTGTGCACAATATACGAGAATTTGAATAAAGTTTACTAATATATAGAAACCGATATTAGTTTTTTAGTAAAACAATATTCGCGATTTGGTCCTATTTTCTATTCTATCACGTGAATGGGATACTGACACTGCACAAACTTGCGTGCACAAGCAAACAGAAATATATTAACAAAATTTTAAATAATCAATGCAGCATGAGAATCGAGTGTCTCAGAAGTAAGTGCGTTCTAAGTTCGTGAATCAAATTTCCGATGTCCTACCTCCTGTGCAGGTCTGACAAACATCCAAAAAGAAGAAAGTGCAATCAAAATATTCTTAGATTTTCTAAACAAAGTTATTGCTTATTACTCTATGTGTACTAAAAATGTAATAACGGGCTTCATTCAATCACTTGACAAGATAAAATAATGTGCATTGCCGTAAACTGTAAATATTTTCCGTCCTTCATGAAAAATGTCCTAATGAACTTTAATTGTAAATAAATATTGTTTAGCAGCAATTTTGTAATTATCCAATTCTAACCACAAAACCGCATTTACTATTGCGAATGTAATTCCATAAGGAAAATGCTCATATAAAAGGCCAAAGAAATGCCATCATACTCCAGTATAATCAGGACTAAATACTAGCTAACTACTAGCTGAAAATGGAGCACTTTGAAAGAAACCTTCAACTAAGTGATTTTACCCAAATTCCATTTGATTTGTTTAAACAAGTAGGCATTCGACTTATTAAGTATCACTCAGAAGAAGAAATACCTTTGGGCGAAAAGTTAAGACTTGGCTTCGTCTTAGCAACATATTCGATACATTTCTTCCTCGTAAATGCCTACCCATTTCTTGAAGTATTTTCAAGTCCCATCGAATTGACAGCATACGCGTGTTACGGAGGATTTGTTGCAAATACCTTGTGTAAAATAATTGCAGTTTTTAATGGACGGTTCATCCTTCGCGAGGTCCTTCATGAAATGGAAAAAATATTCCCGAGGCGAGAGAAGGAAATCATCGACTATCGACTAGAGGAACAATATAAAGAAATTAAACTATACATGAAATATCTTGCCATATATCACTTTTCCACGACGACAATGTTTAACCTCTTTCCTTTGATTCAATCAATATTTGAGTACATAATTCAAGGCGGCGATTTTCAGTTCAGATTTCCTTTCATCATTTATTATCCCTTCGATGAAACTAGACCGATCGTTTATCTGTTTGTGTACGCTAATCAAGTGATTATTGCATACTGTTTGTCGTCAATGTTTTTGGGTTCTGATCTTTTGCTGGTATCATTGGTTCATATAATTTGCATGCATTTAGATTATCTAACCATGTGGATTTCAAATTTCGAACCCAACGGAACTGAGGAAAATGTCAACGAGTTGAAGAAATTCATTCAATATCATGGAAATATTTTAAGGTAGGTTTGATTATTTTTCATTATCATTTTGTTGCTACTTATTTATGAGGCATAAGAAAGATGTGAATTTTATGTTTTATGAATTTTATCCAATTGCGTTACTTTTTTTATATTTTTACCCAAATTCCATTTGATTTGTACTCAATTTAAAACAATTTTTGTAGTTGTGGCAAATTAAATCGCAAGAAAATCAACGTGACACATTGTACAATAAGCTACGCCATATTGTCCTATACTTAGGATAATATACAATGTGTGATTAAAAACTTATGTCGATTTCGATTGGTAATCCGGAAGTCTTCCGAACTCTTCTGAAAGTGTTCGTTTGGTACTTAAATGACAGTTCCTCTCCTAGGAAGAAGAGAAATTTGCTTCACGCTTTAAATTTGGAATCACTAACACATTCAAACATAATCGATTAATGTCATTTTTATTGCTGATAGATTTAATAATTCTTCAATTTTTACAATACATTACGCGACTAGATTCATCTACCGATCTTTATCTTATAAACTATTTCAAATAAATACAAATTTAATTCATATAAAGTTAATGAAAAAATAGACTTTTACAGCAAAAATCAATTTGGCCATAGTTGGTTATATGCCTATCTGTAAATAATAAGCTTCTTACCCGCAGTGACCTTTGGAGCATATATATTTAAAAGAAAGATCAATTCTGGTGAATAAATATGATAATTAAGAATATCGCGAATAAACATGACGGAAGTTGCATCTGAAACCTTCTAAAAATTGCACCTTCTGCCATAATTAGGAAGCTCATCAAACCGAGTACCTCGTGAAGTTTTTTTTGGACTATTTCGAATCTAAGTTCGTGTACTGCATATGGCCGATCCCAAATTACGGAACAATATCCTAAATAAGGTCTGACTAACGAGTAATAAATAATTTTTTAAGCTATTTATATCTCGAAAGTCTTTACTATTACGTTTAAGGCAGCCTAACAATGAGTTAAACTTGGCAATGACATAATCATATTGCAAAAAGAAACTTAATTATTGTCAAATATGATACCAAGATCTTTCACTTAATCAAAACGCTAAAGTCTAAGATCATTTATAAAATAATTATTCGAAATTGAAGAACTAATACGATGTGCTGAAAAAGCCTTCCATTTAGAAATGTTTCAAATTTCAAATCCTTAAAAACCTTACAAAATTTAAATATTTCATGAACATAATATATAAATAATATAAATAGCAACGGGGCAAAATATAATACTTGTAATCGTTCATCAAAACTATTAAATATATATATTATATATATATATATATTTAGTCAACAAGGCTAAATTGGAAGCTTAGATCATGAGCCACGAACAAAGCCATGATGACTATTTGAAATAATTCTTTTACCGCAGAAAAGTGTGTGCCCTAAAGAATACTTTCAAAAAATTTTGGTATTGCGGAAAGCTATGATATAGGCTGATAGTTTTCTACTTTTTACCTTAAACCGCTTTTATAAATAGGTGTATAAAAATAATTTTAAGAGTATGAAAAACGGGGACAACATTTTTGTTTAATATTACCACAATTATGGTACCACCAGAAGGGTGATTGGAAATACAAATAAAATGTATTTGGTTATTGTGGATCGAAGAGCTCTTCCAGATTACCAATCGAAAAAGACATAAGCTCTAATAGGTAGACTGTCAAAACCAAAACTAAAAATGGGAATTATATTAAAATCTTTGTCTTGACCTTATATTTTCTTGTTATTGCAACATATAACATAAGATACGATTAATAAAAAATATATGTATTAGGCATAGGCTGTAGCATAATAAAAGACTAAATATCGTATTTATATGATATAATATTTAATTAGCAAAAATGGAAACTCAACCATATGTTCAATATTATGCTATCTAAGGTAAGTTTAGGCTGGGCAAATCAATTAAAATACTGCCAATGTTTGATGATCCAGAGTGTTTAATTATCACCGACTGATCCATATAGATCATTTCCAATAATAAAGAACAGCTATTATATACTACATAAACCGCCTATACAAAATCATAAGCCTAGCTTCTCTTACCATTGTGTGTGCGAAGATCTACTTTTTGACACTAATGAAAAGCACTTAAAGTTTATTGCCGTTTTTAAATGGGAATGTTATTTTTGAGAAGCTTTCCATGATAGTTTTTAATCTTGGATTTTTTTCAAAGTTTTGCAGGTAGGGCAGCGAATAAAAATATTTCGGTGTAGGAGTTTAACCTCTGGAACCGTTTTCAAGAATTAACATAGACTACGGTATCTACTGACGATTTGACGTTATGGAGCATTGCATAAGTTCTTCGTGTCGAAACCACTTGGGAAAGAAAATATGGGCATTATCATCCCGATGTTACCCTACATCACTTGTTCGGTGTCTGCAACAATTTTTGGATCACCTTTCCCAACATCAATGGCATCGGATTCTTTTTTAAATTTTAGCACGTTTTTTTTTCTAATATTTGGCCATCAAATTTAAACATTTTTTTGAGAAATCTTAGAAGAAATTTTATTGTAGAAATCTGAAAAAAAAAATCGCGGGATTCAACCATTGTTTCTCTTCTTACTTGAATTTGAAATACAAATAAAGTGGTAGCAACGGTGTTTTTATTTTAGATTACCTGCATGAAATGCATTTTTACAGTTGTTACTTTTTCTGACATTTTTCGTATGTAACTAGAAATATAAATAGAAAGACATGTAAACTTCAAATTCAAACAGAATTTGTTTGTATTTTCTTGTTCTATTGGCATCGCGGATCGAAGAGTTCATCGGAATTACAAATGGAAGCTGTTAAAAAATCTGTTGGGTGTATGCGTCCACCTTTGGTTTAATGAAAAATCAAAAATTAACAACTGTTTGATGATAGATTTCGATAAATATTTACATCAATAAAACCCTTTTTTTTTTGATTTTATGTATTTTCAGCTTAAGCTTCAAGGTAAATGAAGTATTCAACATCTCCATTTTAATGAATTACATAGCATCGTGTGGAGTTATTTGTATGATTGCATTTCAAATCTCTATGGGGACGGAAATCTTGGATCTTTTGAAGTTTTTTGCATTCCTGGTATCATCGTTGGTTCATGTCTACTTTATATGCCACTTTGGAACAAATTTGCTAGAAACAGTTTAGTTGTATTTATAAATTAAAGCTTTCGAAAACCTATATTGTTCCTTTTCAGAGTTCTGAGCTATCTGTTAATATTTTTTCTCACCGTTGGTATCTTGGCAACAGCAATTACAGGAAGATGTTACCCTTGATAATAGCACGTGCACAAAAGCCAGCTTTTTTGACGGCCTTTAAATTTTTCATAATTTCAATGGAGAGTTTCAAAACGGTAAGAATTAATATTTATACATATATATAAGTCGACGACAAAATTGAGTGGACAATCGCGAAATCTAGCAGCCAAATTTTAGGAAAAGTTTTTAGTTGCACTTAAGAGCAGTATGATAAAACTTGGCTTAGACAAGGATTATACATATCTTTCAACGGAGTCCTGACAATTGGATTTAAACAGTCCATGAGAGTTAAGCAAAGATTTTTCGTAATGTCCCGAAAATCTTGGGAATCTATTTCGTTTAAAAAACCTTCAAAATCTATACGATGTATTTCTGCAGATGAATTACTGCCACCATTATAGCAAAGGGTCCATAAAATCTTTAAAATCTTTTGTAACTAAAATAAAAATAACATAGGTCAATTTCATTGGTAAACTATTATTTTTCCCTATTTCGGGTGGTTATGACCAGGAATTAGGAATCATTAAATTCAATCTTTTATTGCATCTCTAAATTGTTTCAGCAGAAGAATTATAGTTGGGAAAGCACGGGCATTCAGCTTTTTTTAATATAAAGTTGGGCAAGGCCAACGCAGACGTCTGAAAGGTGTAAGTGATAAGCATTAAAAGTTTTATGTGCCACTTGCTTAGACGCCTTTAAATATAAGGGAGAAGGCTTAAATTTCGAATGTATACTGACCAGAAGTCTGAAATCTGAATAGTCTTTTGCGAGACTTCAATCGGTTAGAGCCGCATAATGGCTTAAAGTTCAGAGAAAGCAATAATTTGTGATTGTAGCAACATTGCAACTACACTCAAGCTTATGTGGATGATGTCGCCGTTCTTTCTGTCGGTTCAAATCTAGGGGCTGTCTGCTCTCAAGTGCAGAGATCTCCGGATTTCATCGATGTCACTGGTCTGTCCCATCTCGTGCTTAAAGGTGTCACCATCCCTATATCCGATGAAGTCAAATATCTGGGTGCAATCCTCGATAAAAAAACGTCTATGGTCCAAACATGTCAAATCGAAAAGCGATAAAGCATTGTCGACTTTCTGGCAGTGTAAAGGCGTTTTTGGTAAGACATGGGGCTTGTGTCCGAAATGCGTCATTTGGATCTATACGGCCACGGTTAGACCGCTAATCTAATACGCATAGGTTGTTTGGTGGAACAGGATTTCTCGGAAACGTGTTACTGCTTCTTTTGCCAAACTCCAAAGATCGACATGTCTCGGCTGGTGTACGCTAAAAACCATCTTTCGCTTAAAGAGAGGTGGATTTTGGTACCACGCGCACTAGAATTTTGAAGAACTTCCTTTGCCCCTTGTCTTATGGATATGCCGTCTGATGCAATGACACCAGAAATCCTTCTGCTACTACCAAGTCAACTTTCCACAGTTAACGGAATAGTTTCGGTCAGACTCTGAACCATGGATTAAATGCCATCGTATTTTCACGGATGCCTCCAAAACCGGACAGTGGTCTGGTGCTGGAGTCTTTGTGGAACGCCATGACATACGACCACTTACTACCCTTTGAGTAAACATGAATCTGCCAAACCGTCTTATCTCGTCTAAGTTAGTGCTAGAACCCGAACCTGTGTTGGGTCTGCCTACATCTTTAGTCATGTTCCATGCATTGCGTTTTTCGTAAACACAAAATTCGGTGATGCGATTGCGGTGATACGATTGCGGTGGATGTAGACAGACCAAACTACTGCGCCCGGACATTTGCAAAAGGTCAGCAATCTTTTCTTCTATCTCTGAGGAGAATCGGCTGTAGGCGGCTTGCAGGCGTCCTTTCGGGCCACCAAGCTTTTGCTAAACATTTAAATGTGTACCTGTCCTGTCCTGCTTGCGGTAAGGAGGATGGCACAGCAGAACACTTTCTCTGCAGTTGTACGGCCTATGCTCGCATCAGGTGGTGGATTTTCGGGGCTGACGTGGTGAGTGCCGAACATCTAAGCTCTTCATCACTGAAGCTCCTTCTCGTTTTTCTTCGAAAGACGGGAAAACTAAGTACATTAATGTAAGGTGTCTGAAAGCTAGTACAATGGACCTGTGTATGTCTCTGAGCGATCTATCAGGCAGTAGCAACCTCCGAAAAAAAAAATATTGCAAGCCCCCTGCCCACTCAAATTTGTCGACAACTGTATGTGGAGTGCAAACTATTTTATTACAAATCTTTGAAAAGTATGAGCTCACAACATATTCAATATGGCTGAATAATCCCCGTTTTATTTAAATAAATTGTTAATTGATCAATTAATTCTTCTATTTTCAGTTAATCACAACATCATATCAATTTTTCACACTAATAAAACCTGAACACAACGAGGAGTAAAATACACCAAATATTTAATAAACTAATAATTTATAAATCTCTTTTCAACTGTCAGAGCTTATTCCAACTGCTGTCAGTGCTGCTCTAACTACATACATATATAGCAAGTACAGCACTGCACTGACAGCAGTTAGATTAATGAAAATCGGCATCTGCCTCACTAGATTTAAATTCTGATTATTAAATTGTAACTTAACTTAGTCTTGTAGTAAAATAAAGAAATAAAAGCACGGTAGGCTATTTACTGCTTACGTTTTATGTATTTTATTTACGATAATGTTTATATATTTATATTTATAATTATTCATCGCTTTGTGCAGTTGTAAGAAGCTGATACATTATTTACATGTCATAGATAAACAGTTTTTCATATTTCGAGCTGTTTTTTGTTTGCTTTAAATTAATTTAAAGGGATGCGGACAGCTACGTCCTTTCAATAACAAATACATACATTAATTTATTTTACTTCTTAACGCCATTTAATTTTTATTAACTAACAATACTTCACAAATAACAGCCAATAACTATTAAATATCTTTGTTTTTATTTTGGAGAAAACCCTTGCGTTGTATTTAAATTTTAACAGTGAATTGAATTGACTATTTTATTATTAAATAATTTTCTTACATAACTAATATGATTTAGTTGAGTTGATTTTTCGTTTAAAAATTTAACGTAACCTTTCCAATTTAACTTTGTACAACTTTTTGTGTGTATTTGAGATTTTGTTGTTGTTTGTCAGCTCTTCTATCGATAAAACTTAATTGCTACAATTATTATTATAATTATTGTATTTATTTTTTACATTTTACAAATATTCAAAGAATACTATCCAGTAGATTATGTTAAGCGAAGCGAATAATGCTGGGAATAGAACGCGTGAAGTTCGATCAATATAGATGGCACGCTTTAGACGTTCTTGTTGGGGTGTCAGTTTAGGCTTCTCTGGGGGTGGCGGAGGGGGTGGAGGTGGCGCAATGGTTGGGGTTAGGATAATGCGACTCTCCTGACGTGGTATCCACGGTCCGTCTGATGTATCAGGAGGACGAGGAATACGACGAGCGGTTACGGACTGGAATAAGAAGAAAATCAAACAAAACAAAAACATAGGATTAAGATAAAAGTATTTTTTTTGTCTACCAAAAGAGTCCAAGATCAGACGATATTGTCGACCCTTCAATATGTCTATACTAAACATACCTTTCGTTTTGTCATCTCGTCGAAAATCTTTTCGATTTTCTCAATTTTTTCATCCTTTGGACGTGGTGGCGGTTCCTCTTTTTTAGGTGGCGCCGCTTCTGGCACCGGTTTCGGTGGATATGCTATCGGCTTTGGTATTGGTGTATCACTAAGCACTATATTGATTAGACAGTATTCCATGAGTGCCATAAACACGAAGACAGTACACACTGACATGAACGCGTCGACGGCTTTCAAATATGACACCGGCGGCAAAGACGATTGAGATTTCGCATGTTGCGTTGACAGTGTCAGCAATGAAGTGACACCCAATGTAACACGAGCCGGTGCTGCTTCTGGCTTAATCCAGAAGGACACCCAGGACATAATAACAATCATACAAGTGGGAATATACGTATTGAAAACGTAGTAAACTAGACGACGTTTTAGGGTGAATACGACTTCCAAGCAGGTGAAATTACCAGTTGAATAAACCTGCGTACAATCTGCGGTCTCATTGCGTATCAGTGCGACCTGTGGCAATTCAATGTTTTCATCGACAACCAATGGCGTAGTTGGATCCCACTGGAAGATCATGTCATCCGTAGTATGAGACACTAAAATGGAAAAGTAAATTGTCTCCTCCTTACTGGTGTTATATAAATTTCGAATACTTACAACTCTCCATTTGCAATTTACACTCTTGCGTGTCATGAGGATATATGGCAAAGTTCATAATGCACGATAATTTTAGCGTCAACTTGACCATATATAATATTGTTTTATCTTTATACAACCACATGTAATGATTAGGAATAGTCATTGTCTGAAAGGTGACAGATTTTGCATTTTTGAAAAACGAATCGGGCCGCCACATGTTCTTTAGCCAATCAACTTCGAGCAAACGATATTCGGTTGTCATGTTCTCGGGCAATCGCAACCGATGATCCTTCCATGATTGGGCGAAGAACACATCAGCAACGTAGGTCATGGAATTTTCATCTATTGAATCCAAACCCATGACGGTTACGTGAAAGTAGACTATCGTTGGTTCTCCATCCTTTTTGGGCGGTCGCATTTTATCATAACGTTTTGTGTCCTCTGGCAGGATGTCCGTGAAAGCTAAGCTTTGTCTTAAGAAACAAGTTTTGTTTTTTATTAATCAAATTAATGTGTTTTGAAGGTAACTTACTGATACTCTCCGGATGTGAATTTCTGTTGACATACTGAAATTATAACTAAAAGGAAAAGCCAAGGATCCATCATCACTGAAAATGAAAAAGTTAAAGGAAAGTTAAAGAAAAAATATTTTTAACTGCAAAGTATATTTTAGTTCTTGGTAACATCGAGTATTAAGAGATTTCAATGAAGGTTGTCATACCTTTGGTATTTTCTTCAATATTGTTTCTTCTACAGATAATGCGCAGGGCAGGTAACGGAGGGTATTTTCGAGTTCTTGTTCTATTTATTTTCAAGACGATAATGCTAGATGAGCGTGGTCTGAATAACTCCAATAACTCCAGTATCTCCAGACAGAGACTGTTAAGTAAGTAAGAAGTGCTTCAGATAGGCTTATTCAACAAGAGTAGGCTCGGGAACCGCAGATTTGTAACCCATTCCTCGCCATTCAACTTCAAGGTTCAAGGTGATTCAAAAGAAGAGTTCGCTCCAAGACCAAAACGTCTAGAAGTGCTCTGAGAACAGCACCTTTGGTTCCGATATTGACAGGTATAAGCAGTTACGATATGCAGTTGATATTAGAAAAAAAATTCTTCTGCTTATGTCCGTAAGGACCTATATTAGCTGTTTGATTGGACGATAATGCTTCAATCAGGAAAACATTTGAAGACTATCTCATGCAGCGACCGTCAAATAAGTTTAAACAAAAATGCCACTCATATGCCCATTTGACAATGCCAACAGGATGTTCGGGTTGTGGAGAAGAAAGCCCTACTTACACAGAGTCAAGTGCTTCGTCTCGATGTCCTGAAAAAATATATCTGGTTTCTTCCCCGATTTTAATGGTATAAAGGTCTTTTGGTATCACTTTCAATACACTAAAAAGTAGGCCAAACTAAGGTGAGGTCTGGTGCTCAGGTTTCCATTGGCTCTGTGTTTCATAATCACAATGTTTGTTTGTAGAGTCAAGTCCCTCCGCCACAGAGCAACATTGATAAGTGCCTTGAATTAAATCTATACCTTAAGTCTTTTCTTATAAGATGCCTTCCTGCACGTAATTTTACTACAATCAAACGATTACAGTAAAAACACTACAATTATTTCTGAATTTCCTTAAACATGTACTAAACCTAATCTAATTTGTTTCTATTGTCGCACGAAAACATTTTATAAACATTAATCCAATCTTTCTAGAGTGCTAATTTATATAAATGCAATTGCAGTGATATCATAAGTTAGTCATTTTTTATTGAAGATTGACAAGTCAATTTCGCAAAAAAGCATCTCTCATTCTTTTTGAATAGATAGTAATAGCAGCTGTCGAGATTGAAAACAGCTTTACAAAAAGTAATTTCAAGACAGTGTGCCATTCCGGCTTGCTCATACCTATTCACCATAAGCAATTTGCTAATTTGTACTTTTCTGACTAGCATAATGCACTCTTGAAGAATTAAAGCAAATTACCCCATCAAATTCAATTGAGAAAGAAAAACCATAAACTTGACAGTCGGCAGATTCAGTTCAAATTTGTGTTTATTCGATTGTCACCAATAATAAAAATAATTGTTGTTTACTCTTTATATGCAAATTGTGATGTTACATTTATGGCTTTTGTACAATTTGGATAGTAAAAGGAACTAGAAAATGTCAACAGCCCACTTTTCTTTATCTTATTTTCATTTGGTAAAAATATTGATTTTCTTAAATGCTAAGCAAGCCTGTCTTTTGAGTTAATTTAAGAAAAAATGCAGATATTGTGTTTAGTAATTTAAGTTAAGCGAAAATTTTTATTTTATTGAAATCTTTAAACAATCAGTTAAAAATAGTAGCGGATGCTACTCTGTTCAAACATGAAAACTGACAAACAATTACATACATACAACAGAATAGCTGACTCTAGTCTTTTTTGTCGGATGTTAAGGACTATGGTTGGAGGATTGTCCTTCCTTCCCGCTGAGACAATCAAAGTTGGTTACATTATGCGCATTTTTTTTCGCTTTTTCCGTTTCTCTTGGGCTTTTGCAAGTTCATCGGGTTTCTGTGTTAGCATTTCATATTACCTAAGTGGTTTGTGGTTACATGTAGAATTATATAATGTATAAAGAATTATATGTCAAAGACTTCACATGAACAAATAGTTTTACAACTTTTTCTTGTTTATCAGTGCGCAGTCCTTGAATTAGTTTTTAAAAGCTAATTGTTTAATAAGCCTTTATATGTGTCATCTGGAACATATTATTAAAATGAACTAAACTTTATTTTTATATGTGTTGAACGTTGATGTCGTTCAAATGTTATGCTTTGTAATGGACATATGTACGTAAAAACACTTATTGTTAGATAATATGATATTATGTAGATCTGATTCATTGTCCGTTACAATACAGT
This sequence comes from Ferdinandea cuprea, assembly GCA_963576555.1. Classification (NCBI taxonomy): domain Eukaryota; kingdom Metazoa; phylum Arthropoda; class Insecta; order Diptera; family Syrphidae; genus Ferdinandea; species Ferdinandea cuprea. The sequence continues at coordinate 103,094,843 of OY754959.1, read as the reverse complement.
CGATAAAGCTAAAGAAAAGTTGTACATGTACTAGTTTTTAGTTTTTATGAGGACTGCTAACAATGAGTTGGAAATTTTACATTTACAAAATATTTACATAGAACTTATTTCCATTAAAATTATTTATACTTCTTCTAAAGGGTGATCCATTTCGAGGTTCCCTACTTTTTTAAAGAAAAAAACACAGAAAATTCAAATTTAATGGAGAATGTTTATTATCATTTGAAAGAACATTCTTTGGCATTTATTTTTTGAAGATTATGTCTATCAAATGTTGGCCATTGCTACGTCGCAGATGGTCCATCCGTTGAGTCCAATTTTCGATCACTCGGTCGAGCATTTCGACTGGTAACTGGCGAAATGTAACGCGTGATGTTTTCCTCCAAGGCCTGAATCGAAGCGGGTTTGTCGGCATAAGCTTTTGACTTTACATATTCCGACAGGAAAAAGTCTAACGGTGTGATATCACACGATCTTGGTGGCCAATCGACCGGCCCAAAACGTGAAATTATGTGCTCACCGAAATGTTCTCTCAATAAGTCCATTGATTGATGCGATGTGTGGGAAGTGGCGACGTCTTGCTGAATCCAAACGTCGCCGAGATCACGAGCTTCAATTTCAGGCATCAAACAGTCGGTTATCATGGCACGATAACGGTCGCCATTGACGGTTACGTTCGCAAAGGCATAATTTTTAAAGAAATATGGCCCGATGATTCCACCGGCCCACAAACCACACCAAACCGTTGTTTTTCTGGATGAAGTGGCAGTTCTTCAATCTCTTCAGGCTGCTCTTCGTCCCAAATGCGGCAATTTTGTTTGTTTACATACCCATTGAGCCAGAAATGGGCCTCATCGCTAAACAAAATTTACCTCGAAAACGTCGGATCTTCTTGGAACTTTTCAAGAGCCCATAGAGCGAAGCGATGTCGCTTGGGAAGGTCGAGCGGCTTCAGTTGTTGCATAAGCTGTATTTTGTACGCTTTCAATTTAAGATCTTGACGTAAAATGCGCCAAGTCGTTCCATACGTCAGTCCGAGTTGCTGCGAACGGCGCCGAATCGACACTCTACGGTCTTCGTGTACACTCTCAGCTACGGCCGCTATATTTTCTTCACAGCGTGCTGGACGTGGTCTATTCGGTCGAATATTATCCAATAATGAATGCTGGGTCTCAAAATGGGTGATGGTGTTGCGAATAGTACGCTCAGTAGGCCGATTATGTTGACCATAAGTTGAGCGAAGTGCACGAAACACATTCCTCACAGAACGTGAATTTTCATAATAAAGTTGAACATTTTGTAAACGTTGTTCACACGTAAGTCTTTCCATTATGAAATGCCAAACAATACTAAACAAAAATAACATGACAGCATGACACGACTCACACGTGATCTGTCAAAAAAGACTATTGAAAAAAGTATCTTTACTTGGATCACCCGTTATATCTCATGTATATATCTCATATTTTTAGAAATAAATTCAATGGTAATAAAGCCTTTTTTTGAGGTATATGACTTTAAGTTGGCAACAATATTTTAACTGGCGGCCATTTTGTCAGCTGTCAACTGATTTATTTATAGTTTTATAGTTTGGTTGGGCATTTCAACATGAATAGACTGACGCTTGAACAACGCTTCCAAATTGTCCAAATTTATTTTAAAAATCATAGTTCTGTTCGAAATACGTATCGCGCACTGTGTCCATTTTACGGCCAACATAATCGTTCATCAGAGCAATTAATTCAATTAACTGTGGAACGTTTTCACTCTAAATGATAATACGCATCCACAGAGACGTCGTACAGTGTGTAAAGAAGAAGTCATTGCTGCTGTAGAGCGTAGCGCAGAGGAAGACCATCAGTCAGTCCGCCATGCAGTGCACTGGAATTGGATATATTTCCATCCAATTGGACTTTATGGAAGATTTTGCGGAAAGATCTTGGCTTGCGTGCTCACAAAATCCAACTCGTGTAAAAATTTAAGCCACAGGATCACCTATCAAGGCGTAGATTCGGTAAAAGTAAAAAAAAACTGACTGTTAGATGTGCTTTATGGGTCGATGGAATAATTTGTCCGTACTTGTTAAAAAACGATGCTGGCCAGAACGTTACGGTCAATGGCGACCGCTCTAGAACCGTGATTACTGACTTTTTCGTTTATCAGTTGAACAACCATGATGTGCAGGAGCTTTGGTTACAACAAGACGGCCCAATATGTCACACAGCTCGTGCCACAATTGATATATTACAGAAAAAGTTTTGGTAACCGTTTAGTTTCAAGTTACGGTCCGGTGAATTGGCTTCAAAGATCGTGCAATTTAACGCCGCGTAACTATTTTCTGTGGGAATATGTGAAGTCGCAAGTCTACGCTGATAAGCCCGAAACGATTGACCACTTGGAGGACAACATCCGCCGCGTTATTGCCGATATATGGCCAAAAATGTTGGAAAAAGCCAAAAGCCATCGAAAATTTGACTTCCAGATTAGACTACGTCCAAGCCAGTCGTGGCCGTCATATGTCAGAAATCACATTTGAATTATAATGCTAGATGATTATCTTTCGAATAAAGTAATTTTTTTTTTCAATTAAAAAAAAAGCTCCAAACAATTCTTTGATTTTAACAGGTAGTGACCACACAATGAGAAAAAGACCACATTTTAACTAGATTAATACATACAAGAAAAAGTTAATGTTAATATATATGTTATTCATTTCATAATCTTAGAAATCAAAATAAAATAAACACCCTTTCATAACAAATCTCTTTCTAAAATGTTCTTTCGGAGTTTGTGCCAGGGTATCTTTAAAGATACAACCAATAACTGCGACATTGCGCCAACATAAAATAAATCTACAGATACATATGTATATGTCGGCATATGTAATTTTTTTTTCTTTTGATATCTTGGCAGATTCTTGATTCTAATATAATTTCTTTCTTTTGTTATTTGTCTATGGAAACTATGATTTGAAATATAATAAAGCTAAAAGAAGCTTATTCACTGTAATTGTATAAATTATGTATATGTACTTATATAACAAAAGGATTTTCCTTTAAAAATATACGAAAAGCAAACATTAAGCAGATGTTAGTGATTAATGTAAATTTAATGAATTAATTAGCACTAGCAATGTGAAATAGATTCAAGCTCTTTTGGACAGGACACCCCCCCCCCCCTCCCCCCGCCCCCCCGAAAGGTATTAAAAACAGTAAAAATGAAAACAACCCTTCGCACTCCGCGCACGTAAGGCCAAATACTCGATCGATTTTGCTTTCCAATGAGCTAGTATTACCTTTTTACCCTAGGCTGTGAACAAATGGTTATTTGTCTGTTGACAGCCCAATACAATAAGCTCCAAAAATAAGTGACTCGGTGTTTAGCGTGTACGACTACTGACCGTATGGTCCCAGGTTCAAATCCACCTTAGTTACCACTTTAAGTTTTACGCTGGCCCACGTCTTTAAAGTCTGATAACCATCTAAGAGTAGCTTCTTGAATTTCAGTTCGGAATAGAGGTTACATTGTGGGTCTATAACTTCCACACACAATGCTTGAAGAAGCTTAGCTTTATGATTTAAATAATATTATTAAACATTCAAACTGTTACTGGAAAGGACTTGAGTCTTGAATAATACCCAATCAGAAACATCGAGCGCACCGAACAGTGGACCGCACTACATCTACCCACACTTGGCAGTTCTCCTGTCAAAAGTTTAAACTGTCTAAAGCCCATTAGACGGTTTTAAAGTTTTTGGGGTTTTATGAATGCGGAACGGCACTCCTTTTCGTTGCCAAGATATTTTCAAAATAAGCAGTTTAATTGCACCAACTTTAACCAAAATATAAAAATGTATATACCTATAATTTTAGTTAACGGTGAGTTACCCTGAAGTCATGAGTTAAGTGATATAAATAAAATAAATCTTATTTTGTACTATCACCTAGAACAAATTTGAATACTTTGATTTTGCGAAATAGTTTTTCTAAATCTTTTACAGCCCTATTAATAAAAAGCCCTTAACTCACCTCTAACTAACTAAGCGGTGGAATGAGAGTCTTATTAATAACAAAAATGGATAACTAACTAACGTAACTATTCTTATGTTCACTTTGTCCAAATCTGTTACTATTCTATTACAATCAGTACAATTTTCTTTGTCTTTAAAGAATTTTAGAAATTAATGTTGTTTCGCTTTAAAAGTGAAAAGAAGGCAATGAGGAATTGTACAAAAAAAAATGAAAGAGAAGGAAGGAATTTCCTTAGAAATAAGAAAAAAAAAATCATTTTTACATGACGATGGTGAGTTAAGTTAACTGACATTTGAAAAACGTCAGTAACCTAAACATGTTTTATTAATACAGACCTCACGAGCGAGTGAGCTCAAATTTCTTATTAGTAAAAGTTTTGACGTTCAGTAATAAAATTTACGCAAATCTATTATTATTTTCTTCGCCTTTAGAGCATTTTTCAAATTAAATGTAAGCAAATGAAAGGTCTACAGATATAAAAGTGGAGTTAAAATGGAGAATCGTGCAAAAAAAAGGGAAAGAGAAGAAGTTAGAAATTTCTGTAGGAATTAAAATAAAAAAATATTTTTGCTAAGCCATCGTTAAACTACCTTCGATGGTGGGTTAAGTTAACTCACAGTTAGAAAACGTCAGATAGTCTCAGATTTGCTTTATTAATAACATTTTACACTTACTCATGACTTAATGGTAACTCACCGTTAGCTTGAATTTATTAATACGGGTGATAATATTTTGCATAAAACTCATGGCTGTTTCTGGTTTTTGTATGTATAAATAGCTTTTATAGTTCTTTTTACGCAGTTTTTACAAAGAGTCTCAATCAAACTAACAATTCGTGTAGACAAACAATTAAAAAAAACTATGTAGAACAGTTTAACATGCTGAACAAGAATAACACATCTACACCTTTGTCTTTATTTTTCCCGCAAAGCGTGGTAGTTCTTCCCTTTTTGCGAAACTCAAATCCCACAAATTTTCCATACTGTGGGTACAAAATAAGTTGTTAAACATAATCAGTTTGCTAATCAGTAATCGTTTCATTTAACCCATCAAATATTGATAAATTTTAGACTATCCTCATAAATTATTGACTTAGGAACTAAATTTTTCAAGATAAAATAAAATGTTATCAAAATTTGGAAACAGTCTTATTTCTCGCTAATTTGGTGAAATTATAGGACATGGAAATGCAACTCTGTTTTAAATGGATTTTTGTTGAACTGTGTTTTTAAATTTTGTTGACAAGATCTTACTTTAGTGAGCTCATTAAATGAAGGTAAAAATTCACTGGAAATTAATAATGATACATATTTAATAATAATTCTCATAAACACTTTTAATTTTTTCCACGAGAGATTTTTTTAGCACCGAAATTCTAATGAAAAGGGAGAAATCCTACAATTTAACACATAGTTTATTTCACGTGGAAGTTCTTAATAAATATAGCAACTACTCAACGAACTATTGCCGAAAATTTTGCATAAAATACAAAAGTGTTTATTTATTTCGCTTTATAATCTATCAATATTAATTGTTGAAATTTGTAATGGTTTTATCATTTTGTCCCGCAGTATTTTCATGATAGAAATTCACTCGTTAGTAGTGAAAAAATTTAATATTTTTTTGTCGTCAGAGAAAAATGTATTTAGAATACTGTATATTTTGTTTAATTTTCTTCTTCCTGACTATGAGACTGTTAGTGATAATTTTTTTTATTTGTAATTTTTAGACTTCCTTTCTGCTGTTTTAATAGATATGAGATGTTTTAAATTGGGTTTTAAATTTATTTCTAAAATAAATTCAAATAAAATAAAATACTAATATTTAAAAGAGTATGTATATATTTTCTTAGCAAATTCAAAATTTAATTATATTTACTTCAACAAAAGTTTATGGTTATGCAAGAGTCCTTTTTGAAAAATTACTCACCGAATGCATTCAAATAAATTTTAATTTATCTAATTTATTATCCAATTTGTGTTAGCTCATCAATCAGCAACTCTTTTCACAATAACTTTGTTTATTTGTAAATATTTCATATATGTATTAAATAGAAATTATGTATTTCACTGCATAAAATACACTTAATGCAGGTCTTTAAACCTGGAAAAAACACTTTTATAATATTTTAATCTTCTTAATTTTCTTTTAAAATTATTCACAGGTTTAAATTAAGAAAAAAAAACCGAAAAACACTTTAAATTATTTAGTTCTGTTCAATCTCTTTGATAGAGAGAGTTATAGTTCCCGTGTAAACGCGTTGACACATCCTAACGAACTAATCCGAATGAACGTACTTTTTAAACTGCAACGGATGTAAATTCGTTGTAATCTTAAATAGATACAGTGTGTGCAGTTTTGCTGCAGTGAAATACGTTTACGTGATTGTATATTATATGTATTTTTGGATGTGTATGTGAATGATAAAAGCTTTTAATTTCGCTTTTATGAGCACAGACACATGGCTGAGTGAATGAGTATGATGCTCTTTGACTTAATAACGGTAACAACTAGAATAGATAGATTCGATGCACTACTACTGTTCGATGTGATCAGAACGAAGATTTACATACATGATTTGGGGTTGACAGAAGCAAACACATTCGACATCAGATTCATGGCCAATAAGGATATATGCAGTGCACACATACAAGCTAATTTTCGAAATAAAACTGCCGAATGCACCATATAATTCAATCATGGCATTTTCCGTATTGTTTCGCATGTTTGGACTTGGGGGAAATTTTAAATCTTCTGATTTTAAATTTTTTGTTTTAGTTTTTGTTTGCAACAAGTAGCGTGCAAGGACATCATTTGTTTTAATGTACTTAACCAGTCGTAGTCAAAAAATACAATATACACAGATCTTAGTGGTTTTGGAGCCAATAATGTGCTATCAACAACCAAACCTATATCTGCCCAATATCTTGGACAAAACTTAACTGTTGATAGCAGCAACTACTAAATATATCATTAACTCTTCGAATGACTTCCTAGTGGAGATCCGTCAATTGCTACGTTCTGTGTTCGAAGAGACCGAATGGAAGAAAAGAAACAATAGCGAATTGTACCAGGATGTGAATGTAGTCGAAAAAGCCAACGGCGACTACGTTGGCTTGGCCACATCGAGCAGCGTTAAGTTAGTAAGTACATAAGTTTCGTAGCCAGATTTCTTTACATTGTTTCATGCTCATTTAAGACTTTTAATCTGTTTATTCGTTGTGGATATAAGTAGGTAACTTTCTTTACCCTGTGCGGTAAAGAATATTTAATAAGTTCGGTTTTTGGGCTGGCATTTACGTTTCAACTTTAAAGGTACAAGAAGTTTCTTAAGCTTCAAGAACAAAATATGGGACTAAAAGATGAGATTAAAAACAAAACAATTTAGCTCTATTTTCTACTCCATCTGCGTTGTATTTAAGACTTTTAAAATATCTATTTTAATTTGCTCCTTTTTTTTTTCGTTTACATATAGTAGGCCTGTTGGGCGCAAGTTACGTTGATCATCTTAAAACTTAACTTTTAAGCTTGAAGAAGAAAGTGAAGAAAGACATTTTCGAAGCATTAAATTCCAATCTACAAATGTTATCCCATTCAGGTTACAGCATAAAGGTCGGAACTAAATGAGCTCAACATACTTTGCTATTCCAGTTCAATGCCTGAGAAGGAGAGGTGTTGATCAGGAAACGAATATGAAAAGAGGGACAGACAGGTGGAGGCGATCATTTATAAATATGAGAAAGAGAGTCGGTTCGAAAACGAAGACTTGAGAAACGCCATCATTTATTTTATGAATTGCAGACTTGAAAAAGTTCCAAGCAAACGTCTCTCAAACGTTAAAGATTTGTTCCACTTTTCAGTTTCAGCTTACCTTTTTATGACCCGGATGATCTGGAAAAGAAGGGACTCAAATCGTTCGCTAGTAGATAAAGTAATACCATCTGGGCCAGCAGATTTGTGAATCTTGAGATCTTGAAATATTCTTGCGACTGTAGAAGGACGGAAGTGAATTCAACTCATAGACGCGCCCGAATGCAGGTGGAATTTCATTCTAAATAAGTATCGTATAAGATGACCAGGCTGGATTTGTCACAAATTACCAAACGTTTTTACTTAGCTGTGGGCCCCTTGTGGGCTGTATTATGTCGACCGAACAGAAAAAATAAAAAAAATATTTGACAAAACTAAAACCAAGCCTCTCTAACTAAATATTGCAATTTTAATCCGATCTCGTTCGGAATATTTGTCAAGCTTATCACAAAAGTTTCTGACTCTGGATGCTTTTCAGACTTTGGGGAGAGCGGTAAAAAACTTTAGATGGTAATATGACCGATTGGGCGTTCAATATTAATTTTAAAAATTGATTTATGTCGCGATAATGAAATAAAATAAGGCCGCTCGGTCTAATCTTATGAATTTAACCTGCGCGGTCTTGTTTAATTTTTTTCGATCGCGGTGTTAATTCAATTCACGAAGCCTTAATGGGGAGGATTTGAACCTAGTAATCCTCTCACAGTTATCTAACACACTGACCCCTGAGGCACTTTATATAATAACTACCAACATTGCCAATTGCATCAGATGCAATAGAACACAACATTTTTGCCAACCAATTGTGCTTTAAAATTGAAGTCAACATATTTCAAGAAACCCTGTACATTTTTTCTTGCGGAAGGGCTATAAAAAAATCTTTAAAAAACTATTTTTAATATTTTTTTTAGCGCATTCCCATCGAAATAATGCCCTAATTACGTCACATAATCCACACATGACATTGCAGTCTATACCCTGACATTTCTTTTCAAACTAACCTCCTTATTATTGGTACTTGAAAAAAGAACTTGTTCTAGAACACAAAAGTTACACTGTGTCCCCCCATGAACGTACATAGGTAGAATACATCTGTACGTATGTATGGATATTGTATGGTGAAGCGGGGCGACGAGTCTAACTAACGATGTGATGACGGGTGACATTATCTCTGGGGAGCACCATCGCAGCACCTTATTAAACTATTCTCAGCGCTATTGATTGAAATTTGAAGTGATCCTTGTGGGACATAAGAAAGATTCTTCACAACTTGTGATCCAAGAATGTCGTCGTATAGTTTTTTTTTCCTTTTATTTTTTTTCCTCAAAGCTTAATGTCCTTTAAATACAAACAAATATCTTGTAACTATCTTTTTCCCCGTTTTATTTTTCATTTTATTCGAAGGATGAATAAATTATCGGGTTTTAATCAGCGCCATCGATTAAAATTTGCGAAGAGCGACGACGGCGCAAGATTGCATTGAAGGCGCTTTTGTGTAAGCGGAAGAACATTTTTTTTTATTTGTTTATGGATTTTGATATAGATATATAGCAAAGTGATTCAAGGAAGTGAAAAAGCCTGTAGCAAACGATTAGGTTGACTAGGAGGTGTAGTGCTGTGCGGTTTGTAAATGTTCTATTAGTATCTACTCAGATTTTAACTTGCAGAAACTCTTTAGACCTAAACGGTAACATAAAATATATGATAAAGTTGACTTATACATAGTTACAGAATGAAGTCTACTAGCTCTTGGCAGTTTCGCCCAACCGTCTAGCGACTATTCCAAGAATGTTATGATTCACACAAATTCAGAGTTTTTTATAATATTTTTTTTAGTTCCTAGTTTACTGTGAATTTATTTTAAGGAGACTTTAATTATACTCTCCTGATAATGAGCTGTATTATTATCAAAATGGGTCGCATTGTAAAGACCCAGGTTTATAGTTTCGACATCTTCTTTTAGAATATAAATTATAATATTTAAAATGCCATTTTTTAAGGCGGAAATGTGAAGGAATCTTCGAATCCTAGCTAACAGGTTCGAGACGAGAATGAAGTCCAAACCTCCGTTTCGAAGACCAAGCCATGCTCGGCTGCCTTATCTCAGGCAGAGACTCCTCAAGGTTAAAAAAGTAACATTAAGTATATAATGTGCTATTTCACCATAAATGTATTGAACATTTTTACCGACCACATTTCTGGGGTCAGAATCTAAGACTTATGTGAAGTAATAGTTAAGTTAGACTAAGTTAGTGCTATAGTAAGAAAATTGATTGTTGTTACCTTTTAAGGAGACGCTATAGCCCATGTTCAGCCTTTAGTTAAATGCTTCCAGATTTTCGCAAGTTGGTTGATGAACCCCCTCGTATACGGGTAATAGTCGCCGATGCTGTGGGCTGAAGCGTTAGTGTTAATTTACTCTGCAGGCCTCGCTGTACAGCATATATGCCGTTTGCCGTCCTGAACCCTTCAAGACAAACGTTCATTCGAAATGGTGCCATGCACTATAACTAGGTCCTAGCACCTAGGAATACTTAATACTGTCACTCTTTTATTTGATTAGAAGTTCTCATCCCATCCTTGGTTCTATTACAATCTTTCTCAAAATGATCCCGAACTCAATTGTTTTTCACACGCGAAAAAAGGGACAAAAGATGCATCAACAAAAAGTTACAGCAAACAAAACTAATACATTTTAAAGATTCACATATACACATGGCCTAACGTCGTTAATAGAAACACAATTATGTTATTTTGGATGTGTGAGGCGTGAGTATTCTTATATTTTGCGGCAACCTATAAAGGCAGACATCATAAGCGCTCAATCAGTCCACTTCAGCGCTAAGAATTTTGCATTAGGTCAGAAAATATATATATATATACATATTTCAATGCAAACAGTGTCTGTAAAAATATATGCGACACCTTACGATATTTTTCGTCATGGTTTTATACAGCAACTGGAATTTAACAGAAGTGAAGTATGTACAGTTCTTAGAAAACCTTGAAAATATTTGTATATTATCAAAATAATTCGCAAAAATGAAGAGAACTTAAAAACACTGTAAACATTTATGAGGATTTAAAAAAAAGAAAGTCTCCTTGATAGAAACAAGCTGCTATTGGTTAAAAAAATGCATTCGTCAGCTGTAACAAATGTCAATCAATAATGGTTTCTTCGAAACAAATAATTCAAAATAAATATTTAAAATGTTATTCCTTTGTAAGAGAATTGAAAAGTAGTTATAAGTAATACCGTTGGTTGGGTTTCGGATTTAATTTTTTTTTATATTCATGAGTTAATAGAGTTTTATTTAAAACGACATTAGAACCGCTTATCCTCAAACCTCATTATTTCCGTGTTTTGGGAGTTAGTAGTAGTAGTAGTAGTAGTAGTAGTAGTAGTAGTAGTAGTAGTAGTAGTAGTAGTAGTAGTAGTAGTAGTAGTAGTAGTAGTAGTAGTAGTAGTAGTAGTAGTAGTAGTAGTAGTAGTAGTAGTAGTAGTAGTAGTAGTAGTAGTAGTAGTAGTAGTAGTAGTAGTAGTAGGAGTAGTAGTAGTGGTAATAGTAGTGGTAATAGTATTAGTAATAGTAGTAGTAATAGAAGTAGTAGTAGTAGGAGTAGTAGTAGTAGTAGTAGTTGTATAGTAGTAGTATTAGTAGTAGTAGTAGTAGTAGTAGTAGTAGTAGTAGTAGTATTAGTAGTAGTAGTAGTAGTAGTAGTAGTAGTAATAGACAATTTATTTTATATTAAATTTCACATAACAAAAAAATAAAGCAGAAGTCTGTTTGGTTTGGCTAAAAGCCGTCTACCCGATTGACATTTGTATATAAAACACTAATAACTTTATTATTAATATACCTATACAATTTTTCTTCTCTTAAAAATCTTCTTCAACAATTTGTGATCTGTACTTTAGCGCATTTACCGTGAAATTATATACCAAATTCCAGCCTCTCTTACCATTCAAAATGTTTAACATTTCATCTACCTCTAGCACGCTGACTCCAAAATACTGAATGCTTAATTAATTTAAGATGGGACATACTGCAAAGAAGTGGTAAACATCCTCCCGCTCACTGAGATTAGTTCCGGGCGGTGTGGTACATAATTTAATTTGGTATAACTCTCCTCTTATTTTTAAAATGGCGCTTATCATCTCAGTTGTGGAAGGATGTCTTTTCATTTAAAAAGTGGTTCAATTTGCTGTAGTATGCTCTGTATTGCGATGACTGGGCATCGCTTATGAAGTTGTCATACATCCTATGTCTGGTTTTTTCCAGCAAGTTTTGAAATTTTAGTTTTAGTGAAGTGGGTTGCTTATTTGGAGTAGGCGATAGATCAAAGCCACATTCATACGCAAGATTTTCCCACTCTTCAACGCATCCCTTTCTAGTGCGTAGCATATGTAAAAGTACTTTTTGCGGTAGTCTTTCTTCTCTCATTACCATAACTCTAACCATATAGTTAAAGTGAAGTTTAAGAGTATCTATGAAGAGAGGCGCTATTCCAGTCTCTAGATGTAACATATAGTTGGGGGATCTACTTGGCAGTCGAATCATTCTCTTGATGAAATACCGCAGAAACTTTTCCACGTCTTTGAAATAACGATATCCCCGCATTAAATACCTTTAGTTTTGAGTCCTGTGTTATATTTTTACTGTCGATACAGGTGCAAACAAACGGAGCCAATTGCTAGCTTAGCCTCAGACATTTTTTATTGTAGATGCTTTTTAAGGCTGGGGTGGAGGTTATTACAACTCCTAGATACTTGTATTCCCGCACGATTTCTATATATTCCCCTTCCAGAGTACCTTCCTCCTCCATTTCTTATTATCATCATTTTGATAAATTTACCTCCAAGTTCCAGGTTGTGCAATATTTTTCAAGCCTGTTAATCATCAGCTGCATGCTTTCTATAGTTTCTGCTAAAAACACCATATCATCTGCGAAAAGTAAAGCAGGTATGCGTTTGCGTTTGAACTCGATTCCTCCCTTGACTGTATCTGTTATATATTTATACTTAGAATGCATCCTTGTTTAACTCCCATAAATAAGAAGTGACCATTCCAGACGTAGGCTATATTATTTTCATACATTGATTTCAATACATCAATAACTTTAGCGGCATCTCGTGGTATAATATCGAATGCAGCTCGGAAATTTATGAAAAATGCATACAGCTCCTTGCGATTTCTCTTATAATTTTCAGCAATATTTATTAATGTAAAGATTTGGTCTATAGTTGAGTAACATTGCCCGAAACCAGCTTGGAATTCAGACAATACATTTTTGTTAAATATATTCAATATCAATTTTTTTTTCATTTATCTTTTCGGTAGCATGGTCAGTCGACATCAGCAGAACACTTGTATGTTTTATCGGTCGTGTAGCTGGCATGCAAAATTTTACCTGAGAAGCAACAGACATCTTTTTTAGCTTCTTTAATCGATGCGGGACGAACTGTCCATCGAGCGTTTTAAAATCTTCTATTGATTTCTGGTAAGAAAGTTCTCCGTACTAGTTCGATCCTGGGGATCTACTATTAAATAGTTTTGTCAATGTGTTTTTTGGCCACGATTTGTATCAACTACTAGTTCTTGCACTTACTGAAGACCTGTAAAATTTCATATCTTCAGCGATCTCTGCTAAATGAAGTGGTTTAAACATTTCGTAGCTGTATATCGAATACCTTGTAACCCAGATAAGTAAATTTTTCAGGAGAAACAAAGAATGTGGTATAAATGTAATGGGGGCCAATACCTACAATTAATCTGATAATTATGCTCTTAGCTTTGAAATTATAGTTATTAGGCTTACAGAGTATTTTTCATTAGATTCAAAAATTTGTTTACAATATAAGTGCGTCATTACCTAAATAGTGCACTTTTTTGATTACAAGGTATTATATCTAAAGCGATATGGTTCATCTACAATGGAGTCTTCGCCATCAAAATGAAAAGTTGGACCATTGTCCGACGAAGAATTATTGGCAGCATCAACAGCAACAAATAATGAAGATATTGGATGATTTCTTTCACCAATGACTGTGCTTACTTCGACCCCATCATCGGCGATATCTCGGTCGGTCAACTCAAGCTAAATATTTGGCTCAGCTGTCAATATTTTTTCTTGAAATAACCCATGCGCACTAAGAAAAAATGCCAAACAAGAATATTCATTCATATTCAAAGACCACATAAGTATTTTTTCCAATTTACAACTGCTATCAATAAGAACTCATCTTTTAGACACAACATATTACGGTGACGTGAAATATTGCCAAACGAAATAATGCCAAATTTTAAATAAGGCGCCTATGGCAACAGTATTTGAGTGGCGGGATTAAGGGATTTCAACCAAATCAGGCATATTTTACTAAATAAGTTTGCGTTTTAAAGTGACGACCGCGCGGTTTTCTCGTGAACACATAAATCATAGATAGATAGATAGATATCTTTATTTTAAGCAAAAATATACATTCTTAAAAACTACTATTGCACAATCTACAGAAATAAAACAATTGTTTCTTTATATATGTTAAGCGTAAGCTGCCCATATAAGTGCTAAAGGATAGATACTTAATGGCACTGACCGTTTTATTTTGTCGCAATTGGCCGTATTATACCCGCCCAGCGACCATTGCGGTCACACTTATGAAAATTGTTCGCAAGATGCATTCGCAAGAATAAGTAAAATCCTTTTTTTACATTGTTTTTAACAACACTGTAATTGGGAAATTTCTAAACTGAATACTTACGCTATTTTATATGGAGAGTAGCAAAGTATACATATGCAGTTGTATAGATAGAGATACTTTGATTCTACTAAATGCAGTATGCCACAGAGGAAAGAAGAAGAATGAACGAACGAACATCGTCCCTAACGACAAACGATTGAAAATTAAAGTCCTTGAGAAAAAAATCTCAAGAACTGCTGCTTGTGTTAGTTGCCACAGTCAAGCGGTGTAACAAAAGAGATATAATTTATGCTAGTAGATGGTGTAAGTGTGTATGTTGCTACAGCAAAGGCGTTATTTACACTTAATATTATTATACTAATACGATTTTATATTTAGTGTAAACTTAGTTTGAAAAAATTGCAATTTTATGTATTAACGCTTTACCGCATACAACGCCATATATGGCTTTTAATTTTTGTACTAAATTTACAGAAGAAATAAACAGTTCTGAGCACCAACGGTTTTCTGTGCATTCAATTCATAGTTGTAGCTTTATTTGAAAACTGGCCTATGTTTTAGAAATTCATGCAACTGAGGGTTAGCTCTATTTCTCAAGGGCTTTAAAAATAAGCACTACGAATTTAAATTTTTGTTTTCCTGTATCTTTAAGAAAAGAAAAGTTAATATTAAAATTATGTCTCATTTCGTCTTGCGATAAAAATAAAAATACCAGGGACGGATTGGCGTGTTCGGTGTATAAAATAATGCCCTTCAACTGATCCGATCATCATCAAATTTTAACCACATTTTTTCGCAAACGCTTGGTTATGGTGTAAATATTTTTTTCAAGCCAATCCACTGATACCCATTCTTTTTGAAATGTGAAACCATGAAAACTATAAAATTCTATTTCTACTAGGTAAGGGGCTAGTTATAGCTATCATTGAAAATGTTGTTTTCGTATTTTAAGACGACTAAGCAAACAATATTGGCTTTAACCGGTATCAAACTAAAGCTAATCACTCATAGAATTTTTCTACAAACAAAGTTACTTAATTCTGATTCGAAATTTTCTTTAAATCTATTTTTATTAATTCACGGATTGAAATCGATTTCAATGTACAGCTGATATTCGTTTCTACAATTTGGAACTCATCTGTCAATTTTGCTTTCAATGATCAACTCTAACCTGTATTCAATTCAAAAGACACAGCACAAACTTTGATCACCCTTAAGTCTTGAAAAAATATAAGATTCATCGGGTCCAGATGTCTCATAACCCTTGAAATGGCGATAATAACGCAAAACTGTCAAAACTTCCATATATGTACATATATATCTGGTTAGTATTTGACGGACAGCTAAGGGACCTGACATGGGTGGCGCTAAGACAACAACGTGTTCCTAAAAACTTGATGATCATGGATATTTACAATGAAGCAAAGATAAGAGTAAAATGCCCTTTTATGGTCACCGAAGATTTCTCAATTTCGATATGCAACATGGAAGCGTCTTGCGTCACTTTAATGACAGTCTTAAATAATATGGCTGCTTTTTTAATATACTTAACAGTATATTAGTTATTATTTGAGAAAGATGGAGCCATCCTTTATATGTTGCAGTGTTGGACAATGAACAATAAGTATGAGGGCAAATTGAAAGCAGCTGAGATGATGATGCCTCACAACACAACAGAAGTAACAAAGCTTTATCGAATTAGAAGTTTAAAGATCCGAGGAAGACTTACGTCAAATAACCCATCTCGAAAAAGTTGCAGGACGACTGCCTTAGTTTGTATTGTCGTCTTCAAAGGAGAAAACTGTCAAAGTTAGTTAGATGTTAGATTACAAGCGCAAATGAAATTCGCTTCTGTAGCGGCAGTGGAAGGTTTAAACAGCGATAAAACCTTCCTGGTGGTACGGTACGGGTCTGAAAAAGATCCAGGATAAACCATGAAGGCTTAGCTATAAGTTTGACAATAAAAATGAATGAATTACTTGTTTGTCCTCCATCGTTGTCAGAAAAAGCCTTGTCAGATTTTCTATGACCAACTGTCTTGATGTACGAAATTCTAACAAAGTCTTTTATAATCTTTTCAAATAATATGGGACTAGTATGTCACTGTCAACTCGGCGGTAGGTTATTGTCAACAGTTGAAACAATAGCAATAACTGACAATGTTGTAAAATCTGACAATCGTCTGACGATGAGCATTTAGCTTCCTCTAGCTTTTTATTAAAAATACTTTTAGCAAAAATATCTTTAACCTTGTTGTTCATGATTCCCCAAGCAGTACAAATTTGCCCACTTAAAAATGCTCATGTGGACCCCTTTTCTAACCACTCGAGTATACGAGGTTGTGAATAGATATGTTTTGGCATATGAAGAAGTGACAGATGAAGTTATACCTACCTTCTTTCGTAAGTTTGTTAAGCTTGGATGTAGTATTTAACAACTTTCTTTATGTTCCTGGCACTCAAGTCTCTTGCTCAATAGAGTTAAGAAAAAGCATCCAATTCCAACTGTTGACCTTTCTGTAAGCCCTTAACCTCCGTTTGCAGGATCATCTTCCTCTACACTCTTCTCGAGTCACTTCAAATCGTATACAGATTTCTAATTCCTATTTAAAAAAGAAAACTGATTAATCCAGTAATGAAAAATCCCAACCAACTAACAAAAAAATGTTTTAACAAAAATAAGTGGTCTGGATATCTGACTCAAAGTTTACCTGGCAATGAGCGCACGCAAAAAAAAAAAATTAAAATGTTAAGCATTTCCACCATGTGGCCTTACAATTTCAATAGCAGAAAAAGGAACTTTCTGCATTACATTAAAATTATGTAAAAAAAAAAATTATGAAAAAAAGGATTTGATTCAATATCAATAGAATCAAAGATGAGGTTAAGTGATACTCCTACAATACGATAAAATGATGACGACGACGGTGGTGAAGATAAGTATCTTCTGGAAAGTGTAAACTTTTCAATAGGCGTTGTACAGTGGTTGTTTTATTTCTTAAGCACCCAGCCTAACCTTACTATAAAATTCAAGGTCCTATATTACCGGAAAAAACGAAGAAGGAAATATACAGAGTATTTGTGGGTACCTATAGACGTGTATACGAGTTTTATTTGCTTAAGTACGTCGCAAGGATAAGGGAGGCGGTTACATTATAATACAAGTGGTTGTTTAAAACGTTGGAGATATTTTATTTTTAAATTCTATTTCTTCTGAAATTCTATTTGGCTGAAGGCAAGGCCTATCATTGCGGTTCTACTAACCACACTTCTGAGTGGTGGACGAGATGTTACTTTGTGTTGTTTAAACTTTACTGTGAAAGGTGAAACAAATACTAAGTTAAATAATATACAGACGTAGACACATATTACGCATTTACATACGTTCAAGCTGTTCACCTCAGCTTTTGCACAGTAATAAACTCTATAAAACAAACAAACAATATTTTATTTGCGGAGAAGTTATGAGAAGTCTTCAGAAGTTAGTTTGTGGTATTTGGTTAACTTGGTCTTTAAATTGCAAATTTGAACAACAAAGTTGACAAAGTTATATTGTGTTCGATAAATGGTAATCGTAAAATTTTACTCATGCAAGTCGACTGCAGACCAAACTACGTGTCCATCAAAATGGAAACGACGGCGGCGAGGGGATCCTATTAAAATTTCCGATCACATACTTACACATGAAAGGAAGAAACTCCCTGTAGAGTAGTCTCGAAATTTGATTTTTACCGCCCAATAAGGTGCTCATCATTTACTATTTTACTCTTGGATGTTTCTCTGACTTTCACAAGAGATGGGGCTAAGTGCGTTGGACCACTAAGCGAGAGGTCGCTGATTCAAATTCGGACCTGTACCACCTGCAAGTTTTTATTCACCTCTTGCGAACGTCTGAGAAACATCCAAGAGTGTTATGAGAAGCTTCTCAAAAATAGAAATGCTATTCCGAATATGCATTGAATTGTAGGTCCCTTCATTCGTGTCAAAAATATAACTTCGCACACGCTGTGTTTGGAGAAGCTCGGCATGACCCAAAGCCTGTATGGGACGTTTACTCCTACAGTCATATTTATAAAAGTCTCTTAACTCACCTCTAACTCACGAGCTAACTAAGCGATGCAATAAAAAATCTAACCTATTACTTTTCTATTACAATCAATCAAATTTTCTTTGTATATATAGCATTTTTCAAATTAAATGCAAATAAATAAGTCTAAAAGACTTAAAAGTGCAATGTGGAACATAAAAATAGAGAATCGTACAAAAGGAATGAAAGATAAGTGAGGAATGTCTGTAGGAATAACAAAAAAAAAACCATCGTTACACCACCTTTGACCTTAACTCGTGTTTATTAATACGGGTGCTAATATTTCTTTTTTATAATGCTACATTTGCAAAATAATAATAATATGTTTTCTTACATGTGGAAAATGGGGGTCAAAATAACACGGTAGAAAACTGTTGAAATCACCATAAAAATCAGGATTCCCATACATTTTTCAGATTTCGATACCTCGTCGTTGTGTAAAGTTTCGATGAATCTGCTTTAGAATTTGGTTGTAATTGTAAAGTTGTCGAAGCAACACAGCGGGAAATTCGGGAAGACGTTCTTATAGAAGTTATTTGGAAGCAATAGGTTTTTTAGAAAAACATTCTCTGTGATGTATTAACGATGCATTCAGAAGAAATCGCTGACTTACCCTTAAAGTTAAATAAACAAGTAGAATTTTTGCTAACGCATATTATCATCTTTCGCATACTTGACGCAACCGGTTTGTGCCTGCATTCTATTATGACTTTCGGATATTGCGATTCACGTCAATGTTATTTGTAAAGCGCAGTTGATTGGCTGTTCATTGTGTTACAAACATTTAAATATAAATAATCCCAAAGTTTTAAAAAATATTGGATAGTAAATATTTCCTGGTAAGTACTACTTATGTCTGATCGCACCTTTAGAGTTCTTTTTTATATCTCAGTACTTTTTGTGGCTGACTTGTAAGGCAAAAACAATTTTTGTTTAAGAGAACTTGACTATTCTTTTACGTTTATGTTTTTGGTACTTTTTGCATAGATTTTGTTATACATGGAAATTTTTCGAAATTCTAAAATTTTAAGAATTTAGACCGAACGAACGTCCTTTTTCGAAGAAAATACAATTTGTTTTTTATAGATCCCTATTTGAATTAAATTAGTGGGTGGCTTAGTGGTTAAGTGCGTTGGAGCACTAAGCGAGAGGTCGCTGGTTCAAATCCCAACCTGTACCACCTGAAAGTTTATATTCCCTGCCCCACCTCTGGCGAACGTCTGACAAATATCCAAGAGTAAGAAATGTCATGAGAAGCTTCTCAAAAATAAATTGCCGTTCGGAACCGGCATTAAACTGTAGGTCTCTCCATTCGTGTCAAAAATATAACTTCGCACACACAATGGTTGGAGAAGCTAGGCTTTAGGTCCTGTATGGGCCGTTTACGCCTAATATTTTTATTTTTTTATTTTTTTTTGTTTGAATTAAAAACAAAAAATTACAAACCTGTAAAATTGAATAACTGTAGAATGAGTTGGATATATGGATAGTTACCACGCCTCTTTTTGTTTCGGTGTTTGTTCTTCAAATCCTAAGGTCATGTATAATATCATTACTATAATTCTTTTGGGTTCTTAGTAAAAAGAAAAGGGGCTGCTACCACGCTCCCTAAATGGAAAGTAAACAATTTTTTCATTATTTTCCGTTGGTGGAAAATCACATATGTTATATTTTTTTCTGGGTTAACTCCGTTCTACGATGATTGTAAGTGCGTCATAGGTTTGATGAAGTGAGTTACTATTTTTGTTGCTTTTGGGACCTAGTTACCCAAGAACCGCTCATGTTAAATAATTTAAATTTGGTATGAAGCCTGCTGCTATGCGTCCCAATTAATTTTAATTAAAATCCACTGAAAATTCCCACAGAAATACCGCTTATCCTTTTTTCACACAAACGGCTTCTTTTAGCATTGAAATTTCCGCGAAATGGCAGAAATCCAACCATTTATAAACACTGCTTCTAGCTTACTTTACGATCCCAGTTATACCAGAGTGGAGCAAACGTTTTGTTGAAGCTTTAACTATCACTAGTATGAAAACTTGTCCGACTTTAAGCATTTTGCCAATAAAACTCTTTTTTTAGTATGTGAGTAAACAACCCGATCAGACTAACCTATGGTACATAGTTTTATCTTAAAACAAATTACATACTTTTAACTGAGTAGCGGAAACAGTTTAAAAAATATTCAAGGCTTACAAAAGGCTCAAAAACTTTACGCGTTCTAACCCTACGCGAAACGTATTTGCAACTTGAACTTTTATAGTGCATTTTATCTACTATAGCCAAAAGATTTTGAAAACTAAAGAATATTATGGCAAAGGTATTTCTGCGAAACCTCGGACATCGTGTATGCTGTGTGCTAATGGGACATTGAAAAGGTTTGAAAAATACTTGAACTACGTCTGGATAAACCGTTCCGAAAGTCAGATTTTAACTTGTGTTCCACATGCATCCTGTAGTTTTTTTTTTAAACAAGTTTCTAAACCCTGAGTCTTTGTTAAAGCTAATTTTTTTTATTTAATCTGATTGTTAAATACCTACATATTACCAATACTACATTCAAATAACGTTTTCATTCAAATACACTGATAAACCACTGTTAACTATGGTATTGTTCAAGCCAGCAACAGTTAAATGCATACAATTCATGTTTGTACGGTTATTGCCTTGAGGGTGGTTCTGCTTAATTTATAGGCGCAGCATGCCACCCCTATTTGACCAATTTCTGGTAAACATCAACATTGACACGTAACAAGTTTACCCTCCAAAACTTGCGGTAAAAAAATATAAACAATATACCACGTGCACCTTATATTTCTGCGCATGTCCTTCGAAAAGCATATTATGAATTAACTATTGATTTTTCGTGGCCCTCACTAAAGTGAAGTGTGTTTTTTTCCTTCGTTCGGATGCATTTTAGGATAGTTCCGTAGACTTAGTGCGTAATAAATCCTAAGTTTTCGCGAACAAAAATTAGTTTTAAATAATCCACAAACCCACAAATTGTGGTTCGCATTTTTTAAGCTCAAAATTCTTCCAAAAACTTTGTAAATATGATAAAAATGCGACCATATGTTCCGTCGGATAGGATTGCGATACGCGATAGCATCGAAGAAGATATAAGTGATGAAATCGAGGATGATGTATTTATAAAAGATTCTCGCTCAGCAAAGGTACATAACCATTTTCAAACAAATAAATAAAACCAAAAAAAACTAGTGAAAACTATTTAATATATTTGTAGAGCAACGAAGAGAAAGGCCTGAAACGCCCTCTAATGGCACCGCGGCGAAAAAATGGAGGAAAATCTCAGAGCACCCTTCCGCCGATAATGAAGAAACATCGAAGATGCTGGAAATGCTGTGAACCTTTTTGCTATGGCTTGGCAGCCTTAACGATTTTAATTGGACTGATTATGTTGGCAGCTTTGATTTTGACAATGTTTCCGATTCCCTTGCAAAAAATTAAAATATGGCTGAAAAAAGAACCTGGCTTAAGTTTGCCCGCATCAGCATCGTATGGCGATAGTATGGGCACTGAATTTGTACCGTGCACTCAGATAAGTGTTCAAAAGGTTTGGAGTCGTACATTTCCACGAATTAACAGCGAGAGTCCAATAAGGAAAGCAGATTTGAATGGTGACGATGTACAGGATATAATCTTTGGCTACGGAGTAGGTAAGTTCTTTGATATTATATTTGGTTCGCACGTCAATCTGTTAAAAGCACATTCAAACAAATTCGTTTTATTTTAGATGACAATATTCAATACGACGAGATCTCTTTGCCAAAGTGCAAATCAGCCCAACAAGGAGCAAATGAAGATGTGCCTTGTGAAGGAGGAGTGATTGCGCTTGATGGAGTGACTGGTAAACTTCTATGGCAAACCTGGAGTATAGGAAATGTCTTTTCGCTCTATTGTACGGTAGACATAGATAAAGACGGTTTTATCGATTGCATAGCATCAGGACGTTTGGGAGTAAGAAAGCTTTAAAGTGTATCCATTCGATAATTACTACTTTCTGATACTTTTAGATGATTTTTGCAATAAATGGTAGAAATGGCAACATGATTTGGAACTTCAGGGAAATAGAAATCGAAACCAACTCCCCAATTGTCATCGATTTATATACAATCAACTCTGTACGAGATCTTGATGGCGATGAAGTACCAGAAGTTTTGGCAGTTCATGTAGAGGAACGCGAAACTTCCCGATCCGGTCATATCAAACTTATTTCCGGCAAAACCGGAAAGGTGATTCGCGTTATCCCTACACCATTCAGAGAAGAAGCTTTTGTCCCAATTCAGATTGTCACTCAGCAGGATGGCACTGAGGTTCTGATGATAATCACTGGCGGACAGAGTACGCCGGGTGGCATTTATTCAATACGACTTCTGAACCTAATGCAGTTTACAAGTGAAAAACAGTTTACACCGTTGTATAGGACGAACGCATCTGGGTTTATGGTTCCAGCTATTTTGTCAGATGTCACAGGTGATTCGATTGATGATATCATTGTGTCATCATTCAATTCGACAATCTATGCATTTGATGGACGTAACTTTTCAATGCTATGGAACTACACATTTCCGGCAAGTGAAAGTGTTAGTGCCATTGTTCCAGGTCACTTTAATCACGACAATGTCACGGATTTTATGGTAAAATACAATACAGGACCTGGGTTTCCTGTGTACTATTACTCTCAGACCACCGTTTTGAATGGTCAAACAGGAAAACCGCTATTAGACGCAATGATGACAGACTCAGGCGGAGCTAGTAGTCTACTAGGTGGAATGTCAATTTCTCAAACTTTCGGTGGAGACTTTTTTCTACACTGGCAGACACAGTGTAGAAATAAATATGACGCAAAGGAGGCATATGAATTTATTCCAGGTATGACAAATACTATTTTAATTTTGAGCATAAGTTTGTGTACAGTAAATACACGAAAAGCCAGCCCTATTGGCAAAAATTATAAATAATTTTATTGAACAGTGTTTCTACCACAAAAGAGTAATGTTTAACATTTTTTACAGGCAGTGATATAATCCTTCAAGCCAGAGCGGACACATGCATTCTTCGTTATAACGAATCAACTGTTGTCAAATTATACGCTATTGCCAGACATATTGAACCACCGGGTGCTGTTATCTTTAGCACAGGTAAAATGGTGTAGTTAATAAATTATTGTTTGCCTAATCAATAAATTTCAGATGATCTGGAACTTCATCTCAATCGCACTCAAACTCCTCAGCTAATAAAGGACATATCGAAGTCTCCACTAAGGCATCCGAAAATGTTAAATAAGTTAATGAAAAATAGAGAGAAAGCTGCTGTGGATCAAGTAACTAAAGTACCAGATGTAACTAAAACTGCAGACGGTAAAGTCATTAAGCCGCACAAACCCAAACTATTGGCTAAAATTAAGAATTCTTTTGACGAAAAATCGGATGCG
The DNA here is from genome assembly GCA_963576555.1 of Ferdinandea cuprea. Lineage (NCBI taxonomy): Eukaryota > Metazoa > Arthropoda > Insecta > Diptera > Syrphidae > Ferdinandea > Ferdinandea cuprea. Next base: position 103,070,760 of record OY754959.1, on the reverse strand, counting down.
GTGCCGACCTATGGCAATGGCAGAACCTTTCAATATGTACCCTATCAAAACAATCAAGTTCGGGATTTTGTAAGTATGAATCCTTTTAAACTTAAATCTATCATATTTAAAAACTTTTCGTCACAACGATTCTATAATAATGAATTTAATAAATCAAATAATCACAATACTGACTGAAATGAGGTTAATATATTTCTCGGTTAATAATTACACAGTTATTCAATTGTACGATTATGAGATTAAAAAAACTATAACATTTGTCAAAAGATGTCAGCAATAACTGATAGATCAAAGAAGACACTTTTAAATAGTCAAAATCTGTCATTTTACAACTTTGACGACTTCAACTCCATTTGCCAAAAGATATCAGCTTCAACTTTAACTCCACTATACTGTGCCACATAATTTAATCGTATCAAAAGCATTATTTGGCGATGTTTAAGCAATTTGTTGCACATCGACAGGTACAAAATGACATATGTATGTCCTTATTTTTTAAAGCTAACTTTGTGTTCCTTCAATCATTTAACAAGTATATTTACTCCAGCAGCTTGATATGAGATTGTTTTTAGTCTTCCATAGCCATTTATAAAAGTATTTCGCTTAAAATTATAGCGTTGTATTGTAGAAAGTTCACTTTTATGAATTAAGGCTATAAAGGCAGATTTTTTTTAGCATATCTATTGTGTCGATTTTCATTCACTCAATTCGCCATGTTGGAACAGTACACGCAAAATAGCTAGAACAGCACTGACAGCTGTTGGAAAAATACTTGACAGCAGTTGGAACAGTTCCAACATGGCGATTGGGTGAATGAAAATCGACATTAGTTACTTTGAGGGGTAGAACAAACATTAAGGTAGTTCAAATAGCTTTTGAAAATTATCTCAGTTCTCCTATTTATTGAAATTATTTTGAATATTATTCCAGAAAGAATATGATGCTGAATCGCCCCATAGTCAAGAGGAATACCAAGAAATATACAACGACAACGAAGGCATAACAAATGAACGTCCAATTCGATTGCGAACAAAATACCCCGGAAATAGAGACGTTCGAAGTGATTTTATCAGTCTCGAAGAGAATTCGAACGATACTGTACCAAGCATGCAACAAAATAGTCTTGAAAAAGAAGAACCATTAAGCCTTTGGGACTTAGAGGTAGAAAAAGAGGAACAAGACGTCCTTAAGGAAAGAAAAAAATATAATTACATACCGAAGGGCACGCGACAACGACGAGAAGGGGATGATAACAATGAGGACAAAGATGACGCTCTGTATCTGGCATCTATCTCGTCTAGTGGAGCTCTTCTAAAGTCTTTGAACAGCACTCGAAGCACTATAGACTATGCCTTCTTGCTTAACATCAGAGAATCAGAGACTTATCCGCCACTATTTCTACCCCAAGACTGGAACTGTATGGAGGAAAAAATAAGCGCTTATCGAAGTGAGTTGAGAAAGTATTGTCCGCAATTATTTGACTTATATTAACGAATGTTAATTTTTAGGTTACACGGCAGAAAATCTGAGCGTTTTAGAGAAACAGTTTTTGAAGCAATGTCTCAGTGGTAGGAGTATAAGCAGCCTAACACCAACTGTACCTAGATATGAGTCACAAATTGTTATCACACGAATAACATTGACATGCACGTGTCGTTCCTTGGAAAAGGGTGAAGTTTGCTCGGAACTAGATGATATCGAAAGGCAAAGATGGACCGAATTTATGGGCAATACCGGTGATGGAGCATACAAGACATAGGTCAACCAAAATCATTCAAATGAAGCACAAAATGCAAGTGAAAAAAATACATATGAAAAATGTGAATTAACAAACAAAAATAAGTTTATTTTCGTAACAATATTTAACATTATAAGAAATGCTAATGTACAAATGTGAGACGTAAATAAAAATTATTTTTATCTCAAATTCGATTTTTCTCTGCTGTCAAAAGCTTCCTCATTAGAATCCAGATACCTACCATAATCTTTACCACTTTTCGGTTCATGCTAATATCCATTTTGATTCCTGTTTCCACTATGGGATGACAAATTGTTTATAATTAAAATGGAGGTATTGTTGGAAGCAATCTATTTTTCTTCAGCAGATATAAAACTAATTATACTTCAACTCAAAAAATAAATGTTTTAAGCTATTATTAATTTTCTCAACAATTCCATTCAATGTAGTCGCATCTGCGTTAATTCCTACAAAGCAAACGCAAATTTCAGTAAATAAAACTAATCAAGTCAACTTAAATTGTAAGTAAACGAACAGACCTAACTCCACAGAGCACCCTCTTTTATTTGTAGTTCATTTATAACCACTTCCTCTTTCACTGAATGCAACCCCTCTAATTTGACATCTGCTGCCTGTCGAAAAAGTGCCAATCTGTCAATTTGATCTGTGCTGTCAGCATACGGCGTTTTTTTCATCTCACAAACTTTTCGTCGACCGAAATAATCGTTTTTTTTTTACCAACTTTTATTAATGTATTTGCTTATTAAATAAATATAACCACAGAACCTCTACAAAATGGGAATCCTTGAGAAGATTTCAGAAATCGAAAAGGAAATCGCTCGTACCCAGAAAAATAAAGGTAAGTTCGTGTATCGATAGATTGTCCACTCGTATAGGTTAACTCCCAAAGTAATGCTTTATTTGTTGTCCGATTTCCAGCGACTGAATACCATTTGGGTTTATTGAAAGCAAAATTAGCCAAATATCGTTCGCAATTATTGGAACCATCCAAGAAGGGTGAAAAAGGCGACGGGTTTGATGTACTAAAAAGCGGTGATGCTCGGGTTGCTCTGATCGGCTTTCCCTCTGTGGGTAAGTCGACACTGCTTTCTACGTTGACCAAGACAGAATCAGAGGCGGCCAACTACGAGTTCACAACGCTTACCTGTATTCCTGGTGTTATTGAGTACAAGGGTGCGAATATACAACTTCTCGATTTGCCTGGTATCATTGAAGGAGCTGCTCAAGTATGAACTAAATTATGCCAGCTACTCGATCGCTTGCAACGAGTTGTTTTTTTTTTTTCTTTCAGGGCAAAGGTCGTGGTAGACAAGTCATTGCTGTTGCACGTACCGCCGATTTGGTGGTAATGATGTTGGACGCCACCAAACCTAATGTACATCGAGATTTGTTGGAGCGTGAATTGGAGTCTGTGGGGATTCGATTAAACAAACGTAAACCCAACATCTACTACAAAGTAAAGAAGGGCGGTGGATTGAGCTTTAACGCAACATGCTCCTTGACGCGATGTAACGAGAAAATGGTCCAAACTATCTTGCATTCGTTCAAGATCTTTAACGCTGAAGTGCTCTTCCGCGAGGACTGCAACGAAGATGAATTCATCGATGTGGTCACCGCAAATCGCGTGTACTTGCCTTGTCTGTACGTCTACAACAAGATCGATCAGATTTCAATCGAAGAAGTCGATCGGCTGGCCCGTCAACCGAACTCGATCGTTGTCAGCTGTAACATGCATTTAAATTTAGATTACTTACTTGAGGCACTATGGGAAGCATTGCAACTAATTCGAGTGTACACAAAAAAGCCCGGTGCACCACCAGATTTTGATGATGGCCTTATTTTGAGAAAGGTTAGTATTTGCATCAGTTTTGTATTCCGATTCAATTTAATTGAGGGTTGTATATATGCAAAGCTCTTACCTCGTGGCTGATTGGGTGCATTAAGGTCGACCTCATTGTTAACCTTAAAAATGTACCACAGTAGAACATAGCCACATTTGTTAATGACAGACAAAAAGGGTAAAGGAGTAGAGGTAAAAAACACTATTAACAAGCTAACAAGATGGTCTGATAGTTGTAATCTAGGCGTCAACCCTTACAAACTAGGAAATACCAAATCCCACATGTCCCCCCATTTAATCAGGGGTACCAGCTTAGTCTTCTCTGACGAAGCCAAATACTTAGGTCTCATCTTGAAAGCTTAGCTGGAAATCTAACATACAAGAAAGTGTTCGGAAAGTTACGAAGCCCTCTTTTCGTTGCAAAAATGTTATTGGTAACAAATGGAACGGTTCTCGGGTGGACTGCCTTAGAGAAAGCTATTAATCGCGATAAACTAAGCCAGATGCAAAGATCAGCTTGTTTACGCATAAGTGAAGCACTTCGAACCGCTCCCTCAGCTGCATTGGACATTCTGTTCCACTTTATACCACTGGATATTTTTAGCAGATATACAGCTCCTACCACGGCCATTCCCCTCAAAGGAACCTCTCAATGGACCGAAAATTAAATCGGCCACTCAGAATCCTTCCTAGAACCCCAAAACATCAGATTGATAAAAACTTCCAGCTAACCATTCCCCCCAGATCCTATTTGGCGGGATTAATTCTTTTGTACCCCTAGATTTCCAGTCATCTGTAAAGGAGACGGCTAAGCAGTTCAACAGATACCTTCTGGGTAACTTAAAGGCATGTACCTTCTTTGTACATGCCCTGCTCTCTCAGAAACGAAATCTACATTTAGAAGCTACATATTTCTACCATGATTTTAACGATCTAAACTTGACCGACCCAAAATGTCTTCCACGCTTTATAAGCAGCTCAAAATGGATCAACAAATAGGCAGCAACTTCAGATCCACAGTGTATCATAATTAACCTAGCCTTACATAGGTCTAAGTGTTTCGGACCTCTATCCGACTGCCAGTTCAACCTAACCTTACCTAACTTCAATGAGAGACTTCCTAAACTTTCCTACATCAGTGTGGAATAAAGTAACTCTGTTTAACTTTTAAATCGTTTGGCGGAAAATATTCGTTGGAAGAGTATGTATTGGCAAATTGCTGTCTTTGTTTAGCGCTGACGATAATATCAACATAACCAATTCATTTTCATATTTTAATAATTGTTAAATGGCAATAATCTATGTTCGCCGTGTAGTAAATGGATAGTGAGCCACAATAGATTTGGTTCTGTCGTGTGGTCAAATCAGTGTAGCCAAATTGTCTTGGGTTTTTGGTGCACATCCCGACATGCGCATCGCATACAATCTGGTACGTTCCAGCAAGTATTTCCTGCACCACAAGAAGTACACAATGTTTTCTCTACATAGAAGGCACCATATGTGGCGGCACCACATTGGTGAGTTGATTAATCTACTACTTAGAAGTTAGAAGTTGAATAAAGAACTTCAAATTGAGCGAGACTCAAAGAAAAGCTGCCACTTCAGAAATCTTACCGAACACAGTCATCCCCCCTTTTTGTGAATTTTGACAATAAATGATCGCTTATCCGGTTGATGTTGCTTTTGTCGTATTAGAAAAGCACCTTCACACTTTGAAAGAAGTCTTTCAATATGCCTTCATGTGTTAACAAGTAAGGTTAGGTTAGCTTAGATGGGTTAACATGGAAGAATAGTTTTATTACTGCCACACTCAGGTCCCTGTGAACCAATTGTGATGCCCTTCAGTGGTGGATACGCCGGTGTTGTGGCCTTATTTATGGTTCCTTCCCTCTGCTCGTGGTTACTCAATTTTATCAAGCCATCCTGATATCTCCAGAAACCTGAAAAGATTATAGAGTGAGACATCGGACAAATCCTCAATGGCTTGGAAGAAGAAACGTCCAAGTGTTATTTTCTTCAAGTGACAGACACCCGGGCAGTGACATAAATAGTGAGGGGTGTCCTCGTGGAGCTCTTCATCGCCGCAGCGTTTACAATTGTCTTTATTCTGGAAAATTAGTTTCATTCTGTTGTGTAATGACCAGTTAAAGCACCAACGAGCTTGGACAGCGATGTTCTTTCGTACTGTAGAAACTTTTTGCATCCATGATATCTCACAGGTGGTTAGAGATTTCCACCTATTGTTTGGTTTTATTCTGCTCTTGTATTCCACTCGTTCTCTGAGGTTTCAGAGTTGTGGCTTGATCGACTGAAGTGTCTGGTCGCGATCCATTTCGGATACTTTTCTGCCAGCTCGTCGGCCATATCATTGCCGGTTATGTCCCTGTGTGCAGGAATCCAAAGACATACCTCGTGATGTGAGCCTTTGATTTGATTTCAATAGCATTAATTGATAATTGCCTTAATAGTCATGGTCGCTTGACTGTCAATGAAAGTGGAAATATCATTGCGTTGTATTAGCGACATTGGTACAGTACGGTACTACTTTGATCAGGGAGTCTGATGCAGTGGTCGATATTTATTTCCTCTGAGAATAGACCAGCACCTGGTCCACAATCCATCTTTGATCCATCTGTGTCTATGGATATAGATTTCATTTTCGTAGGTTCATTCGTTTTCCATACTTCCTTCTCGGAAAGTAGCAGGAGAATGGTCTGTCAAAGTCCATGTAGGGTATCATGTAGTCGGATAAGTTGGATAAGTCCTTGTTCTTCCAGGGGTCCATTTTGATTCCAAATCGAAATCTTCTTTTTGCCTTAGTAGTTCGAAGAAACTAGATTTGGTTCATTTCTCTTTAATAATGGGTCTCGAGCATCTTTGTTCCGCGTTGGGTATTGAACATGCACCTCCTGCTACAAACTACTCACTCGATAGACTAGCCGATCACTTCACAGTACTTCCGCAGCTGAACTGCGGGAAGCTGCGAGGCTGTTTGTCTTAAAATTAGTGAACCGATATTTCCGAATCAGCACGCTACTATTCTATTTCATGAAGCACAGGCTACGCCATACCCCGAAACCTTCTATGGCCCCATATCATCCAAATCATAATGGTTTAAAGTGCGTTCATGGAAGACACCTGGATCCACTTCGTCGCCGTCGGACAACCATTGTAGCGTGTTTCAGGCGAGAAATCTGCTAAAGAAAATCTCTCACGGAGATGACGGAGCAAATTTTTCAACTCTAATTGGTAATATGAACATTTCTGAGAACAGCAAGAATGATGAACTCACAGAGGTAATCCTGGATAAAGTAAGTTACTCATACAATCTTTCCTTTTTGTAAAATAATTTGCCGAAGTTTGTTTTTATAATTTCGACTCTATTTTACCTCATTCGACGTAGTACTTCGTCGTTTGTTATCTGGTCAGTCCGTCTGAGCGTGTTGAACAATGTTGATCAACGCTCGATGCTTGAGCATACCTTCGAGGGTATCAACAACTCGCGTCAATGTTAAACTAGGTGTAGGAGGTTATTCCTACAATTGAATGAGTTGAGCGGGACGACTTTTGTCCAACGCGAGCTACGTGTGCTTGTGCACTAGTGTACGATGAAGGTTCGAATTGGGTTGCAGTTGTTTAAACCGATTTGGCACGTAGTGGCCGACCAACATAAGTCTGTTCTTTATCTCTTTCCTTACCTGATTATGTAAATCGACTGTAGGCTGCTTGTAGGCGTTCTTTCGGGCCACCAAGCTTTTGCTAAACACTTAAATGTGTTGGGCTTAAGCGACAACACTACCTGTCCTGCTTGCGGTGAGGAGGATGACACAGCAGAACACTTTCTATTTGTTGGCCTATGCTCGCATCAGGTGGCGGATCTTCGGGGCTGACGTGGTGCTAAGCTCCTTCTCGTTTTTCTTCGAAATACGGGAAAACTAAGTACAGTAATGTAAGGTGTCTGAATGGTTGTACAATGGACCTGTAGTTGTGTCTGAGCGCTCCATCGGATAGTAGCAACCTCCGACAAAAAAAAAACCTGATTATGTATTTATTGATTTTTGAAGAGAAGGCTTTTTTGGATGTTAATTTTAGCAATAATCACGAACCTATCACATCCTAGGTCCGGGCTTAGATTTTGGATTTTAAAATGTTTCTAATTCTATTTGGTTTCTTGTGCAAAGTATAATGCAGGTCGTCCGCTCCAAATCACATTGTTCGCACTCAGAAACTGACACAGACAGCTGTAGTACCCATTTAGTTGTCAGCTTACAAAGTGGCTGCTGCATTGACAATTTTGTCCGTAAATAAACGTCGGCTCTAAGCTGGCCGAACAGTAGCACTACAACAGGTGTTATCACTGGAAAATGCCTCGTATGCTTTCATGTAGCAAGGTTTTGCATGTTTTTTTTTTAATTTTTTGTAGGAGTTGCATGATATAAGAAGTCCCATACTTTTCCTACAGAAGTTTCACCTGGTTAAGGTGTGGTCAACTTACGAGAAGTTCATCCAAAAGCAGTTCTTCCCTTCCAACCTCTATACAGCCAATAGAATATATGTACCACCAACTTATCAACTTTAAATGTTCTCTTTCTAGGGAGTGAGCGTTGAACACGTCTGTCACTCGATTCATCGGACGCTGGCAGCTCAGTTCAAGTACGCCTTAGTCTGGGGTACTTCGACGAAATACTCTCCACAAAGAGTAGGCATCAGTCACATCATGCACGACGAAGATGTCATTCAAGTTGTGAAGAAGTAAACTCGAGGAATACGCCGGACATCAATTTGTTTAAAATTTCTTTTTAATAATAATAAAAAAAAAAATTAAAAATCGCTGCAGTGACTTTCCTCCCGACACCGGGAAGCGCCCTTGCGCCTGCAATGAGCTGTGTTTGTAAAGATTGTAAGTTTATTTTAAGTTTATTTGCGCCAGCGGCACACAGAACGATAATAAAAGAACAGTTACTGAAGAATAATTGTTTTATTTCCATTTAAAAAAAGATTGTAACAGATTTTATGTTTGTCTCATGCGTTTCCCGATTGACCGGTCGCAGAAGTACCCATGCTCGATAGAGACTTGCCCAGAGAGCTGATGCCGCCGATGTTCGAGAATGGCGTCGGACCCGAGGTGATCTTGGAGGTGTTTAGGTTCGTTTCCACGCTGTCTAACTTTGCGAAAACGTTTGAAGAATCACGCAGACGGTATTTCCTTAGATTGAGGAACTGCTCCTTGTGCGCTTCGACCTTCTGGTGGAGCTCATTTAGTCGGCCCGCCAGCGAAACGAAGCTCTCGTTGATTTGTTTGAATCCGCGCTTTAGATCGTCGGGAGAGACGGCTTGTGGTGTGGTCAGGGAGCGCATGTGCTTCTCGGTAAGAGCGATCTGGTGGCGAAAGTTGATCAGGTCAGTTTCGTATTTGTGGACGAGATTTTGGAAGAACTGGAACGGAGCCGAATTCTCAAACTGCAGACCTGCGGGTGTGTCCTGCGTCCGCTGAGCCATTTCGACGCTTTGCATGACTCGTGAGGTTTCCTTGCGCAAGAGTTTGATTTGATTGTAGTTCGCCTCAACAGTGTTGGAGATCTCCTGCAGCGACCATTGCAGCGACATGATTTCGCTGGATACATTGGACAGCTTGCTGGTGGACGCTCGGCCGATGTCGGAACTCATGCCTTTCTGGTTTTTGATGTGTGTCTTGAGAACTTCCACGGTTTTGGCGATTTCTTCTGGCACTTGTGTTTCTTTGACTTTCACATTATCCTGCTTTGACTCGCCTGGTTTTGGCTGAGATGAAGTAACGTCCAATCCACCGAGACCCAAGAACGGTGCCGGTGCTGTTGCAGTGGATGTTGATGGCAATGCTGTATTGAGAGTATTAAATGTAGGTTTGGCTCCGAACATACCTCCACCAGCAGCGCCCGCTCCCCCAATTCCTCCGATTCCACCGCCAGTTGTATTGAATCCAGTAAATGAGGTTGCCGCAGTTGTTGTAGTTCCGAAATTTAAGCTGGCTGACGTAGTCGCCGCCGGTTTGGCAAATGAAAACGTGCTGCCAAGTGCTGGCGCAGGATTGGTCGCTACTGGTGCTGCACCAAAGGATAACGAAGGAGCCGCTGCACTTACTGCAGCAGGAGCTGCAGTATTTGGATTTCCAAAGCTAAATGTTGGGGCTGCTGATGCAGGTACAGATGTTGTTGCTGCTGGGTTACCAAACCCAAAGTTTGTTGCTGCGGTTGGAGCGACCGCAGCTGTTGGGGCGGCTACTTGCGCTCCAAAAGCAAAATTGCCTCCTGCAGCTGGCGCGACAGATGCGGCCGGAGCACCAAAACTAAATCCTCCTCCTGCAGCAGGCGGCTGGGCCAAAGTGTTTGCGCCGAAAGCAGGAGCGTCTGATGTTGCAGGTTTAGCAGCGCCAAATCCAAAGGCGGGTTGTGCTTGATTAGCCGCTACAGCTGCCGTTTGCTGGAGAGATGATGCACCAAAGCTAAATCCTCCCGAGGCGGGGGTTGAAGACGGTAAACCGAAACCAGACATTTTCTTTAGAATTTAGATTTAAGGAAAATAATAGAAGAATAATTAGAAAAAGTCTGCCGCCTAGCGACGTAAAATGTTTGATATAGTTTTGACGTTTCACAAATGTCTCGATTTGACAGTGGTGATAAAGTAGTTGCTCTCAAACTGTTGTAGAAGTACTGCCATTTTCGAATATTTAATAGTGAATTCAGCTTAAGGTGAGATTAAATTGCATGCCAATTGGTAAAAATAATAATAATGAAATCTGTCCGTTGAAGAAGTCCAAGCAAAGCCTTCTTAGAAGAAAAAAAGGCCGGTGCTGTATTACCGCGCAGGGACATAAGTCCAAAATTTGATTAGATTGATTTGAACATATGCAGTCAGGCAGGCGCCTATGGCAACATTTCTTGTGTGTGAGGCTGAGGGCCGACAAAACACATATAATAGGGGCCTTAATACCATACAGTACTTTTGAGATCTATTCAAGAAACATAAGTCCATAATCAAACTTTGGATTTATATTTGCTTCCGAATTTACAACTGTGAGTGTCCCGGTGCCCTGTGTTACGCCTATGATTTAGGGACTAATGGTCAGCGATTTTGTCACATATAACTAATAATCTAAATGATTTAAATCTGCAATCGCAAGATGAAGAGAATATACGAACTTGGAGCAAACTGTTTGATGCCCCATTGGACGAATATATCCCCCAAGAAAAAGGCGTAGGATACAACTTCGAATATATTATAATACTGCATTTTTGTTAAACCGCTCCTGAAATTTGGTCGTGAAAAAAAAACCTTCTAAGAACTGTTAAAAATCTTAATATTTTTTCTTCAGTAAAAGTTATTTTTTTGTATGAAGAGAAAATGCAGACTTTTATGCCAGAGTGGACTGCGACTACATGAAAAAGTTGTGCCCACCCATGGTCAATATTATTTGCGCCAACATATTTCCATGTAAAAAACACATGGACTCTTTTTTGGGGAACATGTTTAAGGTGCAGTTGCGCATTTTGTTCGATAAATATTTTTTAAAATTCATTAGCTACAATTCAAGACAAATACTGAGTCGAACTTTTGATTTTAAGAGCCTGAAAATTGCGTTAATCTAAAATTAAGTTAAGACTGAATACATACTACAACTGAGCTGTAGTGTATTTAGCATATCTAAAATTATTAAATGGCCTTGCTTATTTGACATCGGTTTTGAAGTTTAGTTGTTTTTTTATGGTTCAAAACATACTTTTTGAAAAAACACCTCAAATTACAAGTCCGACATGTATAACCGTACTAGTCACTCTGTTCGCGTAGTCGAAAATACAACGACCTTTATCGAAAACTTCATCAAAGAAGAAAGAAACAGAATGGATACATGAACCTTTTTTCATTATGTTAAACATTTTGCAGACCTCAAAATGTAGAAAGTTGTGTATGCATTAGTGTTCCACTTCGCTCTTCCACTCTAAACTTGGTGGAAGATTTAACTCCATTTTATACCCCGAACTTCTCGCCCTCTCCTAAAAAACCGGTTTTCATCTGTAGGAATTCATCTCGTGTACGCAGGTCCAATCAAATGAAACTAGTCAACTTTCTTCGCTTTCCTAAAAACTCCAAATTTTCCTAAATACTTCAGCAATGTAAGTGCCGATGTGAACTGACAGTTTTTCGTTATATGGTTAATTTGGGCAACCTTGCTGAAATTCAATGAAAATAGTTTTAAATGCTTGTTGTCTTTGAATAACCCCTTTCTAAATACAATACAATGCAATGCCTCTACCAAATTAATGGATTATGCAATTAATGTACTGTGCAATAGATTACACTTTCGATCTGGCTACGATTTATGAGGCATTTAATGCACCAAACTTGAATATAACTGTCATATCTGTGCCCGTGTTCTGTAACTCGTTCGAAAACCTTATGCATCGAGAAAATGTAAGGCGGAAGAGTAGGTACTACGAAATTTTTAAGTAGTTCGTGAGCCGCATCAACCAGATATCGATATCTACAGTTTTTGTATTTTGGAGATGTGGAATGTGTGACATTTCTGAAATATGACGCAGTTTAAAAACCAGGCAAAACGTACACTTTGCATTTTATCGATGCGAGAAAGTTCCAGAACATGGGCACTAGTCAGGTAATCCTATAACTACTGTGACCGTATTAGATAATACAAAAACGAGCGACAAAATTCATAGGTGACAGAAGTAGAATAATATTCATTAATTCACTTCAACTTCGTCGTAACATATTCTGTATTACGGTATTTCATCGGGTTTTTTACCACCACTGCTGAGATGTAAAAGCTAGTTCTGCTAGTAACCAGGGACGTCCGTTTTGGTTTAAATAACGATCTGGCTACGATGTTGTATTCGTCAAGCGAAGATGAGAGTCCAAAAACACTAGAAAATGGAAAGATGGCCGCGCCCACATCCCGCCACACTGGAATGTCAGTTGGAGTAAAGTCGGAACTGGATCATATAATCAAAGACTCAACCAACAAACTGATCCAATCCCAGTAAGTTAGGTTTAGTTGCTAAACAAATTAATGATAATAAGAAGCGTTCAATTCTCAAATATATGTACTGGATCAGTGAAATATTTCATTATTCCAACTTCACAGAGTAAACAATTTGACAATGGTTCAGTTAGCTTTCCATTGTGTTAGGACCGGATAACTTGTGTCTTTTAAGTATGATCCGATTAACATAAAGAGGTTCAAATGCACATTTTGTTCGTCTTATTCCCGTTTAATGAGCTGAGAAAATAAATCAATTTTAGAACTAGACTCAGACTTGTATTAAATGTATGAATGTAGATACATCTATTCTGACAACATTAACCTTCAAAAACATAAGATAGCTATGCATACCTACAACAAAAGGATACGTATACGACATACACTGCGAGTATTGTACAAATATGGAAACGTTTCCAGAAGAACGAACAGCGGTTCTTCGCATCAGATTTACCGAATCGAAATCTTTGTTGTTCGCATTCCCGACTGTGAACTGTCGGTCTTAAGTATCGACATCGACATCGACATCGAGTACAGTATAAATCTCTTTCCGCGAAACGCATTGAATCGTATCATTCACAACCGCAAGACCACAATAAACCCTTCTTGCCGACATTATTATAATATTTAATGGGCTGTTATTTTCATCCCCCATCGGAGGAACAACTCGATTTACGTACGCACTGGGACAAAAATATGATGCGATTACGACTTTCGTTATAATTCGACTTTCAATAAACACACATACTCGAACGTTCATTACGGAGCGCGGCGCGGCTAAGATAGGTTGGAGGTTTGGGGTTGGCTTGAGAGATGGGTTGAGATGAATGGAATGAAATACATTTTACCCTAGTCAGTCCTGACTCTGTTCGGAGAATGCAAAAGAAAAACCAACGAACCGAAAACGGAAGATAAAAAAAAGAATGAACACACAAAAACGACCAAAGGGAAAAAAAAATTCAAATATACACCAAATAGCGAATATCCTTGAAAGTATTGAAGCTGAATTCCTGTTCCTACCCAGCGCGTCACATTTTAGACCAAGAAGGTGGTATGAGCTGCCCATCCACCTCTATTCTATCCGACTTAAGCACAACTGTTTAGCACATGGCCTTCTACCATGAGACAACCTAACTGTAATGTAACAGAACGAACCTTTGGACAATTTCTTTCCCTTTTGTTTGGGTGAACAGAACACAAAAAAAATTGAGAAAGAGAAAGAGAGCCAAAAAAAAAAAAACATTTAACAAAGGCCAAATATCCGTCTGCAGGATGAGGCCAGTCAACCAACACAGAGCCGGCAATGCAGCATATAGTCACTCCTTTCCCATAGTAGCATAAATTGTTTATTTGTTTACTGAGCATCCTCCACATGTGTGGCGCTGGCGACTCTAGAGTGGAACAGAAGTAGGTACGGTACATATACAGAATTCCTTTCCTCCTAGTCGGCGAATTTCGGGATCAAATCCAAATTCGTGGACATATTTCATATGGGTTTGCAGGTTCACAGTTCGTTCGTTAAAATTGGCAAATTGTTTTATTGTACTTTGCATCGCTTCGTAGTTCGTTAGATGGTGGGTGGGTGGTACGTAGTAGAAGGGGAACCAAATATGTTGGTCCCGCATGGCAATCTCTCACAGGATGTAGTCGTACACACGCAGTGTCCTTCTACTGACTGAAAACTGGTGAAATGAACGAGCTTAAGCTTCTCTTTTCCCAGTTTGAAAACTATTTTTATTTGGTTAGTAAGAGATACTACATGCATCTGTAACAGTTTATTTACGGTTGAATGGATGGTAATCCTCAGTCAAAGGTAGACAAAAAAAAAAAAATTGGGTCGGGAAAAGGTGGTTCGGTTCTCTATACTAAATTTTGACTGCAATTTTACTTTTATTTTTTTTTTGTTTTATAACCACTATGGACGATAAATTTAATAAACTGGATCAATTGAATTCAATAAACTATCCGGCAATAAACTGCTTAATGGGTTATGTTCAGTAAAAAAGAGTTTTACGCTTTTTCACTTCGAAAAATGTGAGTCGTATCGGGTTTTCGTTTGATTGATTCGGTTGTTGTAATCCTTTGGAGCGCTTGCAAGTCAATAAAGTGGTTTAAGGGCATCAATTTTATGCCCCAATAAGATAGAATTTAAATGTTTTTTTTGTTAAATGACTTTGATAAAAACTTGTATCCCTGTTAATACCTATACAAGAATGTCCTGACATTGCTGATAAGTTTGCAAATTACATTCGTACAAATATTACACATTTTGAACATTTTGCTCGTCAATTCAATTCAGATCGATCTGACTAAGAATATTAAAAATTCGGCCTCCTCATCTATCCCGACACTCATTTGCAATGACATCCCAGCTGTCAGCTCTACGGATAAAGCCAATCTGCTTGCTGCTCATTTTGCAGCTAGCTCAACGCTGCCAGATTTTGCTTTATCTCCCCCTGTACTAGAGATATTCTATGGGACCCATCCATTTTCGCACTCGTACAGTGGCAAGAGTTCTTAAAGATCTCAACATACATAGATCCTCTGGTCCAGATGGTATTTCCCCTATTGTTTTGAAGAGGTGTTCTTCCACGCTGGCAAAACCACTGCGTAAGCTTTTCCAGCTGTCCTATTCTTCAGGGCTCTTTCCGAGAAGGTGGAAAACAGCATTTGTCCAGCCCGTCCCAAAAAAAGGCGAATCTTCCTCTCCCTTCTCTTACCGACCAATTGCAATTACGTCCCTTCTTTCCAAGGTCATGGAAACGCTGATAAATCGTCATCGTCTCGAATCCCGAAAACTTCTTAATGACCGACAGTACGGTTTTCGCAGCAACAGGTCCACTGGTGATTTGATGACTTATCTAACCGAAAAGTGGAACCAATCTATTCACCATGGTGGTGAAAGTAAGGTCGTTGCGCTTGATATTTCAAAGGCATTTGACAGGGTTTGGCATCAAGCTCTCTTGTTGAGATGGATGTTACCCTTCTCCAATGGATTAGTAATTTCATTCCGAACGTTCACTTCAAGTTGTTTTGGACGGTTTCAAGTCTGAAACTTACCACATAAATGCTTCGTTTTGTCTCCGACTCTCTTTCTCATTTTTATAAATGATCTTCCCTCTGTTACTTCTAATCCTATTCATTCCTTTGCCGATGACAGTACCCTCAGCTTTACACATTCGTTTCCTGGGCAACGCCCCGCATCTTCGGGCGTTGAACTGAAACGGCAACGTATGTTAAGCTCATTAAATTTCAATCTCGACAGCATACTTAAATGGGGTAAAACCAACAGAGTGGAATTTAATGCTTCCAAAACGCAAAGCTGTCTGCTGTCATTGAAGCGAAACCCTAATTCTTTGCCATTATCCATGGATGGCACTTGCATCGCTGAAACCGAACGACTTTGTATTCTCGATATGTGTGTTAATGACAACCTTCGTTGGAATGACCACATATTCCAGGTCGACAAGAACGCTGCGAAATGTTTAGGCTTCCTTAATCGGTGTAAGAAATATTTTACCTCTTCTGATCTGGCAAAAATTTATAAGGCGTTTATTCGCCCCAATCTTGAGTATAGCGCTCATATCTGGTCCGGTGCTCCAATAACATTTTTGGAGCTACTTGACAGGATTCAAAAACGTGCGGTTAAACTTATTGGCGATCCAAACATCGTGACACTCTAAGTCATCGTCGTATTGTCTCCTGCTTGTCATTCTTTTATTGGTATTTCCACCACAAGTGCTCAAATTAAATTGCCAGTTGCATTCCACCCCTACAGCAATTCAACCGCAATACTCGCCATGCTAGAAATGCACATCAGTTTACCCTCAAGCCTGTATTCGAAAGTACAGTGAAATACAAGGATTCGTTTCTTAACCGTACAACGCGAATGTGGAATGCTCTACCACGCCCTGTTTTTCCCTCACATAACAGTTTATAGACATTTTAACCATTTTAAACCCGAGGTCGATCTCTCTACGAGAAGAAGGAAACAACGGGTTTGTCTCAACTAGTGCTAAAAGACGTCACATCGCCGCTAATTGGAATCTAAAAATGGGGGAGTAATCCTCGAAAAAAGCTCCTTTGGACCGAGCATTTCAAGGCGAAGACATTTAAAGAATTGACAGTTTTCTGGCAGCGCCTTTGGCAAAACATGGGGTTTGTCAATCCTATCAGATGCATCGGTTGTTTGGTGCACTAAGATTTCACTCAAAAAACGTCATTGATAATCATGCTATAAGGTCGTCTTTCTCCAAGTTGAAGAAGGGTTTCGGCCATGATCTGAGGAAGGGAAGGGATGTAATCGTATTTTCACGGACGGTTTCAAAACCCTTCAGGGTTAGGTGCTGATCACAGATGAGTAATTAATCAGATAGTCAACCCTGGATACCCCTGTCCACTTGAAACCCCACATTTTGGTAGTAATGGCCGTCAAATCCTCACTCATATTTCCTATCTTGTTTTGTTGTGTATTGTATTTCCTCAATGCCTGCAGCTTTTGCGGCAGCAGAGCTCATAAAAAAATATAAGATCATCGCAGGGTTGATTTGGGTGACTCGAAGCCATGTGAGTGGCTATAAGACGCCACTTCGTGGTGTTCGGGGATACTGGTGTTTCAGTAGTTTGGGGACGAAGATAGCGCCACCATCCCCCGTCACGTGGAACCCCCTCAAGAATTAATTATTTGTTTTATTACTTTAACACTCTCAAACTGCCAGATTTAAAATTAAAAAAAAAACTTTTCTGGTGTAATAACCGGGAGAGGTTCTAATCTATTGTTTCCTTTTGTGCTCACGTCTCACAGGTGTATCTTTAAGACTACCACTTGAAATTTGATAAAATCAGTGTATATTGTTGAGTGCATTCCTCGATATCGTGCTTTATCTTCTTGTGACATATTTTTTTCAGAAGTTTTCCGCCCTTCCTTTCGACCTTTAGCTGTGTATGGGCTTGAAGTTTCTGATATCTTAACACCAAATTAACGTAGAGACATATCGTGCCCAGTGTTACCTTCGTGGACTATTTAGAGTCAGTTCGACTCTTTTCAAAAGCCCGGTCTCCGTGACTCATCTTTAAGAAAATCAACGAAATTAAACTCCTTTTATAAATATTGGACACTTTTTTTAAAATTCTAATTTAAAATTTTCTGTAGTTTATACTGATAAAGTTTTCAGTTTCTTGAGTATTAAGATTCATAGTATGTAATTAAAATGCCAACAGATTCTAACTATATTTCTTTATCCCGAAAAGGTTATTGGCGAAAACAAATTTACCAGAAATAAAAGCGCATAAGCGCTAGATTGTTATTTTGAAAGTTGTTTTGAAAAGACATTGAAAAGGTTTGAAAAGACACTGAAAAGGTTTGGTTCGAGGTGGCTAATTTAAAAAACATTTGGAAGAGTATTTGTTCCAACAATTATACTATTTCGTCAATAAAATTCTACAAATGTTCCCATAGTAGCGTATGGGTATTACCTGTAGCTTGAATATTTTTATTATAACATAATTTGCTTATATTTTGCTTTAAAAAGGAGTTACTTTTGTTGTCCTTCTTAAATTTAGCTTGAGTTGAGCGTGTGTTTTTCTTTATGTTTTTATCGGACTAATTTTGTCACCCGGGACTCATTGTTTTGACTCTTTCTGAAATTGTTTAGAGATAACACTGATCGGGCCGTACCAATAACAAATTAAATGTAAAGATTAAATTTGTGGCCCTGTTTTTGCACAAGTGAACACTAAAGTGATTAAAAGGTGAATAAATAACCCTTGTGTGTGGGTTTTCTATGTTTGTTTATTTAGCATATAATACTATTAATTACATGTAATCTCTTCTATCTAAGTACAGCGCTCGTTATGAGAACATTGTCTTATGTGGGGACCTGAATGTTGATGTTGGAGTGTCTTCAAGCTCATCAAATCACCTTAAAAATGTATTTGATTGTCATGGTTTAAATATTGTTAGCTATTTTCCTACACGTTTTACTAATCACAGCGCAACAACAATTGATTTATTTGTAGTTTCAAACAAAAGTAAAGTTTCATTTTTTAACCAAACTCATGGTGTTGCAGACCATGACTTAACATACTTAATACTGGATGCTCATGTTGAATATGAGGATCAAAGCAATTTTTACTTTTTTCGTGATTTTAAAAATATAAATTTAAACGAACTGTCATTGGAAGTTTCAGATATAGACTGGCTGCAATTTAGAAATGCGAACTCTATTGAAATGAAAGTTGAATTTCTTACATACCTATTAAAATATTTATATGATAAGTATGTTCCCATTAAAAGATGTATGCATACGAACAACTGCCCCTGGTTAACGAGTAGCATCCAACAACTAATATGCGAACGAAATTTTTTATATAGTGTCTTTAAAAATACGAGGTTAAATACTGACTGGGAACGTTACAAAATTTGTCGGAATAATGTTGTTAAAGAAACCAGGAATGCCAAAAAACAATTCTATTGCACTCAGCTAGATGCTTCCAAAAACTCCACTAAAATATTATGGAACAATTTAAAAAAGATAGGCGCTTTCGGTAAACCGAATTTAGGAGATATTAATGATCTTACTTTCGCAAACAGTTTAAACAAATTTTTTGTCGCGTCAAACTCTTCGAATTCTTTAGAAAATAAGAGCGACCTCGAAAATTTAAACGGATCATTCTCATTTAATTGTGTTACGATAAACGAAAGTTTTGCTTCGCTCTGCTCAATTACATCAAATGCTATCGCTCTAGATGATATATCACCGAAATTTATTAAATTACTTCTTCCAGTAATCACTCCAAGTATAAATAATATTTATAATGATTGTATAACACAGTCCTACTTTCCTAACGTCTGGAAGATTGCTAAAGTTATTCCCTTACCGAAGAAAGCTGGAAAACACGATCTTTCAAATTACCGACCCATAAGCATTTTACCATTTCTTTCCAAAGGACTGGAAAAGTTGATGTTCAATCAGTTAACGCAGTTTCTTGAATCTTACAATTTATTATCGCCACTGCAGTCAGGATTTCGTAAAAAGCATAGTTGTGTATCAGCAATTTTGAAAGTTCACGATGATATTCGAATTGCTATGAATGAAGATAAGGTAACAATCCTAAATTTACTTGACTTTTCCAACGCGTTTGGTTCTGTTGACCACTCTATTCTTCTTAAGACTCAGTTTGACTTTTCTTCATGTGCGATCAAAATGATTAATAGCTTTCTGCGCAATCGCAAGCAAGCAGTTGCTGCTGGTCGTTTGGTATCTGAGTTTGTTGAACTTAAAACGGGTGTTGCCCAGGGTTCACTATTAGGTCCATTACTTTTCAGCATATTTATCAATGACATTGTGAATGTAGTACAACATAGTTCATATCATCTCTATGCGGATGACCTGCAACTTTATTTTTCATTTCCGCTGGGCCTTCTTGAAGATGCAATCGTTATGATTAATGATGATCTGTGTAGTATATATAATTGGACTATACAGAACAAATTAACTCTTAACCCAAAAAAGTCACAAAGTATAATAATTTACAAGAAGTGTCTTGACGAATCTTATTTTCCTAAAATAATTTTAAATAAACATGTGGTCCCCTACAGTGTGACTGTCAATAATTTAGGCTTTGTTTTCAACAAAACGCTAACATGGGACGATCATGTAAATAAGGTGATTGGTGGAATTTATGGTGGTCTAAGACGTTTGTGGAAAATATCTTTGTATCTGCCAAAATCTACAAGATTGACTCTGATTAAAACACTCATATCGCCAATTATAACTTACGGTGCTCCACTGTACGGTGGAATGGACTCAATAAGCAAACAAAAATTAAATGTAGCATTTAACTCTTGCATTCGGTTTGTTCATTCCTTAAAAAGGTTCGATCATGTATCAAATTTATCTAACTGTATTTTTGGCATTTCCTTAATATCTCATTTCGTTGTCGAAATGTGCAAGTTTCTTTTTAAGTTAATACACAATCGAACTCCAACTTATCTATTCGAAAAGATACATTTTTCCTCATCATCAAGAACATGTAATATCAATATCACCAGAACTTCAGCATTGCAAACTCGCAGATCATTTTTCCCTTTATGTACCAGATTTTGGAACAAATTACCAACTCAAATTAAAAACATACCAAATTTAAATGAATTTGTAAATTCTTTAAAAACCTATCTACAGAACCCAGATATCGCTTTGCATTTTCACTCCATTTTTATTAATTGATTTTATGAATAACATTATACTATTTTTTTAATTACTTTTAATTTAAATACTTTTCTTGTTAACCTTCTCTCTTTTTAACGGATAAGATATGTTAAGATTTATTTTTGTATATTTTAAGAGCTATCAATGAGACTCCTATCTCAAAGCTCTCTCTGAACAAATAAATGAAATGAAATGAAATGAAATGTATTTACAATTTTAACTAAGTTAAATTTAAAGTTAATATGATTTAATAATAATTAGATACTTATAAAAGAAAAAAATAATAATTTAAATATGAGATCTTACATAATTAGAAATTTAAATCTTCTTAAGACTGACTCATTTTTAATTTCATTAGGTAATTCATTGAATAGTTTGAGTCCTTTATACATAAGCATATTTTAAGTTCTTGGTTTCTATAGAGATCTAAAATTTGAATTTGATCTTAAATTGTATGGTTGAATATCTTGAATGTATTGTAAATTTGAATACAGGTAACTAGGAACCATTTATATGATACTGCATTGTAGGTGATTCTCTGCTTAATACTTAACCACTGCAAGCATGATAGCATCCACTGTATCGGCGTATTAAATCTGCACTTCAGTATTTGTATTTTTTTGTTAAAATTTTCTGTACAATAAATAAATTCTTTAAGAGTGCACATTTTTCAATAAGGTTCTTACAATGGTTCAAAGTGATATCGTAATAATAAAGATAGAAATGGAATAATTTAAATCCAACTAAAAGCAATGGAAAAATTAAAAACACAATTAAATTAAGTTTTGTAAACTCTTCAATAAACATATAAATTAAAATAAAGCAAAGTGGGGCTAAAATCAATGACGCGTTGTAAAATGGAAAAAAACTAACGACAAAAAACGTCTGTGCGCGACCATAGTTCTTATACTAAGTTGAAGTTGGTTATAAAAGCGAATGGCAAATATTAAAAATTGCCTACGTGATACCGTACATGTATATATAAAGGGTCTGATACCGGTAGAACGAAGCGAATGTGAAAAAACTATTTTACTATAAAGATAAACAGGTTGTTTATCACTTAAAATTTAGAAAAATAAAGCCCAAGCTCTATAGTTCAAAAATTGGTTCAAACTGCATCCCAATATTTGGCGAGATTTGATTATTATCCTCATAAACTTGTTTCGTAGCAGCTGGAGCCGCTATGTATAAAGGGTCTGATACCGGTAGAAAAATTATTTTAATTTAAAGATAAACAGGTTGTTTATCACTTAAAATTTAGAAAAATAAAGCCCTAGCTCTATAGTTCAAAAATTGGTTCAAATTGCATCCCAATATTTGGCGAGATTTGATTATTATCCTCATAAACTTGTTTCGTAGCAGCTGGAGCCGCTATGTATAAAGGGTCTGATACCGGTAGAAAAATTATTTTAATTTAAAGATAAACAGGTTGTTTATCACTTAAAATTTAGAAAAATAAAGCCCTAGCTCTATAGTTCAAAAATTGGTTCAGACTGCATCCCAATATTTGGCGTGATTTGATTATTATCCTCATAAACTTGTTTCGTAGCAGCTGGAGCCGCTATGTATAAAGGGTCTGATACCGGTAGAAAAATTATTTTACTTTAAAGATAAACAGGTTGTTTATCACTTAAAATTTAGAAAAATAAAGCCCAAGCTCTATAGTTCAAAAATTGGTTCAGACTGCATCCCAATATTTGGCGAGTTTTGATTATTATCCTCATAACCTTGTTTCGTAGCAGCTGGAGCCGCTTCATATTTGTTATATTTCCCATGAAAATTGTAGAACAGAAATGAAATTGCACACATTGTTGAAATATTTCTTCGAATTCTATTTAGAAATCCAATTCTTTTGATACTTTTTTCATAATGCAAGTTTACATTTTCTTCATCGTTTAATATTTCAATATTAATATTAAGTTTTAGTTTATTTACATTTGGCCATGTTTATCTTTATAGTAAAATAGTTTTTTCACATACGCTTCGTTCTACCGGTTTCAGACCCTTTATACATAGCGGCTCCAGCTGCTACGAAAGAAGGTTATGAGGATAATAATCACACGTAGCAAAATTTCATTTATTTAAATTAAAAATATCAGAGGACCAATAACGATGCCCTGTGCAACGCCAAAAGTTGTTTGTTGGCCATCTGATATGCATGCTTTTATCTTAGTTTGCTGTCTCTTTCACTTAAGTATGATTTAAACCATTCAAGTTGTAAAGTTTTTACACCGTATTTATACATTTTTTTCTACTAGCAGTTTACGATCTATTGTTTCAAACGCTGTTTTAAAGTGGAATTTGTGCCTCGAGCTGTTTCTCCAAAAATGTTCTGCCAAATTTAATTTTGTCTCAAAACGACAATCTTTAACGAAGGTAGGTAAAGCTCTTTAAAATAAGCACCCACAAAAATGTACTGTTCTTTAATTAATTTCAAATAATCGTACTACACGATTAATTAATCGCAGGCGGTTCCATTTTGGGAAAGGAAATAATGCTAAATTTTTCGAATTTGGCTTTATTTCGTTTGGCGTTATTTCACGTCAGTCAGATGCCTCGACTTCTTCTAATTCTAAGATTATGCATTGTGTATCTTTTGCAACATTACAGCTGCAAGACATTGAGGATTGATGGTCTTTTCGACAATAATTCTTTTGTTACAATTTTGTGTAACTTTAATGTTAAGCTTTCGCGTTTAATTTTATTATAAAAAAAATTGCAGTTTTTAATTATTGTTGTTTATTTTAATTTTCCGGATGGATCCTTTATTTGGAAAATATTCTTAATTATCTATCTGGGTGTTAAGAAACTCATCTGGCTAATTATTATTATTACCCACTATTAGTACTAATTGATTATTCCAAAATTAGGGCTTATGGCCTAAGCACAATTAATTCTATACCATAATGAAGTGAACCCCTTAATAACATGTCCGTTGAAAATAAAACTTAAAATCAAAATCACTAAATAATTAAGTCATCAAATTTGCAGCGTTCGAGTAGAATGCAACCCCCAAGCTTTTTAGATACTCATATCTAATACCATAATGTAAATGTAAAATTCGCACTTGAAACCTTAGCTCGAAATTATCCCCACAAGCCACAACTTATCGAGTATGTAGTCATCTACGTACTAGTGGGAAATATGACAAGAGTATAGGAATTATTAATGACATTAGATGTCAGCAGCAAACCTTGGAACGCCTAATCAACTGGATAAGTCCACACAATAAAATAACACCCCCGCCTCTCAATCATGGCACTCATATGGCACCCCGGGATTATGAACCATACATAGATACCAGTGCATATATGTACATAATTGTCAGCATTCCTTTGCGATAGAAAAATTCGTTGAAATACACAAATAGTAAAACGAAAAAAATGAACGAAGCAAAATAGAACATGAAATCTCTATTAATCATTGTAAAACCATTTATCAAGTGATCGTCCTGGCAGGACATTGGATAGCATAGTCGAATGTCTGTATGTCTGTCTGTCTGTGTGAAACAATTCATTACAGCGCATCGGCTTTAAAGCGCTGACAAAATAAATACTAAATGGAGTAGTTGCCCCCGGTTTGGCAATGGCTTTATAATACCTACTTACATGGAATTTTCTTGTGCCATAAAAGTGTTTAAGTAGCGTTAATTATGGAGTGTTGGTTTAGTGTGGTTCTTTTTGTAATTCATCTGAAAATTATTTTCTACCGATTTGAACTTTTATTAGTTCTGTCCAAAATACATGGAGAAGTATAGCTGTTGATATCAACTGAATTCATATTCTATGGCTTTGAGTTTATTTACCCGAATGACCATCGATACATTATCTAAAGAGTTTGCCTGCAGGCTGCAGCTACTGTCAATAGATGAAATACGCAATAGTAATTACCAAAAACTGTACACAAACGATTCGATTGTCAGTCATGTTTGATATTCATATTCAAAGCTCTATTTCACCAACTCTGCAATTAATTTCGTTCTGAAGGCCCCAAATCATGTAAAATGAAAACCATGGGATGTTATTGTTGCGACATTTTTGCTTCTGTTCATATCTATAGCTGAATCAATCGCAATAGATCTGAAATCACAATGGCTCCAATGTAGTCAAAATGTACCCATGTGGTAAAAAGGCGTGGGTATAAGCCAATCGGCTTTAGAATCAAGTACTACAAAATTGACGAATTTAAAAAGCCCTTTGGGAGGAAAATATATTCATACCTCTTTGTTGACGTCTCTCTCAAGCCTTTAGATGAAGATGGCATAAGAGCTAATATTTGCCTTTCTATAGAAGATATAAAGATATAAGGTAAGCAAGATTTTTAGCTTCCCATCAGTCTCAGCCTTTCGTAAACACTTTATAGAATAAGATGGGTAACAGATACAATAAAACTCTAACTTTTTTAATTAAACCCCAAACCACTGCCAGACTATTTCGGCATGATGAGATGAGTGATTGATGCAATTAAAATCCCGATTTCATCGTCGCAATGCATTTGTCAGAGAGTGTGTTATGGTTTCCTCGTCCTTGACGTCTCTGAAGCTCCTGTCGAAGTCACCATTCATCACCTTTATCAAAATTGATAGATATACCTGTGACCACAAGGCAAATCCTGGTCTATCTTTCCAAAATTAAAATTCTTAGTAAGACATTTCTTTCTCTTTGTGTTGACAGTATTCGAAGGCAACAATTCAATTCACGAACTTCACAGCGACATCGATTATATCAAAAAACTTTGCTTTGGGCGCTTGATATAATAGGGCGCTCCAGCTCTCAAAATAAAAGTGGGAGAAGGCCTGGTCTAAGGTGGCGGCGCACAATTGGTAGGGTACTCCAAGAAGAACACATTTGATGGCAGATATCCAAAGGCCGCTCTATCTGGAAAATCTTATTTGTTGAGGGCCAGGCGCCACCTTAATAAGTAAGAAAAACTTAAATTCTTCCTGTTTGTACGATGTTTCAAACTAATATAATTTACGTAATAAACATAGGATCAATTTAGAACTTTTTGGTTATACTTTACTCCGTTTACTTGTTATCTCTTTCTATTCATAGCAACTTTTAGAAAAAAGGGTATGGCATCTCTGATTGAAATTGGAAATGCAACCATATATAACAACAAAACCAAGATCCAATCACAAATACTCTCAATCTTCATTTAGCGAATATGAAAGACTGAGCTGAAATCTGAATTATCTTTTAAATATTTAAAATATTGAAAATGACCGAAAACTGGTCAACGAGTAAGATATTTAAGATCATAAAACAACGCTGTTTGTAGAGTTAATGTTTACCCCGAAGAATAACTCCTTAACCTCTACTCCTAACCTCTCCCAGTCATGGGGAATTTCACATATTTTTGGTTTATGATTTGGTGGTTGCGCCTATTGGACACTTTTTGGCAACGCTGGTTTAGACGCTGTAATAGACACTTTCTCTTTGGTGGCTGGGTATTCAGGATGGTTTGAGCTACCTCTTTGAAGATGTCGCAATACAAGCAACCGAGGTAAGTTACCCTAAATGCAGAACCACGAACCTATGTCGCCCGTTCAATTCGGTGTCAGTAATCCACTTCAGGGATATAAGAGCTGACGTTGGCCTGGTACCGGCTGGGTTCTTAATTTTTGGATTAACCATTTGTTTGCAAAATTATAAAAGACTACAACAGTTGAAAAACGAAACTTCTTAGTCTGATGATCAAGAAGAAGATGCATTTCTTTTGGCTTCAGTCCACGGTTGAATGTTTTATCAATACAAGTTTCATGTTATAAAGGAAAATGTTTTTAAAAATGTTTTCTTGTCATATCAGTGCCTTAGAAAATAGCACCCTTAAACTATCACATGTTAGGTCGACGTTTTTAAAATTTAAAGCTTGAGAAGTTGCTTATCATGCAACTTTCTTCATTCCGACTATAAACGACCAATGAGCCTGCGTACACAAGATGAGTCTGTCAGGACGAAAACCTGTCTTTTAAAGGAGGGCAGAGAAGTTTGAAGATCTGCAAAATGTCTAAAAGTCAATGAAAAGGCATTTGGAAAATAGGACTCATAGAGAAGAGCAAGTCTTGTTTTGTATTCTTTGAGATCAAAAAACTGGGCTTGGATATAAAGAGCGAATGACAACCAACGCTCCTGCCCGCAGAATCTACGAATCTAATCTAATCCATATTCTAATCGGGCAACGCAGTAGAAGAAGGCTTCCCCTTGTTGCACAAGTGGAATTTGCACAGGCCCACCCGGGACTTTACCGCCGCCTAAGTAAGTAAGTAGAGCTTAGCTTCCCCAACCTGCTTGCAAAGATCATTTTTAGACATTAATTTAATTGATTTTTAGCACAATAGACCAGTAGCTGAGTCTGAGCGGAGCGCTCCATCAAATACTAGCAACCTCCGACATAAGAAGAAAGGAGAAGAAAAATTTAATTGATCAACCGCTTAATCTCCCACCTCTCTTTTCATTTGCACGATTTTAAATAAGACCTCGTATTAGAAAAACAACTTCGAAAGCAAGCTTTCAAGTTGTTTACAAACTATCCAACGCCCCTCTGAGTAAAATAGCCTCAGCAGTATTACCCTCAACGAAGTTGCAGAATTCCATGCGATTTAAGCTGAAATTCTAAATTATCAAATATGTACGAGTATTTGTAAGAAATTCCAGGAACTCGATATCGGGTACATGAACCTTGAATATGTATTAAATATCAGCCTCTCCGAGCACCAGTAGATAGATAGATATACACAAATGCTAACAAAATAAACATAACTAACGTAAGATACTCGTTCTCATAAAAATAAAAATTGAAAGTGAAATCGATACGTACCTACCAACAGAAACAGCAACAGCAACAACAATTTGCAATTCGATTTGTTTTCCTTCGGTTACGGGGAACACCGCATTGATTCTTTGGAATTCTATTGCATGATGTCTGGATTTCCCCGCAACACATGTATCGCAAGTTTTCCCCATAGATAAAAAAAACAACAACAAAGCAGTTATGGCCTAACCAATGTAACACTCTATCAATGCATCCACATCTTTCAGCTTCTCAGTTACATACCCACCATACATTACGTATCGTTATAATGCCCATAAAATAATATTTTACACTATCTCGCACATAATTGCGCACATAGGGTGTATTTGATGAAATTCCAACCAAACATTGGCATACATGCATTGTTTTATCGAATTCCCCCCTAACTAGGTATAGCTTTGAGAAGGCGGGAAAAGTGCTTTTTGGACTGGTTTACCCAAAGTGACACCACATATCAGTACCGAAACCGGACCAGGTCAATGCTTTTGCTTTGTAGATTCTTTTGCTAATGTCAGTTGTCTGCTACTGCTGCTTCTTCTTTTTCAGCTTTGGGCGCTATGTTGTTGTTGTAGAAATATTTTATGGTCGCATTTAGTCTGAGCAATGGCTTTAGGGGGCTTGTCCATGTTCGATATGCGCTTCGAACTTCTATATTTTATCCTCCTTTCCATCATCGAGAGCAGTAGTAACAATGAAAGCCCCTCAATGTCACAAAAAACCACCACCCCTACCATACCGTCCCCACCTCTGTCAGTAACGATTACGTATCCAATAGATAAAAGCGAATGATATCTTCGGCTCTCTGATGATGTTGATGACGGCGACAATGACGACGATGATGATGACGATAAAGTGAACAACACACATATAAGGGCAACATCCAAGTAGTACGACCACATATCTTTTAGCTTTGTTCACGTGTGCCTGCCTGCCTCTCGGTGCCTCGTCTTTTATGTCACACTACCATCATGTGATGCTTAAGGCGACAAGCGAAGTGAAAGAACTAGTGAGTAGCAGAAGGTTTGCGTGGTGATAGCCAGCGAATTTTTCATAGGCACAGATGTTTTTGCTCTGCGATCTAATAATAGTTTAGTACTTTACTTATTTACCCAACTCTTTAAAAAAAAAAAAAAAAAAAAAAAATATGTCCTGGACTCAATCTGTTTAGTTTTCCGACCGAGGTTCAAGAGTTGATCAAGTGATTTAGTATGTCATTAAGCGCATCCTTACATTGCCAGAAAGCCGTCTGTGTTTTATCATTGGTTAGTCAAGGTCTGACAGAAAGAACGGCGATGCAGAGACGATTGGCCTGAAGATTCATTACAAAGATTTTCGAATTCGAAAGAGAAATTAAGGATACTAACTTGCTCAACAGGTTCTCGACCTAAAGTACTTCCATCCTCAGCAAACGGATGGCTTCGGTCAGACACTGAATGTCATCGTATTCTCACAAATGGCTCCAAAACCGGCTGGAGTCTTTGTGGAAAGCGAGAATACCAGTTGCTATATTGTAAACAACAGGTGGAGGGCTAGAGCGAGAGTCAAGCTGAATTTAAAGCGCTGCTCAACCTTGTCCAAGATAGTGCTTCAGCCAAAGCTTCTTTTGAATTTGTTTGGAAAGCTGAACGCAATGAATCTTATCTGGGTGCTAGGTCAAACTATCGTCCAGGGAAATGTGATCTCTGTAGAGCTTGCTAGACAAGGTTTGGAATAAGTTTTATCAGGTCCCGAATCTGCATTTACCTGCCTGCATCTGTAGTCATGTAGTCATTTATACTTGGGTTTCTCGTGAACACATACTTAAATGTGTTGGGCTTGAGCGACATAACCAGCTGTCCTGCTTATGGGGAGGAGGATGGTGACGTGAAATAACGCCAAATGAAATAAAGCCAAATTCTAAAAATTTAGCCAATTTGGAATTTCCACTTCAAGATCGAACCCCCTGCAGAAAGAGGGTCGAAGTCCATTAATCCCGCGTAGCAAGTCACCAAGGTACTGTTGCTAAAGGCGCCTTATTTAAAATTTGGCATTATTTCGTTTGGCAATATTTCACGTCACCGAGGAGGAAGACACAGCAGAACTCTTTGTCTGTACTTGTCCCGCCTTTGCTCGCATCAGCTGGCTGATTTTACGGTGCTGGCGTGGTGAGTGCCAAAAATCTAAGCTCTTCTTCACTAAAGCTCCTACTTTACCTTCATCGAAAGACGGAAAAACTAATAACATCAAAAAAAGGTGTATGCAAGGTAGTAAAATGGACCTGTAGTTGTATATAGTAGAATCCCTCGATCCAGCAACGATAAAGAAAAAAAAAGTTAAGCTAAAGCTGGTCTCCGTATGTTACTGCCTTGGAAAAAAAAGGATAGACAGTTTCTACCCGTCCTATCCATCTAAATAGGAATCCTCCAAGATAGGCACACTGATTTACGGTGAAAAAAATGTTCGATTTGGTTGAGGTTATAACGGGTGATCCAAGTAGAGATACTTTTTTCAATAGCCTTTTTTTACAGATCACGTGTGAGTCGTGTCATGCTGTCATGTTATTTTTGTTTAGTATTGTTTGGCATTTCATAATGGAAAGACTTACGCGTGAACAACGTTTACAAATTGTTCAACTTTATTATAAAAATTCACGTTCTGTGAGGAATGTGTTTCGTGCACTTCGCTCAACTTATGGTCAACATAATCGGCCTACTGAGCGTACTATTCGCAACACCATCACCCATTTTGAGACCCAGCATTCTTATTGGATAATATTCGACCGAATAGACCACGTCCAGCACGCTGTGAAGAAAATATAGCGGCCGTAGCTGAGAGTGTACACGAAGACCGTAGAGAGTCGATTCGGCGCCGTTCGCAGCAACTCGGACTGACGTATGGAACGACTTGGCGCATTTTACGTCAAGATCTTAAATTGAAAGCGTACAAAATACAGCTTGTGCAAGAACTGAAGCCGCTCGACCTTCCCAAGCGACATCGCTTCGCTCTATGGGCTCTTGAAAAGTTCCAAGAAGATCCGACGTTTTCGAGGCAATTTTGTTTAGCGATGAGGCCCATTTCTGGCTCAATGGGTATGTAAACAAACAAAATTGCCGCATTTGGCAATCCTGAAGAGATTGAAGAACTGCCACTTCATCCAGAAAAAACAACGGTTTGGTGTGGTTTGTGGGCCGGTGGAGTCATCGGTCCATATTTCCTTAAAAATTATGCCGGTGCGAACGTAACCTTCAATGGCGACCGTTATCGTGCCATGATAACTGACTATTTGATGCCTGAAATTGAAGCTCGTGATCTCGGCGACATTAAGTTTCAGAAAGACAGCGCCACTTCCCACACATCGCATCAATCAATGGACTTATTAAGAGAATATTTCGGTGAGCACATAATTTCACGTTTTGGGCCGGTCGATTGGCCACCAAGATCGTGTGATATCACACCGTTAGACTTTTTCCTGTGGGGATATGTAAAGTCAAAAGCTTATGCCGACAAACCAGCTTCGATTCAGGCCTTGGAGGAAAACATCACGCGTGTCATTCGCCAGTTACCAGTCGAAATGCTCGAACGAGTGATCGAAAATTGGACTCAACGGATGGACCATCTGCGACGTAGCAACGGCCAACATTTGATAGACATAATCTTCAAAAAATAAATGCCAAAGAATGTTCTTTCAAATGATAATAAACATTCTTCATTAAATTTGAATTTTCTGTGTTTTTTTCATTAAAAAAGTAGGGAACCTCGAAATGGATCACCCTTTACAAAGTACAGTTAGGATTAATGTCAATTTTAAATAAATGAATCCCGAACTCGATAAATCCGCGGGAGTAAAACAAATACACACAAAGTGAATTCACGCGTTTAAAATTTGCAGTCACCAAGATTATTGCATTTACCGTGGCTTGGTGGCTTGGAAATTATAATAATTAGAGCAAATTATTACCGTTAATCTAATATTTTAAATCTAGTTACATTTTTAATTTCCAGAGGAATGCCAATTTGTGGTTAAGTTTTAATTATCAACTAAATTTTGCATGGTAAAACCTAGTAAAAGGATAAGATTCTTATTAACCATCTGCCATTTGCAGCATGAGTTAACGTCTAAGTAGCAACTTATTATTAAAACGAATAAACAAGGATAGCATAGGGAACTGTTTTATGGAAATCGGTATTTAAAAAGTCACGGGTATTGCAAGATGAATAAACATACTTACATAGGTAGCTTTGTAAATGATACTGCGCACGATTCGCATGAACATTATAAAATCATTTAATTTAAATGAATGAGATACTCAACACAATATTGATTGACATTGACACATCTGACGTTCGTTATTATTTGTAATCGTCATTATCAAACGGCTCATTAAGTGTGGATTCATCACTTACTCAGTAGATGTAAGCTGTAATTCTAAAGAGGAATGTCATTACATATATTTGAAAGTGATAAGATGTCGGTGCAATTTGGCGGCATTTTGTCTAAATAGTAATCAGAAATCTTACATTGTTGATTTTTTTATGAAGGACCGAACCATATGAATGTATGGGTAATGGGTATTTGTAGAAAGTTTTCATTTGGACAAGCGTTTGTAAGAACTACTCGTGCCCTTTTGACTCACGCAAGTCCAGTATAAGGTGGAGCACTATGTCCTTTGCAGGCACAGCAAATCGATTTAACTTTCTTCGAGCCCACAGAATGGGCCAAATACATGCAATAAAATGAACAAAATTAAATTGTTATGGGTTTAATAGTATTATTTCATTATTTATATGAGCAACCATTCCCATTAATTATGGAACACAACGTCGTTCAAGTGGCTGCCTTGTTGATGATATCAGACTGTAGCTCGAAGATTGCTGGGCTGATATTGGCTTTAAGTGCTCGTTAGCCTAACATCGGCCTTTCACTATTTCGTAGCTACGAGGCGGCCAATTGACATCGCCAAGACTGCTGATAACACGATTTGGGAATTTGGTGCGCAAAATATCGATTGTGGTATTGGCTGTGTGGCATGGCGCGCCATCGTGCATGAATCAGAGGTGGTCGAAATCCATGTCAATTTCAGTCAAAAAAAAGTCAGTTAACATGGCGCTGTAAGGCCCACCGTTGACCAAAACGTTGTTCCCAGCCTAATTTTCGAAGAAAAATGCCCCAATGATGCAACCACTCCGCAATCTGCAAACTTTCGACTACAGCAGTCACATTCCCGTCTATGCGCACCCAGCATACCAGTCTCACAAACTTATTGCACAAAATTGCGTACAGGAGGCGCGGTGGGTGCTTCATTTCGGCATTAACTTATTTTCAAAAAATGCTATGCTACATAGAACTTACTTCAATATTTCCTAATGTTGATTAAGCGTAAGGCGACTCATATCGATCGGCGGAGGTATGATACTGACTTTCTGTCAAGATTTCGAGCGGGAAACACCTGCCAATGTCAAAATAACCAATGATTTAAAAATAAACCACTAGATGGCCCACCATCCGACTTAAAGAGGGGCATTTAACAGTCGAAAACCTACCAAACATTCCAACAAAAAAAGGAAAACAACAACGAATTACATTAATGTAAATTTATCAAATTCTACTTCCCGTTAAATATAACAATCAATGAGTAAATGGAAAATTGCATTTTGCCTCAGATTTACCCATAAGCTGTTGTGCGCTAAAAGCTTTACGTACTTTAAGAAGAAAATAACGCAAATAAAACTTCTAAGTAATGCGATTATCGCCAAAATGCATCTGTTCGGAATTTCTTATCTATAACTTACATGAATATAACTGCACTTGAATTGAATGTTGAATTCAACAGACTTATTGACGCATTGCATTTGCATACAATATTAAACTTAATCCTATAACAAAGTTTCATTGAAACAAAAAAAATGTTTCTACTTCGATGAGATATCAAGAATAAATTATATTTGCTTTAACGTTTTCTTTTTTTTTTTGTTGCTACTGACTTAGGGTTTTTTCAGAGGAAGCGGTTTTCGTTGTTATTTTTCCTGATTACTCCAGACCCATTTTATTGCGTAGTTTAAAAGGTGGTAGTATACTGCAGGATCTCTAATATTTCTTAAACACTTGTACTGAAACTGCCAAGAGCTTTAATTCCGTCGTTGACAGAAAGCCTTGCTTTATTATTTGACCAATTACACTCAAACATGAATACCTCATATGGCGGACACTTGAAACAACATGCAGGGTGTCTGAATGAAGAACACACACTTATAACTAAATTCAAATCACTAAAATTCTGAAATCGTCATATTTAACTTAAGCAAAGCCAACAAAAAAACATAAGGAAAGGCTACAGTCCGCTTGGAGCGAACAGTATGATACCCTATCCCTATCCCTATATGCCCCAAAAAAAAACCTTAAGAAGATGATGGATTGCATTTTATTTCATTCTATAAAATTTAGAAAAAAAAAAACATTTTTTGAAAAAACGCCCCCAAAAAGTGGGCGCGGCCAAAAACTTTGTATGGGCGATATATTGGAAAAAATATTGGCTAAATATCTTGTTAAACACTTTTTTTCGGTATCTATGAAAATTATCGAAGAAAACAGCATTTTAGTGAAAAACGCCCACAAAAAGTAGGCGTGGAAAAAAACTTTATATGACAAACTTATAAAGGAGGGCAGTGCCTACATATCTTGTGAAGGTTATAACCCTCTATCTGTCCATCTGTAGCTTTAAATCGGTTTTTTCTAAATTGTGGGCGTGGCAGTGGGCGTATTCCAAAAAATTTTACACTTAACCATTTCGGAGCCCTAGGGAGTATGTGGTCCAAATTTCAGCTTTCTAGCTTGAATTTAAAGGCCTAAAAATTGCGTACGGACGGACGGACGGACGGACATTGCTAAATAGTCTTAGGATTTGGTCCTGATCATAAATATATATACTTTTATGGGTCTACGACGAATATTAAGGGGTGTTACAAACTATGTGTCAAAATTAATATACCCTTAGGATAGGGTATAATGAATCAGTCTCTGCAAATTCTATAGTACCCCTAGACTGCCGGTCGTCTCTTCAGGAGATGTCAATTAAATATTCACTTTTGCTGGACGCCGGAGCACAGAGAAATATGTTGGAACTGTAAGGCTGATGAACTCGCCAAATTAGGAACCACGATGCCTTTCTCAGCTCATAAAGAGGAGGGTTAGGTATACCACTCGACGATCCACCACCTGCTTAGTAGATGCCCTGCTCTCTCTTTAGAAAACGAAAGCTCCATCTCGGAGGCTTCATCTACGAAGATATTTACAAATGATCTTATCAGAAGCTCCAATTGCATGCACCAAATCAGCAACCATCTACAAAAAAGGCGATACTATGGCTTGCAATAACTTTTGAGTCATATCCCTTCTAAGTGTCGCTTGTTAGATCCTATCCAACATACGGTCTGGACGTCTTACATCTGTTAACATCAACAATCGCTCCCAGAGTGCTGTGGTAGAGGCATTCACGGTTATTGAAAAACAAACAAATCGGCCTTGAAGTAACTAAGAACAAGACTTAATACATGCTATCAGTTCATCTTCATCTTCCTCGGTAAAAACATCGACTCTACCCTATTTTAACGGTTCTGCTATACTGCGCTGAGTGCTGAAGGATAAAAAGGGGAAAAAGGGTGAATGGAGAAGCAGATACAACTGCGAACTCTATAAGCTGCACCAAGATGTGGATGTAGTCCACCAAAGCCACAACACATTGACTACAATGGCTCGGCCACATCGAGTGAATGGACAATAATGCTTCAGCTGAGAGGATCTTCGAATTCTAGATCCCAGGTTTGTGGCGGAACGGAAGACTCAACCTCCGTTTGGAAGACCGCTAGAGCACTTGATCTGGATAACTAGCACGACAGTGCCTGAGGTAGGAACTCTTCAGAAAAAAATTGAGTTGCGATAATAGCAGAGAGAACTTCAGAAATATCGACCAGTTGCTATTGCATCCAGGGAGTGGATTCAGGAATTATTTTGGGAGTTTTGGAAAAATATGTTATATTTCATAAATTTTACTTTATTATGTTATAAACAGTTATATTTCCGTCAATTTGTTGTGCCTTCGTTAATTGGTTAAAGGAAATTCTGGAGGCCGCAACTACTTTTATATTTATCAACAAAATAAACCAAGCTTCGTAAAAATTCGGCTTAGATGTTTTGCCTTATGGACAAAGATATATCGATTTGGAGAAAAGATGACGAAAAGCGTATGTTCCCAATTGAAAAAGTATTAATTTGTTAGGCCAGTCTGATGTTTTCCCCTTAGCAGTTCAAATTTTTGCTATACAACTAACGAAGTCAAACTTAAGGAATAAGGTCAAATCAAATAACAACGACTTCGGTCAGATGGATCTTAAAGTTTTTAAAATGTTTTATTTTTATCTTTGGAGGGAAAGTTTTCAAAAACTATTTTTGTTTATTACTATCACCAACTCACGCATTCGTACATACCCACCTACATAGGCAAAGCGTTTACTAATCTCCCATTTTCCAGAAAGAATTTCGCCATTTTTTTCGGAAATCCATTTAAATTTAACTTCTTTTTTACTTGGACTTGAATCTATTTTTGTTCTCTTTATTTCGTCTGTCCTCTTTTTTTTCTCTTTTCCAAAGACGTGTTCTTTGAGTAACCAAATCATGCTATTCACTCTCTTAATTACTCCCGGTTAATGTGAAAAAGGGAACTGCATTCACCAGCCAAGCTTTCTCTATTTTTGTCTGGTTCTTTCACCAGACTCTGGCTCATAGCACAAATCGAGTTAATTTAAATAAATTTAGTTATTAGTGAATTAATCTTCCTAAAAGACATTTTCACACAAAAAAAAAAATACATACTTTTAGTCCGAAAACTTGTTTAGAGAAAACAAAGTAGTATATTTTTTTTGAAGTAGACGAATTAAGCTATTAATTTTTTAGGAATTAATTCACTAATTTATTATTGTGATTAAGAAATTTCATTAAGGCCAAACACCAACACGCCGAATTGCAAACTGACTGAAGTGACACGAGAAATGTCAAACGTTTTCGCGGCAGTCCACGCTATCACTATCCATTTGTGCCGAAAAATATGAATTTTCAGAACAGTTTCCCTAATTCCAAGGAAAGCTACATCAATTGTAGTATTCTCAAAGTAAGTATGTAGCTAATATTATGGTTGGTTTACAAGACTTCATGCACTGTTTTTCACGAGATTAGGGTGAGAGAGAGAGATCGGTTTATCTGCCGGCAATGATCTTTGCTAGTGATGTCCCTATTTTGCAGTAGACTTTGTAGTCCTATGCATTCCATTGCGTGGTAGGTTTGTGAGGCCATTTAAACCAACCATTATACATTTATTTTATAAATTGTAGGTACATAATCATAAAAACCGGAATTTGATTTGACGAATTAATATATCAAACAGATTATTAACGGAAGCAACTTATTACAAAATGATAAAATTATGTCTTCTTTTTTCTTTTGAGGAATATGGACACCCTACTATAAGAAAATGGAAGCCGTTGTCATTATCCTAAGACAAATACGATACTAAATAATGTGAGGAGCCTGAAATTATTCTTAAATCCGATTTTATATACAAGATGGAAAGTGCTAGGTATTGCACCAAGTTTTCGAACACATTTCGGAAAAATCGTTATAATTTTGTTGTTTTTCAATGTTCTCCTTCAAAGCAAAACAAATATATGGCGGCACATTCCTTCTCCAAACGCAATAAGTTTCTCACGGATAGAAAAATATAGCATGTGCTAAAATATGATCAGTTCATAGGATGCTTTCGATAAGTGCCATTTGGGAAACTAGAAATTGCTCAAGGAAAATGTTAACGTAAGTAGATACGTAAGTAGATAAGTAAGTGTTTTAGTATTTATATAGATGCATTATTTTCTAACAATTGAAGAAAATTTGCAAATTGCAAGACAATTTGCATTAAAGTTTGCTGTTTTTTTATGTTTGTTAGTCCGAACATTTGTTCGGGAATTGACAAAATTAGTATTCATATTTTCGAAAACCTTTATGTCCACCATAACACTAACGAATTGGTGTTTGAAAATAAGAAACAGGGCTGTTTTGTTGTTTTCTGTATTCGAACAGCTTAATATCATCTCATAGGTCAGTAAAATTAATCGAAAAAAAAATTTCGACGAGTCTTTATTAGAACCGAATCGATTAGTTTTCAAAGTGCGAGTAGAGAATTCAGGGTTACGATCATAAATCTCCATGTTAGCGTTAACGGTAGAGCTCCTGATAAGCTCCAAAGGCCTGGGCCTGCAACTGAAATGTGAACTTCTGCAGAAACCAAATGAGTTGCTGTAGTGCAAAAAATTTTGCAGGAAGAACAAAGAGACACGTCATTTTAAAAACGAAAGGTGTGGGAAAAAATTGTACAAAGGTTTTCTGAAACACCATTACGAACTATCCTAAAGTATTCCTGAGACCGATCAATAATGAGAAAAGAGACCACTCGCAAATTGTTCACCGATTTGGAAAAAACATTTAGAAAAAGAGGACGCTAATTTCAACAGCGACAAAGCATCTTTCAGACTTGCACTTGGTAGCGGGTCAAATAATCTGACGGTTCTCCTGGTTTTCTGTGCAAGTAAGAAGCATTGCCTATGCTGTGGTTGTTTTTTCAATATCAAAAAATACCTTCAAAATATAAATACAATGCTCGTCGATTGGGTTGTTCGGAGACTCTGTGAAAGAGATCAGAAACATTTTAATAGTATATTGCTAACGTTTAAAAATATATAATTGGCTTGATTAACCATCCATCGTGGATGCAGTGGCTAAGTATTTAAGTGCGTTGGAGAACTTAACTTCAGCGTAGGTCCTATATGGGCCGTTTATGTTCGAAATATGGGAACTCTGTGTTCGGGTTTGAGAAACAAGTGTTCGAGAATAGGAAAAAGTCTATTTTTTTCAATTTTGCATAATTTTTTGGGGATACTATAGTTTCCGACGCGACAAGATTTGAAGATGCAACTTTATAGATCTCAATGAAATAATCACAAGTTAAATGTAACTACAGTCTTGTTTTTACCTAATTTAGGAGATATCAGGGTTTGAAAATCGAATTTTTAGTATGAAATTTCTATGAGATGACGTCACTTTTTTGCCAATATTTTCACTTCAAAAATATAAAAAATTACATATATTAAGGAGTTCAATCACGAAGCGGGTCACCCATGTACTGTTTAACTAATTAGAAATCATCCAAATTTAGATTGCATTCAGTTTCTAACTTCTACTATTTTGAGCTAACCGCAATGCTCTACGAAAAGATATAGTTATAGTTATAGAAATTAAGAAACTAAATTATAATACAAATGAGAGATTATTAATTCCTAATAGCTGTTTGAACTCCTTAATATATGTAATTTTTTATATTTTTGAAGTGAAAAAATTGGCAAAAATGTGACGTCATCTCATAGAAATTTCAAATTTTCAAACCCTGATATCTCCTAAATTAGGCAAAAACAAGACTGTAGTTACATTTAACTTGTGATTATTTCATTGAGATCTATAAAGTTGCATCTTCAAATCTTGTCGCCTCGGAAACTAATTAATAATAATAATAATAATAAAATAATTGCTATGAGGCTTCAAAGCATATGAGTTTCTCTATCAAAATTAATTTATAATATATTTCTACCTCAATGCAAGTATTTTTTAAGGTTAATTCAATTTTCAAACTCGGTAAACTGTTCGAGAACTGGTGCCACTACCAACACGTTTCTTAGCTCAACTTTAAAACCACAGTGTCTTTATAAAAATTGTCCCCCAGTGTGCTCTGGGGTATCTCGTATCTCTCGAAAGCAAGTCTTCCACGTCGTCGTCGTCGTCGTCGTCATCGTCATAGTCAACATTTGTTATATATCGTGTTTCTTTTGCAAAAGCCCACCACCAGCTTGCTAGCACAACAGCTACCACCAATGAATACCTACTCTGTTCGAATTGTAGCCAGTGTCATGCTACTGTCACTACTGCCTGCTTCGTTTCGCCAGTGTTTCTTCTTTGATTCAGTATCGAGTCAGAGGAGCCCAGTATTTTTAACAGGCCAAATGTACAAAAGAAACAAAAAAAAAATAAACACATTCATTCTCTCATTTGTCTTGCTAGTTGTTATTGTAATTCTGTATTTTTGTCATCGCGCCACATACCTTTACATTAGTGTCTTTAGATATACTTTTGGTTTCGTTTTTTTTTTTTTCATTTTTATTCTGCCTTTTCGTGTATTATTTATCTCTTTTGCGCTTTTATGAGCAGCACACGACACAGTCAACTCTTTCAAGCAACGATGATGGGATGCTTCATGCTTATAGTGGCCGATTGTCAGTGAAGCTTCCCCGTTGAATTTAGAAAGGTGGCGTGTGGAATATTCACCTGCAGAGCTACCTAAAAAAACGACGAAAATAATAATTCGCATTCGCACTCTACCGTGAGTTGTCTATACGTATACGTAATAACGTGACGTCTGTCAGTTGATCGAGTTTCTCAACTGTCTAGTGCAGTGCAGTGCAGTGTCGGTTCGGTTCGGCAATTCAAATTGGCGCACTTGCATTTATCATTACATTTATCGCGCGCTCTTAAACACATATTAACATTACACCGTTGCTGTTCATTGCGTCTGCATTAAAATACTCCGGTCGGTTTCGATATCGAGGGTGACGAAGGCATATAGAAAAGAGAACAAAAAAAAAAAAAAACCAAAACAGAATAGATTTTTGTCGCTTGTCCAACTCCCCAGCGCCCGTCCCGACTGCCACCAGTGCTACCAGCCACCAGCTGAAGCCGCACCACCGCATATAGTGTGTGCAAATATCAACTGCTGCGGTGTAGTCGCCTCAAATACGAAACGAACGTGAAGGGAGTTAGACGTCTTTCTTATGCTCTGTGTGCGGGATTTATGACAGCCAGCGGCCACTGTACTAGTAAATAGTTTTTCGGGATTTTCATAGTTTATACGTCTAACCGGTTGACCGTTAGAGAATAATTGTCAATTATTATTTCACTATTGCTGTTGTTGTTGTTGTCGTTTTGCTGCAACAGAACTAATTTTGCCGGTATTTGAATGCGCTAATTGGCGTGCGAGGAATTTAAATCGGTTTTGGTTGATTTTTTTTTTTTTTTTTTCGAGTGGCGCGAGTTCAGTTATTCGTTATAGGATATCATAGGTGTTTCTGTGATTTTTTGTGATATATTTTAGCGATAATAAAGCGCTAAAGTAGATAAATAGTGTCAACAACATAGTGTGTTCGTAAGCATTTTCGTCTGCCTTTTTCTTCTCTTTCCTGAATCGAATCATCACCTTACCGTGTGTATCTGTGTTTTTTTCTTCTTCATTTTAAATTCAAAGAGAAAAAGTGATCGCGGCAACGTAAACGCAACCAACATAAAATTTCTTAACGAAGAGCAACTCGATTGGTTTAAGAGTTGTTCAGTTTGTGCAGATTTTTCTTAGATACCCGCACCTAATACACCGTCATTTGGAGGTGAATACATAGAAACTTTGCTGAAAACAAGCACGTGTTCGGTTTTCCATTGGTTGTAATACATCGGATGTTAAATTGTGCTCACCTCGTTTACCTGGCTTGAACTGTATACCTATTAATAAATTGGTGGGAGTATTTCTGCGTTGGAATTTGCATTTGCACACAAAATTGCATCTAAATAATAATAAATATATAGATAATAATTAAATAAGTGAAAGACAATAAATCTACACCATGGCAACCCTAAGCGAACCACCGAAAATCAGTAAATTCTTTAGCAGTAGTACAAATTACCAAAGTAAAGTTCAGCAGCTGATAAGCTTTAGTTTTACCTCATCCAATTTCCTATACATCACATTTATTCTTAGCATTAGTAAGCTATGCACTGCGGACAATCCATCTGCAGCCGGTGCAACCACGGCCGCTCCGCCACAGTCCCTAGTTAGTAATGTTAATTTGTTGTTAAGTTTTAACGGATCGTCCTTGATGGAGAAAATTAACTCGTTTCGGACTCAAGCCACAACGGACACATCGCCGCCGGCACAAAGAACGATATCCGGTTTAGCAAAATCGAGTGTAGTGCCATTGAGTGCCGGTAAAGGATTCATGGAGGTGAAATTTTTAAATATATCCGGTCGAGTTGGAACTGCTTTTGGAATTGGTAAGTTTCAACATGATTTCTTTGTGTTTGCTTTTTTCTTAGAAAATGTAGGTACTTAGCTAGGTACCTAGATACATTCAAAAATGGTCTGCTAAAAATATAATTTTACGTATTTATGGGGTTAGTTTAAATTTTGGTGGGTATAGATGTCAGCTACCTAGTCTTTTTTTTTATGTAAGCAGAAGTTGAGTACTTCACTTGCAACTTTTAAGGTAGCCACATATGAAATGTAAATACACTAGTGCTCGTAGAATTATGTCACATTAACATGATTACACTATTTTGTGTTGGCTTAATCTACTCTCCGATATGGTTTTATCCCGATTTGCTTGTACAGTACGCCCTCGGTAAAAGCAACCGATAGAAATTAGAGCAGTTGTGCCTTGAACTAGAATTTAAGGTGAAAAAACCATAGTGTAAAAAATACAAGAATATTATTCGTCGTAAAAGAAAAGAAAAGGAATATAATTTACTAGTTAATACAGTTTTTGGTTAAATTGCTTTAAAAAATTGGCCAATGTTCGTTTGCTTCTTCTTAGAGCATATATTAATGTCAACGGCCAGCTCTCTCAGCTTTTGAAGATTCAAGGTATCTTCTAGTGGAACCGAGTTTTCTTCAGCCCATTGAAGACAAATGCTGAATGCTTGGATAGCATGTTCTGTTTTGATTTTTGGCCGTGGATAACTTACCCTTGCACCTGTGCTTTCTTCTTCACTTTCGATTTTTTCGGCTTCTAGATTAGTGAAATAGACACCAGCTCGATATCGTTTTCGGCAATCCAATTGCTTAATTCCTCGGTGACAAAAGTTTCATTGGCAAATAAATCTTGAGGCAAGTCATTAATGGCTGTCGTCATTTCACTTATCATTTTATCGCTAGTGATCCTCAACGGCAGCTCATCCTTCTCATCCCACTCACTGGAGACATTAAAGGCTTCCAGCATGTCCCACGCAGTAGCCAGGAGGCATACCTCATGTCTTAAATTGAAAGTTTTCATTTTACTCTCCAAATCTGAACATTGGCTCCCGACTGAGTGTGCCAAAAGTCCTTTTTTGTAGTACAGTTTTGTCAAGTTGATGACATTTAAGTCCATTGGTTGGATAATAGCGGTGCAGTTTGCTGCTATCGCAATGACTCTAAATGACTCGAATTTGGTGTGATTTAAATATTGCAATAAGCTTGCTTAACAAAACAGCAGAATTCTATGTGGCATAAGATGAATCGAATCGTTAATAGTTTTTATTTCAAACAGTTTAAAAGGAAGCTAAATGTAAAAAATAAAAGTGAAATTTTGTCATCTGTAAAGAATATCTGAAAATGTAGCCGCCTGTGCAACAAAAACAATAAAAAAGTATATTTTATACTAAAACATTTCCACTTAAATTAAAATTTTCATTTACGGCAAAGAAAAAAGAACTGTATACTAAAATCGCCTGCACAACGCTAAGACGAATGTTTATTGCTTAGTTTTTAAAAATAAATTTTAGAATACCCCAAAAAATGCAGTCCAAACGATTAAACGGTTACAAAATAGCAATCGTTCAATCAAATCGTTTTAGCGACGGAATTTTTCAGTTGATTTCCTAGCGTAAAGCAACATTAAACTTAGCATCAAAATATATATGGTTCATCGTGACAAGTTATCTTTTAAATACCCAGGGCTACCAGCTCTGGTAAAAGCCAGGCCTGGAGCGGTATCTAATGTAAATTGCTGTAAATCATCCTTAAAGGCCCAGAAATTCAATAAGTGCTCTAAAGACCTGCTCTCCTAGTGCCAAATTCTTAGTAAATTGATTGCTTAGGATCATTTTTTTAGTTCAGTTTTTTATTTATTTTTTAAACTCTGAAAGCTCACTCCGACCATCAACGTTAGGCCAGTTGGACTGATTGCTATACCTATAGTTTGGTGCATACCTATAGCTAGGGGTAAATTACTTCTAATAATGCACTATGTTTGTCGTCTCTTAACACTTTGT
The DNA here is from genome assembly GCA_963576555.1 of Ferdinandea cuprea. Classification (NCBI taxonomy): domain Eukaryota; kingdom Metazoa; phylum Arthropoda; class Insecta; order Diptera; family Syrphidae; genus Ferdinandea; species Ferdinandea cuprea. The sequence continues at coordinate 103,026,966 of OY754959.1, read as the reverse complement.
GTGAATTCGGAAGAGCATCACTGCAAAGTTTACGCCAAATTAACCTTGCTTTTTACGCAAACATTTTGGTCATCACTGGCATTACGCCCATTTTTGTTATTGCGTAAACTAAAGCGCAAGCAAGAAAACTGCAGATGCTTTTAAGGCATCGATGTGTTCCGCAACGGCATCGCTATTTGTGCGGCGATTTCGCAACATAACGCATTTTGTTAACTTTTTTACTCTTAAAGGAGGCTTTTTGTGCAGATCATGTCTTTTGTGTACAACAAAATTTCGAAATTGTTGCTATCAATAGCGAGTGACGTTTTGCCTTAAGTGAAGAACATATGCATACCAACTTAAGAGGTCATGCTCACTTGATACCCCATCTTCTAATACCCAAATCTGCATATATGGATTGAAATGGTCCGTTGTGTATAAAAAGAATCAACATCTGCTTCTTTGAAGGATTTTGAAGGACTTTACCATCACAACCTATACTTGAAATGGCATACGTTGTTCCTTTCCTGGAGTTGTCTTAGTCTGAAGATGATTTGAGAAAGTTATTCATTTATTGTATTAACTATTTTTATATATTTATAACAGAGCAAAATATGTCCTTCTGCATACAAAATTTAACAAAAGAAGGCTGTCAAGTTCTGTGGTAAATATTTTCCACTATCTTATACCGTACAAGATTAAGAGTTAACGTTTCTGCAAAAATATATATCGAATTGAAGAAGATTTATTAATCATTAATCTCTGATGATCCGCTCCTGGTTGACGTGATTAGTGATTGAAATTTAACTAATTTTCGACTACAGTTAAAGGAAATTTAATAGACATTCTCAGTCTTAGTTAATTAAAAAATAAACACCTTTCCAAAAAATAACTTGACTAGCTTAAGACTTGAGGGCCAACCATAATAGACTTTCATGAGCTTAAGCTAGCTTAATGAAATATCTAAATACTCGTAAACAGTACAGCATGACCGTAATGGGATTATGCTCAGTTTCGTCAAGTTTTCGTAAGTGTAAATTAAATGGGACGTTCAGTAAGGAAATTTGACAACTGACACCACAGGAACTTATGAATATATTTTTACATTACATCACTTTATTTTTTAAACTAACTACAACTTTTGAGAGAAATTGAGTGGTTTTGAAATTGTCGTTCGGTTTCGACATAAGGTTAATCCCACTTAAGTCTATTATAGTTGGCCCTCTAGACTCAAAGTATCACAACCTACAAAAATGTCTACATTCATCTCAAAAGTAGGATTCCTTTAACTGCGTTCGTAGCAACATACTCGTATATCATTCTGTTTACAACTCAAACCAGTATCTACTTAAATTAAGTTAAACAAGAAAAAAACAAAAATTATCTACACACATTCTTAACACAACAGCACCTAAGTAAATATATATGTTCATATATAAAACAGTAAATTAAGTCTTTCAGATTGTGATGGCCAACCTTGAAATTAAAAATAAAATAGACTTGTACGTGCTACAAGAAGGAAACGGGGTTACAACAATCTCGAAAAGAAACTTGATTGCGGTAAAGTTGTTGTTTAATTTTTCTTGCACCTAGCTTTCATCATCCTAGCTAGTTTAAATACAAGTAAAGTAAGCAATTGAATTTGCATTTGCACGGACTTATATTTAAAAACAAAACTTGTCATAAATATTGCAAGTGATTTCCCGACTATGCCATAATTGTAGTCTTCCAAAGGCACTTCCAGCTCCCACGTATGTTTTTGTTTTGCTTGCAAACTTCATTGATGTGTGAAGGTTTGTTTGCGGACACCAAAAACCGTATTCGTCATGGAATTTTGTTACTCATCTGTACATTTTTTTTATTTAGTATGGCAAAAGTAATTGTTGTTTATTGATGATGTTTATTGCTGCAAAGAAAGGGTTTTGGTTTGTTATTGGGTTGTCTTGGGTTGATTAAATCTTTGAGCAAAGTCGACCTCTTGCTCTCTCGTTTTTTTTACTGATCAAAGTAGATTTTACGAAATAAAAAGCTATGAGTTGATGGTTTAGTGGTTTTTATTTGTAGCAAATGCTTCAACAATTTCATTCTAATTTTACCCCACGACAAGAACATCGATGCATATCGAAATAATGTGTTGCAGTGCGCGACAATTCAACATCGGCAGTGGCCCGCAACATAACGCGTATAACAAGGTAGGCGGGAACAATAATATCGTTGACATTATTCCAAAAGGTGCCGTAAAAATGTATACTGATAAGTCACAGATCACAGGTTTGCCTACATTAGAACTTTTTAATAAGTAGATACTTACATTGTTTGGTTGCTATTGTGAATAACAAATCTTTTATTTGTGTTGGTAACACTGACATTTTTTAAATAAAATAATCCTTATGTTTTGAGATGTCTACATTTAATTTTTCCGTTCTTTATATCGAGAACAAATAAGTGTCCATTCATTTTGGTTTCATAAATGAAGGAACCTTCTTCAGCAAAAAAAATGCTCAAGGCAAAAACATATGCATTCATTTTGAATCGAATTAAAGCCGCTAGTCATTTATAGTCTTGAATTGAATAGATTAAAAATACATACTGCAACTTTGTTATTCCCTATGAAGTACATAGTTTAAATTTCAGAGTTTAAAGTCGGGCAAGTTTCCAGCGGAAGCAGATTCTTATACTGCTAATAGCACGGTTACCTCTTATTACTTTTCGGCGGTAGCCATTCCTAAGTCCTTATGGATATAGGTCTATAAAAAAATAAATAAAATATTAGGCGTAAACGTCCCATACATGACCTAAAGCCTTGCTTCTCCAACCATTGTGTGTGCGAAGTTATATTTTTGACACGAATGGAGGGACCTACAGCTTAATGCCGATTCCGAACGCCAATTTAATCTTGAGAAGCTTCTCATGACATTTCTTACTCTTGGATGTTTGTCCGACGTTCGCAAAAGGTGGGGCAGCGAATAAAAACTTTTAGTTGGTACAGGTCGGGATTTGAACCAGCGACCTCTTGCGTAGTGGTCCAACGCACTTAACCACTAAGCCACTGTAGGTCTATATTGATTTGTATTTTATAGTGCAGCTGTCAAACAGTACTGTCAAAGGGTTTAAGTGGACGGTAAATTTATTGGCTTTTTCTTTATCATGGCTTAAGGATTTGAACTCTTGGCCGCATTGAGGTAAGATATGTTAAAATTTCACGATCTTGTTGCTGTGAGATTGTTGCCATATTTTACGCCATTTGCTTTTCTCCTTGACCAATTCGGCAATTTCCCGAAAATAAGTAATTCCGCATTTTACTTTTCTTATCCTTTTGTAAGGAGTATTATACATACCAGACTGAGCTTTATATGACTCAGATAAATTGATCGATTTCGTCTTGAAGATCACATGGTAGTTGAAGAGACAGCTTAAGATCGATTTTATTTGCGCAATCTTTTCATTGAAAACGTTTCTCCTCGTGCCATCTTCAAGTCTATAAGAATAGAAGTGTTTGTCTTATCTGCATTTTTTACGGTCAGTGAATTCCTGAAGTTTTCGAGTCTTTCTACATGTTGTAGGACTTCAAAAGATTTAAATTAATTAAATGTTTAGTGACTTTAAAGACTTCAACTAATTGAATGCATTCATCAATGACTTTATAGTTGGTTCAAACGACTTGAATGTATTCGATTATTTCAATGACTTCAGCTAAATGGAAATATGAATTGAATGCTTGCGATATTAGTGAAGGCTAACCATCAAATAATGCATTCATTTTCATTAAGCCTTTAACTTTAGTATTGTGATTGCTTAAAATGATAGCTTGAATTTTGATTTCAAAATTAATAGCGATTTTCTTCTTAGAAAACCGGAAGAGCTGATTTGACAGCTGGTGACAAACATTGTATTAAACATAACGAAAGGCTACAGTCCCCTTGGGGATAACAGTACCCTATATATTATTTGACGTAATACACTAAAAAAAAATATTGGCGAAATATCTTGTTATACAACTTTTTTGTGGCAAAAACCGTTATACAGCAAACTTGTGAAGGATTTCAGTGTCTACATATTTGGTTCTATCTCTTCATCTCTTGAACTACAGCTTTCAAACGGTTTTTCCTAGATCGTGGGCGTGGCAGTGGGCGTATTTAAATTGGTTTTTACGCTTAACTATTTCGGGATCCGGGAATTATATGCTCCAAATTTCAGGTTGCTAGCTTAAATTTAAAGGCATCAAAGTTGATAAGGACGGATAGTCTTAAGTTTTGGTCCTGATCATAAATATATATATCTATTTTTAGGGGTCTACGACGACTATTAAGGGGTGTTACAAACGATATGTCACAATAAAAATACTCTTAGGATAGGGTATAATAAATTAACTTTTCAGGATAGGGTATAACGGTGTCGAAATCTATCAATCAATCAATATGTTTATATTTGCAGCTGCAGTGACTCAGCCTTAAGGATTATCGCTGTCCAAATTTTACGATAGAGGAGGATTCTGTCATGAAAATCTTCTCAAATCTGCCGTACGACATTGGCACAAAATTGTAGGTCCCTTATATTTCGCGTACACAATGATTGGAGAGATTGGTTTAAGATTCTGTATGGGCAGTTAATGCCTAATATTTATTTTATTACTTATATTTTTCCATTTTAACGTCCATTGAAATCGCAGTGAATGAAAGTGCAGGAGCAGGGTGCTCTGAAGACGACCAGCACTTAGGCAAAAAGCGGTGGTTTTCCAATCAGTAATTCTGGCTGTCCTCAGAGCGGCTGAGCTAATGCATATGTGATAGGTATCCGAAAGCGATATCGCCATTTGTACTAATAGCCATTGCCTTAAGTACGGTCCAGTTAAAGCAATGGATCAATCAACATCTGTTCTGAAACTGTGCTGGGTGCCAGGACACAGAGGGAAATGAATAAGCAGATGAGCTTGCACCAAGTCGAGGGCTATTCAATTTGAGTTTGCTGACATCAAACCTTCCCTCCGTAAAGTAAGAGGCTGCCAACCAACACATACCGTGTGAATGCGATGCAAAATCGCGTAGTTTGAAAAAAACTTTAAGGGAGATACTTTTTCGAAATCCTAGATCGAATAGACGACACGAACTTCAAAAGCCTTATTGGTTTTTGCAAAGAAATTGTATGTTTCACCAAGGAGATTGGAGATTGTTAAGGTTTTTCGTCCCGTTTTGGAGCATAGTGTTGTGTAATGACATTTTCAAAAACCCCTGTTTTAACTTAGCCTAAAAATATGGCCGCAACCTGCTAATCAGTGATGGTGGAAGCCATCATTTCAATCCAATTCCTGTACCTATCCTCATATCGTCGTCACCCAGTCGTATGCAATTTATTTAATGTCAAAACTGTGGCAACAAACCAAACGTTATACTATAAAATGGTCTGACTCTGAGTACACGAGACAGCTCCTCCCTAATGCTGGGGTAACTTAATGCTCACTTTAAGTTGCTTACGTTATCAGATCTGCCTGCAGGTATCTTCGAAAATCCACACACTGTGCCTTCTCTCCGATCGATAGACATTTGTTTAGCACGAAATGGGGAAACAATTTCCTTTCACAACACACCAATCTGGTTATGGAAATGGTTGCAGGCAATAGGCTGCTGATTGTTCCGACTCTTTGCGAAAATGCTTTCTAAGTTGTTGACGCATTGAGGGATCGTTTAATCTGTGCAGTGTTATTCCTTGTTTATCCCATATGTTTGGAATATAACATGTCAACAGCGTTTGTTGTGACAGTTTATTTTGTGTGTGCCTCGAATAAATATAGCTTCCTGCATCTGCTGGTCAACTGGTCATTTTTATCGGGCTGCAATCAAGAAAAAGTCCACAGTAGCTATGTACGTGCCCAATTACCACCCTAAATCTTAACCAAATCTCCATAAGCTTCTTGTTAAGACCATCTCGTCGAGTAACTCAAAAAAAAAAAAAAAAACAATGTATCTAATTGCCAAACATACATATCTTATATCAGTCAGGGTAGACCACCCCTCATAATTTATTATCAATGTTTTGAATTGCCGTCCACACTATGAGGAGTTTGCTTGGGGGCACATCAAAGGCCTAAGTGACATCCCACACCTTTTAAGAACACTTCCGTAAGCACTTTGAGTTAAGCCAGTACCAAAGCACCGCTACTGGGCCAAGTGACGAGCACTCAGCATCACACATAGTACTGAAACAGCATACCGTCTAGGCTACTCACACACACACACTCTCTCTCTCTCTCCCTCCCTCTCGACTGAATGAATTTTGTAGTGCATTTGTGGGAATTTTCATGTCCCACGGGGGTTTGTTTTCCCGAAATTCTATTTGACATTCACTTTTTTTTTCTGCTTGACTCCTGTCTCGTTGTATTCTCATTTTTCCTTTTCCTGTATCCCCGTGTAAATCGCATCCATAATGAACCGTATACGGATATTCAATGAAGGGTGTTTCAACCGTGCCAGTGCGGGGCGGAATAATTTTGCCGCCCTGCCACCCTCTGTGCCATGGTTAAGCAGCATATTGTCATCGTCCTCGGGAAGTGTTTGTTTGCAATAAATTGTTACAAACAAGACCTGGAATAACTAGACGTGTGCCACGATTATCAACACTTTGATACATTCAGCAAATCGGATTGTTTACACACAAAAAGCAGACTGTTGGGGATCAGATGTACATTTGCCAGAGCTTGTTTTGGGATTACACCTTTCTCTATCTGGTTTTGTGTTTGCCTACCGGTGGGTTTGTCTTTGTAATAAAATTATGTTTTCATTGAGCGGAAGGTGGGAAGGAATGCCATTTGTGTAAGTGGGCTCAAGACGGAGCTGGTTGGTACAGATTTCATTAAATCTCTATCAGGATAGTACGAGTATATAGGTACCTAAGTAGGTTTCCTACAAGCGTTGCCATAATGATAGGGAACTGTAGAAAACTGCTTAAAACCGAAAACTTTTACCAAAGTGAATTAAGGTAGAACTCGGAAAAGTAAAAGTTTGCCAGATACTTTGGAGTTTGTTTCTTCCTGCTATTCGTCTTCGCCCAAAAAAAAAACAAAAAACAAAAAAGGGACAGAAAAATCTGAATACCTTCGAGCGTCACACACCGTAAGAAGAGACGAAACAGTGTAACAAATTTCTTCTCTGCCAGTAACGACATTACAGTGTAATGCACTTATACAAGATCCCGTGATTAAGCTGTGAAACTGATTCCATATTAGACGCAAGTGTGGCGTGTGCATAGGAGGAGGCACGTTCGCAGGTAGCTGCAGCAAAATTTCGCTAACCTAGCTGCAGCAAAATGCTTGAACACGTCAACTGCATTAGCGGCGACAACATTTTCGTTGAAGGAAATTTCGCGACTAATGATCCTGATAAGCTGCTGCTGGTGCAACTTACTTGCAAAACTACTCAACCGAAAGGATAGCTGCGGTAGGTTAGTACTTTCGGTAATTGTTTAACTAAATGGTGTTGTTGACATTTGAGAGAGGGGTAAAACTGATAAGGATCACCGCTAACTGTATCCCAAATTCGATTTACATTCCAGAAAACATACTTACGCGGCATTGACGACAAATACTTGAACTCGAAAAGATTCTCTGCCGTTTGCTGTTTAACTGACTTTGTAAATTTATTGACCATGAGTTTAGTGAGGGCAGTGGCTCAGTGGTAAAGTGTGTTGCAGGTTCAAATACGCCCCGTACCACCTAACTGTCGTGAGGAGCTAACATAATGGTTAGAGAAGCTAGCCTTAAGTCGTTTATGGGACATTTATGCCTTATATTTATTTATTTTAATGACTACATATTAAAAACAAAGGTCTATGGACCTTAAGTCTACATCAAACATTTTGACATTATGTCTATTCTATTTCATCTTTCACGGTCCTAGATCTCTGTGGATATCTGCGTTTCTGGTATACAATGGAGCATTTGCGATTTGTCTTATAACTTTATTTTGGAAAGTCTGCAAAATGTCAACATTACTTGGTTTGGTACAACCTCAAAGTTGTATACCGTACGTCCAAACCGGTTTTGGAACTTGCTTGTATAAAAGCAGCTTGATTTGCATTCCAATCTGCCAATGCATTTGGTCAAATCTTACAACGAGTTCCTCGCGATTTCCATTCCAATTTTTTCAGAATTCGTACCAAGTCTATATTAATGGGTAGATTATATCCATTTCTGTAGGTAAAATAAACGTGCGTGGATTTTGTCTGGTTAAGAACAATACGCCAAATTTGTTTAACTTTGTTTGTCCACACGCGTATTCTGTCGATAGCTCTTTGATGTTATTTGTCGCGGACTCTAATCGAATTGTCTGCAGCTAGTATGGCCATATCATTGATCATTTGGAGGTTTACCTGGCTTAGGAACCGTTATCACCTCAGCTACCTCCCATTGTCTAACAGAAGCGTTTATGAGATAACAACATTTAATTTGTGCCTTCCTGTGCAGCTTCTTAAGGAACTTTCCCGTAATTGGGTCATATCCAGGATCGTTCTTTAATTTAAGTTTTCGATACACGTCTTATTTGAAAATTGTCAGATACCGTGGTAGGAACAGCATCTTTAACAAACGCTTCACCGTCAAATGGTTTAAACGTCTCTTCAAGGTGTTCGGCAAATATTTCGGCCTTTTCCTTGTCCTGGTGGGTGACACTTGCATCTTTGGTTTTTTCATGGCTTCCATAAGCTTTCCAGAGCGAATAATTTGATTTTTTTTTTCGCCGTTAGGCTTTTAAGATACGTTGAGATTTTATTATTTTTAAAATTCCGAATAACTCTTTTAAATTTTCTTTAAAGATTATTTAAAACTTTTTCGCTGCGGGGCAAGAGATTGTTGCTGTCTTTTACGATATTTTATTTCGCTTTTTTTTTGGACACACTCTTTTTGTGAGTGAACTGTGTATAAATTCTATGAATTGATCCACTTCGTCTTCGAGTTCATATGGCATCCGTAGGGATGTTTTTAGATCGATTTTCTGAATGAGTCCTAATTAGTTCTAGCGCTAGTCAGACTTGGTGGGCCATCATTTTCACGTAAACCGCCACTGACAATTGTAAGAATAACGGTCGAATGGTCAGCTCAAAACTTTCTTTTGCGATAAAGAAATCTATGAGGTCTGGTGTTTTTTTTGTATCCGAAGGCCAATACGTCGGTTTACCACAGGCGAGTAAAAGTCGACCCCAAACTCCATACTGGCTTCGTAAAGACCTTTTGGTGAAATGCATCTGAACACCCAGAATGTGTGTTTCGTGTTAAAATCTCCCCCAATTATAAAGTTCTGTCCAAGGGACTCAAATATGCTCCTAAAATCTTGAAGGACAATATATAGACGCAACATTTTATGTTTTGCTTTTAATTTTTACGCAAACCGTGCTTATTTGCATTTTTTAAAGCTCAATTATTGTACCCAGGGAGTGATCAGTAGTGTCTTTTAATATGTCTTTTAATAAAAACGACGCTCCGCCTCTGGACGGGTTTTCGATGGGCGTGATAACCACTGTACCCTCTAATTTCTATACATGATTCCTTCGTCAAATGTGTCTCAAATATCAGGCATATCTCAACATTGTTTCTGTGAAGGAATACTTATAACTCGTCGATTTTATTCAGAAGCCTTTTCGCGTTCCATGTTACTATTTTCACAAAGTTTTTCATATTTAAACGGCAGTTGGTGTGCCTCGAAGTGTAAATTTAAATAAAAACCTAAAATGTACTTGTTTGCTTTCTGGATAAAGTGTCAATGTGATATAAAGGGTCCGCCAAATAACTTTTTTTTTTTTAAACAGGGCGCAAAACATCGAGTGTAGCTTCGGCTGTGTGGCACGTAGCGCCGTCCTGTTGAAACCAAATGTTGCCAATATCCTCCTCTTCAATTTTTGTGAACAAAAATTCGTTCAACATGGCCTGATAACGATCGTCATTGACTGTAACGGCCACTCCTTGCACATTTAAAAAAAAAGTGAAAAATGGCCCAATTATGCCGCAATATGTCCCAGCGTTGTTCAAGCGTATAAACAACCATATTCGTTCAGCGGGATAGCGGTATATTATCTGTCAAATCAGACATGAGCTAAGTGTTACCATTCGCGAAATAAGCACTAGTTGAAAAAAAAAGTTAGATGGCGGATTCATATTAATGTACAGTTGCCTTTGTTACTAAAAGTTTAACACAGATATATAAATTTCATACTAATCTGTTAAGTGAAAGTCAGGAAAAATAAGGGTATTGCCCTGGAGTATGTAGAAAATTTAAATGAATATCTTCTGAGTCATATTTAGACATAATTTTTTTTATAAAAGTAATTGATTTCGTTTGTTTCTAATGAAACATGCTATTTCATTGACAATTAAAAGTCCAGAAAATATATATTAAGAAGTAGTATCACTGATCGCAATGAATCACCGAACTATTTATCGTTTTATTATGGATATCCCTAAATTGTTAGACATACTTTATGAACTATTCTGACCTACAGTATTGGCTTTAAAACGATTTTCAAATTTAACTATCCCAAGAATTCCTCAAATCTGGGGACTAACTTTCAAGATTTAAAGCCAAGAAACTAGAAACTTCTTTCCTATCAATCCATTTCAATGAAAAATATGTAAATTATGGGCAAATACCACAGTAGATTGTTAAATCAGTACTGTTTATGTGCTTAAATATTTAGTGTGAATTTTAACGTTGATCAATTACAGTGCTAAATGCCAATACATACTGAGTTAATTTTTACAGTGTCAATGTCAATAGAACTTCTCAGATTGGCATTCAGGTTGCAGCCCTTACTGCAATACTTCACACAGCTCTTATTTAAATAAAAAAAATGTTTACTCCACTTTATTTTCCCAATATAAAATGTGAGTGATTTATTCAAATGGGCCGCAAAATTTCTCCAAATTAGCCAACACATTTTATAAAGGTAGGCACTTAACTTACTCATCCGAATGGTTAGTTTTAACGATGTGACATAAATATTTTAGCAAATTTAATTAACTCAAATTTTTCTTTCAACTCATAGGTATATGGTCAGGGGTTCGAAAACAACCAACTTTTACTCATGTGTAATTTGTCATTGAATACTTTACAAAACCACTCGTCTATTTGCAATATAAAAGATTAAATGAAAATTCAAAATGGAATTTTATTGAAATTTCGTAAATTTTTGATTATGGAGATGACCAAAGTTATGATCCAAAAAAGCGATGGTCTTATTTATCATTTACAAAGCTTACGATGAATGTTGCGTAGGTCAAAAGGATTCCATAGGCATGAAAGTTCATACATATTATTTCCTTAAGGAATGAGTAGATGCTAGAGCTTTACCTCACAAATATCCGTGAAATTTTTATATCTGGCTTTTAACCCGTGTAGTTTAGGTAAAGATAATTTCGCGTAAATTTTTTCATTTCGAGTGATCCATTATGATCCGGAATGAATGAGGGATCATAACTTCCCCCCTTCTTTTTTTTTTATAATGTACGCGCACTAAAGGGACTTTGGATACTCTTATAATGAAGTGACACAGTGCGGGAATTAGGGAAATGAAGGATTAGAGAAAGGGAGCGATGCACGTTGGTTTTAAATGTTTGTAACTTATAGTGTGCAGGAAAAACAGCGTGGTAGAGCATTCCACATTCGTGTTGTACGGTTGAACAGGCTTAAGGGTAAACTGATGTGCATTCCTAGCTTGGCGAGTATTGCGGTTGAATTGCTGTGAGGGTTAAATGGAACTGGCAACTACATCCCTACCTCTAATAAGATTAAAAACTTTGGCATGTCTGCGGGTTTCGAAACTATCACTAAGCCCAATATCGAATGCTGGTGTTGTAGTATTTGTGTGATCTCGAGGTTTTTGTATCGGCCACTTTTTTTACTTTTAACAATTGCTTAGTCGTAGTCACTTTTAACGAAAAATTAGCATTTGTATTCAAAGCTGACTATTGGGTGTCGTACTGCAGAGATATTCTTTTCTATCCCGTCTCTGGCCGGGAGATTTTTTTTGACTAATAAAGTGAAAATTTTTGATATAACTTGAGTTGGGAAGATGGTACACCCGGCTAACGCACCAATTTTTTTTTCGTCTTAACTTTAGGAATATCTATTTATTTATTTTTATACCCTATCCTAAGGGTATATTAATATTTATGATCAGGACCAAATCCTAAGACTATTTAGCAATGTCCGTCCGTCCGTCCGTCCGTCTTTTGAGACCTTTAAATTTTGCCAGGAAGCTGAAATTTAGAGCATATACTCCCTATGGTCCCGAAATGGTAAAGTGTTAAATTTTTTTTAAATTCGCCCTCTGCCACGCCCACAATTTAGATAAAACCGTTTTAAGGCTAAAGTTAAAGAGATAGAGTGCTAGAACCTTCACAAGATATGTAGGCACTGCCCTCCTTTATACGTCTGTCGTATAAGATTTTTTGCCTCGCCTACTTTTTGTGGGCTTTTTTCACTAAAATGCTTTTTTCAGCGAAAATTTTCATGGAAACTGAAAAAAAATGTTTAACAAGTTATTTAGCAAATATTTTTTCCAATATATCGGCCATACAAAATTTTTGGCCACGCCCACTTCTTAGGAGCGTTTTTTCCATAGAATGAAATAATATGATCTATAACCTTCTTCATGCTTTTTTCTTTGGGGCATATAGGGATATGGATAGGGCATCGTATTGTTCGCCCCAAGCGGACTGTAGCCTTTCCTTATGTTTTTTTTAACTGGAAAGCCGTACAGGCGTACAGGTATTAAGAAAAGTGTCATACTAAAGGAGGAGTTACATCTATTATGTGTCTTGCACATCTAAGATCTGATTCTAATGATAGTAATTTACATATGTCAGCTGATTGACCACATATGAACCGCTTGAGTCGAAGATTTGACATCTTGCATTGATGCCTGTTAATCTATTTTTGTTGCCTGTCCCACAATTGGTCCATTGTTATAACGCAAAGCAAAATGAAGCCACTTTGATCAGTATACTATCAACTATGGTTGCTTAAATTTCGGTTAAATATATTAAAAATATGCTGCAACTCTGTAAGCACGAGAGCCTGACTCACAAAATTATACATCAAAGAAGTGTCTTCTTGACACAGTACTCTTAAAGGTGGCTACAATAAAAAAAAATGTAAAAATCAATGTCGATAGTTGTACGAAAAGGTCTAAAATCTTGAGTTAGAAGCTGAAGTAATGTTTCTTTTCTTTCGTATTTAACATATTTTTTTGCCGAGGCTAGCAAAGTTTGTTTAAAAAAAGTCATTATAAAAATAAAATAAATTTTTTTTTAAAACCAATTTCGCTTTTTCCTAGATCGTCAGTTTTTTTTTAAATTTTTTTATTGAAGCAATTACAACCGATAATTAAAGAGCGAACGATTAATACCTGACCACCAATTTGGGTTCAGAATCAAGCACTCCACAATCGACCAGATTTGTAGAATAACCAATGAAATAGAAAAATCTGTATAGGAGAACAAATTATGTCGTAGGGTTTTTCTTGGCGCTTGGTCTGTTAGGCTTTTGATAAAATATCACCTACGGGATTGAAACTTAACCGAAAAGAAGCCTTTGCGAAGCAGTTCTATGAGATACTTAGTTCTTATCTAACGGACAGACGACTATTCCGTATTAAAAAAGCAAACGAACACTCCGAAATAAACCAAATCGCGAAAGAGTTCCACCATGAAACGTCCTGGGTCCGACCCCTTTTTTAATCTATACTCGAGATACTCCGCAAGATTAGACGAAAATGGCCCGTAAAGAAGAAACGGGATGAGCTCGTTCGGCATACAACTTAGAGATTTTACAAAATTAAGTAACATAAATATTTTGCAAACTTTTCAAAGTAAAGTACAAAAGTTTGAGACAGTGATATCCACCGAGACTTCGTTATGGCTACTGTCGAAGACGAGATTGTAATAACTAGTGGGCCAACTACAACGTATAAAACAATTTGAATATGTAACCCGAGCAATTGACGGTTTTAGCAGGTGCTTCCGCTGGGAGGTTGGGCATATAAAGTATTTTAATGACTGATGCTTTTTGTGAGTGAAAATCTCACACTGTTATAAGCACGTGTAGCGCTTCCCATAATATCTAATGGAAGATCATTTATTTTTTTATAAAATGACATACTCTCTCACTATTTACTCTGTTTTAAAAGGTTATAACGTACTTAGCCTGACTAATTGGCCCAAAGGCTCACAACAAACTTAGTTCATTGTTGAGTTCAGATTAAAATACACAATTTTGTCGTTAAAATTAAACTGTACATTGAACTTAGCTAATGGTTTAAGAGTGTAGTGTCAAATTAAACTATAATTTGAGTTTAATCTCGCACTGTCGAATTGTGCATTAGAGTTAAAAAGTTAAACAACAAGTAATTTGTGAAGGCGTTCTCTTTGACTTCTTAGAATTATGACCTATGTCTGGATTCTACTGTGCAATAAAACACACTTTATTTAAACAGTCGTAAAATTAATTTTAAAAACTTGAGTTTATATGTATTCAGTATTCAGTATTGGGATGGGGTAGGGGATATGAATATGACTTAGTATTAAATTCCGTTATAAATATATTTAAATAAAATGGGTATCTATTTATAAGCTATGCTCTTTCATCTTTAATTTGTCAGCTGTCATCGGTTGCCTTTCATCCTTTATCTGTCATCTGTCACCTGTCATATGTTATCTTTCAGCTGTCATGGGTAATCTAATATTAATGCTGTTGTTGTAGTTTCGTCAATACCCACTGTTTCCCTTAAAACCTACGACCTTATATAACTGAGATTAAATGTATTGTTAGATACAAAATAAAACACAGACGTGCTTACAGAATGAGCCTTACTCGTTTATTACATAGTGTGGTAGTAGAAACAAGCTTTTTATTTTTGAGATAGTTTATCGAAGGTAAAGGACTTTGTCTGTTGTTATACCAATGACGAAGAAGACAAACTTAATTTTTCTATTCCCAATTGAAAGTCAGATTTGATGGGGTTCCTTTGAATAATTTTTATCCGTTTCAAACTAGAGGATGTTCCTTGGTAGTACATGTTGATACCAATCTATACAAAGCAACATATTGATATCCGGGAAATTTTCATCTGGACAATCATTCAGTGCTGTCAATGAATTCTAAGAATTGATATCGTCACATTTTAAACTTAACGAAAACAGCATATGGCAAGGAATTGAACACCGTTACACGAAATTATTTTTTGTACTTTTTTAAACTTCAGGATTCGTTCCTTTGTGTTTGTTTTTATTGTCAAAAGTGTTAGCAATTCGCATCTTCCTCTGATCGAAATCCTCTTTAGATTATTGCATCTTTAGCAAGCTCCATAGTTTGGACCAAATCCAAATTTACCTTCCTCGACCGACTCAAAGTCATATTTAGCAAACTGCAAGCTTATCAATAATTTTAAATCCATATACAAATGCCGATTTGATCCCATGACGTTCCGCAACGAAGCTAAAGCTACATAATAAATAAATATTGCGCGTTCAGGCATTAGCGGAGATAAAAAAAAGGACGCAACATTCTGCAGGTAATGGCTGCGATAATAACAATGTCATTTTTCAATGATGTATTCATCTTTTAGACATTTTTTTTATTTAATATCCAAACAGACACAGTGTATGTACTTTTTTTTCGTTTTTACAAACATTAAGTCCTTTATCTGACACAGTCCTGTGTAGCTTATATGGATTTTTTGAGAGGAGCTGAAATATTGCAGTTGATTGCTCCCACACCCGTTGGCATTTTTGAGCTATTCGTATACCAGACTGAGTGAGACCTGTCTAGTCTAGGGAAACCGGTTTCCCACACCGAACGGTCGGGTATCGGGTTATCTTAAATTAACGATGGATAGAAAAGGATTTGTTCAACTATTTAACTAGCCAGACGTTGAGAGGAGTTTTATAGCAACTTCGTAAGAAAATTGTTGAAACTGATTTGTGTTAAGTCAAAAACGATTTCCTAGAATAATCAAAAACGACATTTAAATAAATAAATTGAGACAAGTCCTATCTTATATCCTGAAATAAGTGCTTAACTGGCAACCATTGATCCCCATCTTTTAATTCATCTTTCATCCCACTGCCATTTTTTAATAAAACTACGTACCGGACATGTACGTAGCTAAAGCAAATAAATCGCTGTCGCTTCAGATCTTCAACACGATAAACTCCACTTAAACTTGTCAAACATTAAAGCTGTCGGTTACAATTTATAGTTCAAATCAAATCACATATGGATATAATATATATAATATATATACAAATACAAATACAACGGCTAGACTGTCACCTTTGCGCAACAATAAATTTTCCCATAAAGATTACCCAGTGATTTTTTTTTTCCGATAATAAAAACCAATCGAAATTAATCGATAATCCATTCAACGTCGCTATATTCTATCTAATTAGATTTATATTTATTTCTACTTTATAGAGCGGAAGAGATTCCTCAGGCTTATAACCCACTGATAGCAATTATTTTTTGGTATAACTTCTTCATAGATTGGTTATGGGTTTTTTTTGCGTTGTGATTCTATTAGTAGGGATTTAGTTTTCTCTTCTTCAGTATTTCTTTTTCCTTTTTGCACGTGGAAGGGATTTCGCGAAATTAGTTGATAAGATTTGCAATTATGTAACTATATGGAGCTACTATTGCGATTTGAGGGGTAATTTTGCTGCCGTGGTTATTGTCCTTGGGAAATTGTAAATAGATAAGTTCTCGAGACACATTAGCTGTGATAAAAATAAATTCATATTATTTATCGATAACTGATGGTTTGTGAATGAATTTGAAGGTTAATTTATTTTGTTCTAAATGTTATTGTGCGGGAAGTAAATAATGTTATTGTCAATCTTTTGATTAAAGTGAAAAAGGTTTATCCAACTTACGGTCGATGACCGTTTTTGCCTCTCTCTCTCTTTGGGAAAATACGCAGTACAGTATCTTAAAATTTTGAATCGAGGTCAGCTTTCGGAGTGTGTCGATATCTTTTGACGTGATAAAGACCTTACAAATTTAATATGGAAACATATTCATTCAGAAAGTGAATGGCACGAGGCGATGACTCCAAAAATGAGTTCATTGACATTTAGTGCACAGTATTTTATTTAATTTAAGAAAGATGGATGGCGTTGTAAAATTGTAAGATTATTGCATTTTAGATAAAAGAACAAATAACTGCAAATATTAGTTTGTGGAGAGAGAGATTTATGCGGTCAAATATGCATCACAGACCGTCATATCGATGAACCATCTGCGTGGACAGTCAAGCAGAACTTAAAGCAATCGGCGCCAAACAGATTGCCTCTTGGCACTTCACTTGGTATTGACTTAATTGTACTCTAGGGCACAATGGGTTTCCGGGACACGTTGGAGTGAAAGAAAACGGAAAAAGTGGATGAACTGTCCAGATACGGCTCTGATCTGAACTAGAGAGCTGCATGAATGGCAACAAAAACCACGTTCAAATGAACAATGCCAAAAATGAGTTGAATGAAATAGAACGCGAAGCCGAATATGTTTGAGTGAGTGAGTGCGGTCAGGTAGAACTCGGACGCACAACACTCAAACCAAAGAAAACGAATTGAATGAGTGGGAATGCGTTGGAATAAGAGGTTGCGTTTCGAATGGATTCGAATGACAAAACGGGTTTTTAATTGTTGTTGTCTTGTCGCACACAAAGAAAAAGATGAAAGGAAAAAACGACAGTCTACTGCTTGCGTCTCTTGAATCGAACGAAATGAAGGCACCCAAAAACTCGAGTAATTCGAGTGTCTGTGGCTGTGCCAAATTTTTCATTCCGCTTTACGCTTCATTTATTCTCATTCATTTCGCTGAATGCCGTCTGGTGTGAGACACAACACGCACTCACATTGCTACTCATTCGTTTCATTGTGTGGCTCGCACTCACTCAATTCAATTCAATTCGAGTCCATTCAATTTAACGTATGTTGTGAGTGAAGCCATGCAGCTCTCTAAGCTGAACCCACTTCTAGCGGACGGACAGGTGCTTTCGCTATTCAACTTCGCGAATAGTTTCATCATCGGCGTCACTACACATTTGGTTAAGGACCAATGGGAAAACATAAATGGTTGCACCATAACACTTAGTCTGTGGCCAAGTTCAGGTGCTCGTCGGGGTATTAACCGGGCACAGTATCATTGGAGGCATGTCTTAAGGTCTAGAAATCTTTACAAATGATTTCTGCAGAAGTTGCAGAGATGAATACGAATTAGAGTCTGTGGGACATCTCCTATACCACTGTCCAGCTCTACAGGAAAACCAAACCTACACGGGAGCATAGTTCTTAGAAAGCTTGGACGACTTGCTAGGGGTACCTCTATCAGACTAAAAACAGATTTATCAAGGGATTGAAGTGTCACATGTCCTCACATGTTCAAATAGGGAATCGCCTGCATACCCCAAAAACTAAAATGATCTGTTAAAGATAGTGACTTACGTCTTACACAATATGTGCCCAAGAATAAGGTCGGAGAAGTCACAAGACAGCACATCTTATCGCCAAATTCCGGTGCATGCCTTAAAGATGGGTTCAGATGAGCTCCTGCTTATTTTAAATTCGTTGGTCTGCCCAGGACACACTGTTACATGCCCATTAGTGTGTACATACATATCTGGAGCTTATGGTCGAGTCATCGGCGATGCTTTATGCCAGACAAATTGGTTGATAGCCATTAAAGCTAGCCAAAGAGCAGCCTCTTCCTTACTGGGTGGCGAGACTGGCTCCTATTTCGAAGCTGCTCGAATTAGTGCCTAAATACATCTACATTTCCCCGCGCTTCAGTTTGATGTTGAAAGACTGCAAAGGCTTCCTTCTTTCTAAACAGGATCCTCATCTTCTAAGTCGGTATTCTCTTCTTTTTGCCCCTATTTTCCGCAGCAGAGAAAGTGGACAAAACAGACAAAGTCCATTTATGTTGTCACGCAAAAACGGAAGCAGTTTTTATCGCTGACCCTTAAATGGCTTCAAAACGGTTAATAACCTTACAACCAAAAGGTAATCCTCAATTTCAGCGGCGTGGTTACTTCACAATTCAAAACTAGTCCCCAGAGCGAGCTCCTAACTACGCACCGCGCAACCTTGCGTCGAGGCCCCACACCCAAAATAGAAAATGAATCTAAATTTAACCTCCACTGACGCACAACAGTGGCGTCAAAAACCACACACAATCAAAAAATTAAAAATAAAATCAAAAAATCACAAAAAAACCAAACAAATTTCCTTCGATAATTAGTCAAAGTCTATTCGACTTTTGACATAACTTTTAGCACCCAGCGTTACTACCTCAATCCCTTTCTGCTTAACGCGATTTAATCGATTTCATATTTAAATCAGCACCCAACAAAACGTCAAACAAATATGCCAACACATTCATTCTGTCACCCATTATGTCTCTCTCTAAACAATGACATAAAATCATCTACAGCAAGTCGAGAACTAACCCATTTGGAATGAAGATGATACTCAAAAGAATCAGCACAATGAAGAGCACCAGCAGAGAATGAGGAGAACCAGATTATGGGGTGTCAAAGTCGACTATATATATTTTATAGTATAGTATAGTGTAGGCAGCAAAGGAAATTCAAGCCAAGCCAACCAGTCAATATCGTCAATCATCCATTTATTTGGATTTCACAAGGGTTTACGGTCTACGTGGTGTTGACAGGCGGAGCAACCCTTGTACCGACACGACAAAAGAGCCGATGTGATGATGATAATGGCCATTAATATGTCATAGCGATTTAACTTTTATTCCCTTTGAAGTGCTAAAACATTAGCCAAAGATACAAATAGAATCAATTTGCATTGGGTACGTAACGTATTATGGTACTCGTATTCTGCCGGCCTTCGCCGCCCTTCAGGGGGAAGGACACAACGACACCGAAACACGACCGTAGTTATGGATTCGGATTGTTCGTCGTATTAAATATGAATGATACCTACCCTCCTTCTTGGCGGCTCGGCGTGGCGGGCGTTGAGATTCCACACAGATTCCTCAGAGGGATAGATTCCATTTCATTACATAAAGATGACAGAAACAGTGCTCTTGTCAGGTTTTTTTTTTTTTTTTGCTGACAGCAGGAAATGGTAGGCAAAATACAGTCTACAGTCAAGTTGATCCGGTTGAGGAAAAGTAATAAAAAATAATTAAACTCTAAAGGTAGAGCACACGGGTGATTTATTTTGCTTTATGCTGCAAACCGGCATACACGGGAAAAGAAGTGTGTAGGCACGCAAAAGGGGCAAGAGAACAAAATGGCACATTGCCTTTTTAAATTACATTATTTAATTTGCATTTAGGTAAGGTTCGTGTATCGTATACGTATAAGTATTTGCCTATGGGAATAGTCAAAAGCACGATGATATTCTATGATGAATTGGCACTTGCTGTCATAGAAAATTGACGTAACAATTATGGAAATTTAAACGAGGCGATGTGAGTTTGAAGTTTAACTGTCATTTACCACTCGCTCGCATGTATCTAGGGGTAGGCGGCGGCGCGCTGTTGGTTAACGGAATATGCTGACAGTGAACGATTTGATGGGTCTTGTTACATAACATTACATGCTAAATCATAAAACACCTTCTCGTGTTTGTGTATAATGCGAATGCCGCCACAGGTAATAACGCCTGCATAGGAAGAGGCTAAAACTTAGGACTGGTGGCAATTTCAAATTAAACGCATTAGTTTTTTGGAAAAGTTCGGGTGTTTTTTTATTTCATAATAAAATTTATTCACGACTTTTTGGCGCTCAACTTTAAGACGCGTTCCTGGATATACATATTTTTATATTTCAACAACTTAGTTGAATTTTCGCGGGAAGTCAAAATCTTTCCGAGATGGAGAAATTTAGGTTACTTAGGTCACTAAGACCTATGTAAGGTCCATTGTGATACCACATGGATCTGAAGTTCCTGCCTACTCGTTGAACCATTTTAAGGTGCTTATAGAGCGTGAGAGACATTTTGGATCGGTCAAGTTAGACCATTAAGATCATTGTAGAAGTAAGCTCCTAGATAAAGATTTCGCTTCCGGGAGAGGGCAGGGCATGTTTAAAGAAGGTGTAGAGTTGTCTCATACTCCTCCTAATCCATATAACGGGTGATCCAAGTAGAGATACTTTTTTCAATAGCCTTTTTTGACAGATCACGTGTGAGTCGTGTCATGCTATCATGTTATTTTTGTTTAGTATTGTTTGGCATTTCATAATGGAAAGACTTACGCGTGAACAACGTTTACAAATTGTTCAACTTTATTATGAAAATTCACGTTCTGTGAGGAATGTGTTTCGTGCACTTCGCTCAACTTATGGTCAACATAATCGGCCTACTGAGCGTACTATTCGCAACACCATCACCTATTTTGACACCCAGCATTCATTATTGGATAATATTCGACCGAATAGACCACGTCCAGCACGCTGTGAAGAAAATATAGCGGCCGTAGCTGAGAGTGTACACGAAGACCGTAGAGAGTCGATTCGGCGCCGTTCGCAGCAACTCGGACTGACGTATGGAACGACTTGGCGCATTTTACGTCAAGATATTAAATTGAAAGCGTACAAAATACAGCTTGTGCAACAACTGAAGCCGCTCGACCTTCCCAAGCGACATCGCTTCGCTCTATGGGCTCTTGAAAAGTTCGAAGAAGATCCGACGTTTTCGAGGCAAATTTTGTTTAGCGATGAGGCCCATTTCTGGCTCAATGGGTATGTAAACAAACAAAATTGCCGCATTTGGGACGAAGAGCAACCTGAAGAAATTGAAGAACTGCCACTTCATCCAGAAAAAACAACGGTTTGGTGTGGTTTGTGGGCCGGTGGAATCATCGGTCCATATTTCTTTAAAAATTATGCCGGTGCGAACGTAACCGTCAATGGCGACCGTTATCGTGCCATGATAACCGACTATTTGATGCCTGAAATTGAAGCTCGTGATCTCGGCGACATTTGGTTTCAGCAAGACGGCGCCACTTCCCACACATCGCATCAATCAATGGACTTATTGAGAGAACATTTCGGTGAGCACATAATTTCACGTTTTGGGCCGGTCGATTGGCCACCAAGATCGTGTGATATCACACCGTTAGACTTTTTCCTGTGGGGATATGTAAAGTCAAAAGCTTATGCCGACAAACCCACTTCGATTCAGGCCTTGGAGGAAAACATCACGCGTGTCATTCGCCAGTTACCAGTCGAAATGCTCGAACGAGTGATCGAAAATTGGACTCAACGGATGGACCATCTGCGACGTAGCAACGCCCAACATTTGATAGACATAATCTTCAAAAAATAAATGCCAAAGAATGTTCTTTCAAATGATAATAAACATTCTCCAGTAAATTTGAATTTTCTGTGTTTTTTTCTTTAAAAAAGTAGGGAACCTCGAAATGGATCACCCTTTAGCTCCATATAGCCAGTAATGACACCAATTGCAGCACTAATGTGCAATCTATTGAGGGTGCGATCTCTTTTATAATTTTACTTTTCGTTGTCAGCTCAGCAATACATGAACTGCTAATGCACATGGAAAAATAAACTGTTTAGTGCCATTTATGATCCGGCGAAACCAATGGCCCGTATTTTTTTAAAGATGACCGTGGGAACAACGATACCGTTAATGGCGCCCGCTTTCGTTGAATGATTTTTTTGCCGACATTTGGTTCTAGCAAAAGCTACGTGCCACACAGCACGCGAATCGATTGATCAGTTGAGAAATGAGTTCAGTAAGCAGTTTATCTCTTCTTTTTGACTGGGGAACTGGCCGGCTAGATAGTTTGATATTTTAATGAGAATATGTCAAATTGCTCGTCTATGGCTTATAGCCAGCGTCAATTTCAGCATTAAAAGACAAGAAAGACAGGAAGATTAGCGAGATACCAGCCACACTTTAAAGGCGGCTAAAGATATCCTCGGCTAGTTCTAGCTTAGGCGGCCATAAAGGACATTAAATATGTTCGGAAGATAGCACTTTTCCAGTGGTAAAAAATGGAGTTTTTGGCTTGGCATCACACATTCACAGTAGATCGACTTTTAGTAGTCTGATAGACTGTCCCACGATTAGCTTGTGGACTTCACAACTACTCCATCCGCAGCTGTAGACAGTTTGTTTCATCTGACATTTTTGGCAAGTAATTAGCTGTTGGTTAAACTATTGCCCTCAATTCAACTTTCCAGGCCCAATTGAATTTTCATGCACAGACGAGCTACGTTGAAATTGGAGATCATTTCCATAAGCTCTATATGGTAGCCCTACAACAAAGCAGTCCAACATTCACCTTTCCGATCGCTTAATTGTTCTTTCCAATTAAGGATTTCAACTGCACAAGCCAACCGCCTCCGCCCACATCGGCATGCAGTCTCAACTTACCTCAAATGTTGTAGCAGTGTATGAGTGATTTGGAGCGAACTAAAGACGTACACAAGTAGCTGGGGTATTTTTTCTGTCGCTGCTTAACTTTATAACCCCATTCAACTACTTTGATTGTTTGGTGCATTATTGACCGCTTTCCTATACTGCTCTACCGGGGATTTACGTGCAGTTAGCTTTGACGAAGCGAAGTTTTTTTCTATCGCGCAGATCGTATCAAGTGATGGATAAGACTCTTTAAGTTGAACCATACTTGCTGAGCTGCTTAATGCCACTTTGTCTAAATAAATGTGCAGCGGTGTTAATTCTATTGTTGCAGCTGTGAAATGTGTCCAAAAAGCTCCGGAAAAATCCAGACATGCAAGACGCTGTACGCTTTTTAGTTAAAATATGGCGGTCTTTAGCCAGTGAGTTATCTTACTAATTTAATGCCATACATTTGACTGCAGACCCAGAATGCGTTAGTAGTAATTTTATTTTTTATTTGAGTTCCAGTTCAGTCTTTTATCTAGGGTTAGTCCCTGACAGTTGAATTCGTACCCAACGATTTAATGAAGTGAATATCTGCCCAAGTTCATATTTCTTCTTTAAATAAAAGAAACTATGACATTGTATAAATTGTCAAGGTCCAATTGAAATTGAATTTAATTTTTAACAAACTGACTATTTTGTATAGCTGCTAAGTTGTACAATTGTCATTTTGTAAAGGAGTTCACTTTCTGCTTTGCTGTGTATGAGAATTTACTAAAGTCCATTTTTTTTGCGATGAAACACAGCACGTGCTAATGGAAATAAATATTTATGAATCTAAAAGTGCTTGTTCAATTATACCGTAAAATACTAAGTATGCCTTGCAATATGCAAACGATAAACGTTTACCGCCAATTTATGAATAAATGCTGTCGAATCTTCTCTAAATGTAGTTTTTAAATTATTTGCCATTATTAGTATTTCCTCCAGTTTCGAATTAAACGTTTTATTAGTCAATATTCTTCTAACTAATTTTGAGCACCCGTGATGATTCGACTTCGACTTAACCAAAATGATTCGTAATTTAAGGAAAAATTGCTATAGTGCATCTTCTAATTGTTTTTTTTCTATGTACCTACAGGGGCGTGCTTTCCATAACACCGATCAAAAATATATTTGCATTAAACCAATATCCACGCACGTATCTGTTAGATTTTTCGATCGCCACTCGACATCTCGTCATATATTTCAGGTTACCAACAAGCCCTCGCCAAAGAAAGATTAAATGTATTGATAATGATTCTGCCGTGTTAAGCAAGAAAATAATACATCCATTTTCATAGCTTTGAGTAATTTCGGTTTCCATCTTTGCCATCGTTATATTAAGCTGTTTCGCATATATAAAACTACTATGGGATGCAGTAAATTTATTAAAATTTGTACACATAGTTTTTTTTTACATTTTGATGATTAAAATAAGTGCAAGGCTTTTCTAGAAAACATAGCTTAAAACATCATCAACGGAAAAAAGCTGCTTGCGGTATCGAGTTTTTTTTTTAGCTTTTCAAGTGGCACTTAGAACGTTTTTGCTTGACAGATATGAAATTTTTGGATATATATCTAATTGGTTTTTTGATTTTGACGGACTTGCAGACACAACTTTAAATTTCTGAAAATTTTATTTCGAAAAATAGAGTATTGGTGCACGATTTAAATTTTGGCGCTTTTTGCTTAACACAGCAGTATTGTTTTTTTTTTTAAATTCAAATTGTGTTGTATCGACAAGTTGTATGAATGATCGAAACTACTTTTGTTATATTTAACTGGCTTTAAAAATCGAAGGCGAAGTTTTTGGTATTTCGGTTTTTCGGTTGCTCACCAAAAATTTAGCTTCGGCCCCAAATATTTGTTGCGTAACATATGGGAAAAATCTAGCATCTTTGCTATTTCCATTATTCGGACTGAAACTAAAGTTCATGTCTATTTTTGTCGAACTTCAATAAAATGCAAAACAGTTAGTTAAATACCTAAATTTACTATCAGCAATAGATCTCTCAAAGTGACAATATGCCGAAACCAATTACATCTGCTTCTTTTGAGATTGACAACCCTCTTCTGTATGACAATTTGATGACGATGATGATTCTCGGTTTGAAGAAGTTCCACAGCTAAAGCACATTTTATAACTCAAGGAGACATGAATATCTCCGTTCAAGGTTGCATTTTTTTTAAAAAAGTTAGTAGGTCCCGTTGCTGCTTAAAATTCACTTAAAGAGCCGCATTCTCTGGGCGATGTAAGTGATGAACATCTTAAGTAAGGTCAAGAAAGCAGCATCAATTAGTTCCAGCAGAGTAGGGTTCCTGGACACGTTTGAACAAAACGGAACGGAAAAAGTGGATAAACTGGCCAGATACGGCTCTGATATAAACTCTCGACTAGCGGACGGAGAGGTGCTACCGCTTTTCAACACTGCTAAGACTTTTATTGACGGCGTAGGAACAATGGAGCAGCACCAACGGTGCGTCATAACCCGTAGTCTGTGCGCTGTTGTTGACTTCAAAAGATCAAAGTCTCTAGTCTTTCATAACAGGAGTCAAATCCGGATGCTCTTAGGAGCACCGTTCTTCGAAAGTCTAGACGACTTGGCTAGGGTACCTCTATCAGACATAAAACTATTCCTCAAAAAATTGAAGTATTTTTGTTAGCCACATGCTTTACATGTACATAGAGGGCCTTCACGGCCTCTGGTTGAAATTTGCGCCTGGTGAAAAACTGCCCTCCTAACCTAACCTAATTTAAGCGATGATCATGGAGAAAGGTTAATTAGGATTTTTCTGCTGTACGATCAAGAGGGATCAACTAAAGCTAAATATTCCCGCAAATAAGATATCGAAGTTGTTAACGTATTTGTATATGTTTAACAAATAAAATTCATGGTTGATAAACATTTCATAAATTCCTTTGTTTTTACTGGATAACACCCTTTATAACCAAAAAAGTTCATGTGTCTCGACAAAGATTCAATTTTGGTGACCAATGTTAACAGCTATTCATTTATGATATATTCTGTGGTTTTTTCAAGTCTTTTTGACTAAAACTTAATAAAAACTCTCACATTTAAAAGACCATAGACTCGCTACGGATTCAGCTGTGGATGTACACTGCGTCTTTGACCTATTGTCTCGTATACCAAACCAGGTTGATTGCAAAGAACAAAAAAGAAGTCTACTTAGGTCGGACTAGGCTTAGGCTAGACCTCAGGCTTCCTAATGACAGTGAATGTTGTTCAGACTTTCACAAGAGGTGGGGATTTGATAAATAAAAAACTGTAGGTCGCGTATTTGAAGCCCTCGCTTATTAGTCTAACACAATAACGCACTGAGCAAACTGCACCAAAAGAACCATTTAAATATGCACCTAAAAACAATGGCTACATTTTTAAGAAGAACATTTTTATTGCATTTCAAAAATGAATCAACAATCGTCTTCAAATCTCTTAAATGCTGGAAGAAAATAGAAAATCTATAATATTATGTTTCCCCAATCATATATTCCAATTCATAGATATAGCCGATATTTTAAACATTATTATTATGCAAAACAGGGAGTGCGGTTTGTAAGACGATATCTTTCAAACTACATCGCTTGTTTACGTTTGAAAGATTTCGCCGTACAGTTACAAATTCCCAGCCCCGAATACCCACCCATTGAGAGTTATTGCATCCATTAACCCAAAAAATATTCATTCACTCTGTGCAATTTTAAAATTAAAGTTCGACGCAAATATTTATTGGCTTCCCTTATCATAAGCTAACCTATTGTTAGCAGTTTATAGAGAAAATCCAATTTTATAACTTATTTCCGAAAGTAAGTTGAAAATATCCCGCAAAGTTGGTCATTGAATTGATTTTCCCACGACATGCATTCTGCATTGCAAAAGTAAAACATTTAAGCTTCGTTAAAATGCATTTAGTTAATAAATCAATATTTATTAGCTCTAAATAAGTTCAGCATGCCAAACGGAAAATCCCCCAAAAACACAAAAGAAACCGCATAGCAGAGCAGAACATTGGATCCCGCACCAAACCCCCGTCTGAAATCTCTGGCCAACCAACTTCACTCTGCTGCTTCTGGTACTGCACATCACTTAATCATGTTCTCTGTCGGTTATTGTTTACGGGCTTGTACCAAAGACCGTACTTTTATATGGTCTTTGGCCGTATCGTAGTGGTATTTTGTGTTTAGTGAAGCATTTTTTATCCAACCTCTCCCGCCCCTGTGTGCCTCTTCACACAGTTCCATTCCAACCCCTAAGTATCAAATGCTTCACTAGTCCTTGTCGGTCGAGAAGTGCACACTATTCGATAGATGATGTGATATAATATAGATGTGCACAATGAAAAGACCTATTGACCACTGTATTGTATGGAAGTATGGTGGGGGATGATGGTACATACTTGGGAAAAAAGAATAAACACATGTAATAGATATGGAAGACTGAATGGACAATGCCTCTGATAAAAAACACTTAAGTTTTTTTTTTTTTAGGTTATTGTTGATGACTGAGTCGGATGTACAAGTACTCTACAAATGTTTACCAGCGTATTCATTACTTGAAATGAAAGTTGTTTTGATGATGTTCAACATAAGGATATAATTTAAATGACGAATTTAGCTTTTGAGGATTTTATTTTATATTTTTTGTGTTGAATTGAAAATAATTTGAAAAAAAAAACAGCTGACAAACATAAAACGCTGACAATTAAATGTTATGAGAGCAAGTCTATTGTGAAGGTTTTTCGTGAGAGTGTTTGCAGTCAACGATTTCTTCGTCTTTTTTTGTTATCTGCTGAAGAGCAATTCACACACAGTTGGCAGTGTCAACCTATAAGGTCATTTTTTGGGTGAAGAGTTTCTTAACTATTTCGATGAATGAAACTCTTTTTGAAAGATATGTTGTTTAATCACAAAGGATGTGTATAGAAGTTGTATAATTTTTTCGACGGAACCTATATTCAGTCTCCGGGCACAGATTTATTTGGTTAAGACGATATCTCAAGTCGTAGTGGACTGTGAGGAAGCTCAACTGCTTCCTAATATTTTCCTTACTTAGTAATAGGATCCAGATCCAGCCCTTGTCTGCAGATTCGTTGCCTGCAATACCATTGTGGCTAAGTCCACATCCAACTTTGATCTTGTTGCGCTGCTTAGCTTGGTTTTCCTAGAAGGCATTCTAGAAGCTCTTTACTGTCATAGAATTCATTCGTTATTTCCCATAGGTATAGAGGGTATTGACTGTTGTATCCAAACACACCGGCTCTAACTCTAACTCCGGATTTAATTTTCGATCCGTCGGTGTACCAGATCTGACTTCTCGGATCCCTTGTCGGAACACCATTGGCCTAGTATTTCTACTTTGAATAGTTCCCCAAAACTGTACTTACCTAACCGTAGTGTCGGGCATGCAGTAAAACATAACCATATTTGGGATTGAGTTAAGTAACTTCAGGTAACTGCTGGTAATAGAGATCTGTTGAGTGTGAGCCCAACAATGGCCTCTAGTGCTGGTGCGCATCGCGTCTTTAAGCTGATTGTCCGTTCAAGTACTTTTCGCAAAATGATGGCAGATGTTGGGTTTAACCATCACCAGCTGGTTACGGGCCCACATGACTCTACTTGTACGCTCAGTGTCGGATATGATGTGACAGTTTCAGTTAAGTTTTTTATATAGGATAATACCGATTTATTTGACTCCATTGGAGTAACTCATTACATTTTTCATATTATCCAGTCTCCTCTTCTAGTGAAAGGCACTAGAATAGTGTGACAGTCATTCCTTTTTACATCATTCGAAAACGTGTAGTACTGCGTTGCGTTATGCATGCTACTAGTAATGGCTGCTCTAAGCTTACCTCTAATCATGATCGCCAAGCCATCAGAATAGCCTGTGGCGCTATAGATTAATGTGTCTAGACTGACTAAAAGATTGCTGACGGCTATCGACCATAAAAGGGAAGTAGCCTTCTTTGGAGGAAGCCTTTAACTGACGCCACTCGCACTGACTCTCCTTCAGAGGAGGAGGTTATGATTCGACTTTTCATCGACTGGCCGAATCTTTGATATCTTTACCACTGATCGTGATCGTAATGGCGTTGTAGCCGGTATTATGGAAAACACACGCAAAGTCCTAAAAGTCCCGTTAGAAGTGCTTTTTCTATCTTTCTAACATGATAAAGAGCACCCTTAGTGGACTTTCCCTTTATGTACCCAAATGGACTTGAGTGGAGAAGGTAGAAGATATTACTATCTGAGATCTAAAACTCCCTCCATGGTTTTAAGGATAAAAAATATGTTAATCGAAGAAGTATATGTGTGTCTAAAAATGATTGCTAAAACTTAAATGGTCAGCCGAGTTTTTGTTTTCGTAGATGTGGCTAAAATACATGGTGTCCGCCGGGAAGGTATACTACTTTTTTTTCCGCCATTTTGGTAAACATTAGTCTTGACAGTTCATATTTGTCATTCGTGAAGTAGACACGTGGTAAATTTATTACGGAAAAGTATTCGATAAACAAACGTATTTTAATCGTTAAAACATTTTATCAAAATCAATCATCGATTACTGTGACGATGAGAAAGTTACGTGTAATTGGAAGAAACAACGTGCCACCAAAACGCACTATATATCGTGTAGTGAATGATTTTGAAGAAAGAGGGTCTGTAGGTGATAGGCCCAAGTATGAACCAAAACGTACTGCAAGATCGGAAGTGTTCAAAACAATCCATCAACCTCAATTCGACGCCCTGCTCAGAAGCTTGGTCTTCAAGGAACAACTTTGGCGACAATTTTGCACAAGGATTTGCATTTGTTTCCATTAAAGATTGAGATGACACAAGAGCTTCTTCCACAAGACCATTTACGCCGCCGTACATATGCCAAAAGTATGTTACAGCAAGCATGTTATGTTATGAAAAAATCATAATGAGTGACGAGGCACATTTTCAATTGAATGGATTTGTGAATAAACAAAATAGTCGGTTCTGGGCAATGGAAATCCCTCAAATTATTCATCAGCTGTCTAGTGTGGAATTTGGTCAGGTGGAATCATTGGACCTTAATTCTTTGAAAATGAAAACAGCGTAATGGTAACTGTGAATGGGGACCGATATCGTGATATGATCGAAAACTTTTTAACGCCACAACTTCATGGTTTGGGTTTGATTAGCATGTAGTATCACCGAGACGGTGCGGCATCGCATACAGCTAGGATTACAATGGAATTACTGCGAGTCCTCCTTCCACAACAAGTTATTTCAAGAAATGGTGATGGTGATTGGCCGCCTGATTTGACTGCTCCGGACTTATTTTTGTGGGGGGATATCTGAAAAGCAAGGTTTATGCAAACAAACCAGAAACGCTTGAGCAACTTAAACATATTATTCGTGATGAAATTAATGAAATACCGCGTGAAATGTGTGAGAATGTTATGAAAAATGTGCTCAAAAGGGCTCGCATTTGTGAGATTAACAGAGGCGGACATTTACTGGATATTATATTCCACAAATATAAATAAAACATTTATTAATATAAGATCCATTCTCTTTCATTTAATCAAAAATTATAAACAAAGTAGTATACTTTCCCGGCGGACACCCTGTAGATAAATACATAAGAGCGTCTTTTTAAATGGTCCCCAAATTATTAATCCACTGACATATATCACTTACGTGAGTGTGACACATAAATACTAATTACATTCTCATAATCCATGAAGAAAAATCACGCTTTATTGATTCTGAAGACGCTTTTTCATTTTACTTAAAAACACCTGCCCCCTACTTCCAAATGAATGCAACGCAATGCCAAGCAAACAATGCATAGAGCAAAGTGCAAGCGCTATCACGATAAATGTCTGCGGCGACTGTTCCACAGGAATGGATTACCCCAAAAACTCATTCGTTATTAACTCAATTAGCTGTGCAGTATCGTTTCACAACTCAAATATTTATGTTGGGTGTTGTCGGCACAGCATAGATGATCTGTGTAATTTGGTGAACTATACAGAACACCTACATAATTCCGTCTTCGTTGACAAACAACTAACAGCGATACACTCTAATTAGTGTACACATGCTGTTTGTTTCGGCCAATTGAAAACAGTTTCCATCGTCGTATCGTCGTAGCAATTGACCCGGTCGTCTTTGTGTAATTAATCCATTCGCAGATACTGTGCGTACAATTACATTCGCAGTACATTCACTTATGCTCACGTTTGAGTAGGAACAATCACAAGTTTCATTTTAAATTCGAAGAAAAAAAAAGTCTCAAAAACTTTCAAAAATACGCAGGCGCAGACGCAGACAAACATTCAATTTGTCTAACAAACAAAATGTACGGTTCCACTTATTTCACTCCAGAGTATCTGTATCTTTTAGTAGGCAGACACCTACTTAGATTGTGAGTTCTTGTTGTTTTTTTTTAATTTGCTTTCGCACTTTCACTAAATTTTCATACAAATCAATAAAGAATGACAACATAACATAAAAGCGAACCAAGGGTCAATGTATTTTCTTTTCGGAGACCACATTTATGACATGCTAATGGGTGCTTTGTACCACTTTAAGGTCTTCCAAATGATGTTGTACCTTATAACAATTATATTATCTGTTAACAATGTACTCATTGTCAACATTTTTATGCTGTTAAGTTAATAGCTAATTGAAGCATTAACAAAATTCAAACGAGTCATAGCAATTAAGAAAAGGAACCATGCGCCCTTTAACATTGTATTTTCGTGTAAAAAAATAAAAAAAAAATGTAACTTAAGCAAGGTAAACACGAGTTCAAAAGTTACGTCACTTCATTTGGCGTTTTGGATTAATACAAATAAACAACAACTTTTATGACGCAGTAGACTTGATTTGAGTACTAAAAAAAAAGAAAATTATACGTCAACATTATGTAACTGGTACTACAAATTGTTTCACATTTCATGCAACACATATATTTGCAAGGAGGAAGCTAATTGGACCACAAAGTTTTGGTGTTTGTATTTCTAACGGGGTAATTCGAAGAAAACAAGCTGAAGTAAAGTGTGTTTTTTTAGAGGCATCGAACTTAAAGTTGGCAACACTATTTTAAACGGCGGCCATTTTGTCAGCTATCAAGTGATTTATTTTAAGTTTGGTTTGGCATTTCAACATGAATAGACTGACTATGCTTCCAAATTGTGCTGAAAATCATGGTTCTGTTCGAAATACACATCGCCCTCTACGTCCATTTTACGGTTAACATAATCGTTCATCAGAGCAATTAATTCGATTAACTATGGAACGTTTTCGCACCACGCATACTCTAAATGCTAATACGCATCCACAGAGTCGTACAGTGCGCACAGAAGAAGTCATTGCTGCTGTAGATCGTAGCGTAGAGTTAGACCATCAGTCAGTCCGCCATCGTGCACTGGAATTAGATATATTTCCATCCAATTGGACTTTATGGACGATTTTGCGGAAAGATCTAGGTTTGCGTGCTCACAAAATCCAACTCGTGCAAAAATTTAAGCTGACTGTTTGGTGTGCTTTATGGGTTGGTGGAATAATTTGTCCGTACTTGTTTAAAAACGATGCTGGCCAGAACGTGACAGTCAATGGTGACCGCTATAGTGCAATGATTACTGACTTTTTCGTTCATCAATTGAACAACCGTGATGTGCAGGAGCTGTGGTTTCAACAAGACGGTGTAACATGTCACACAGCTCGTGCCACAATTGATTGATTGAAGGAAACGTTTGGTAACCGCATAGTTTCACGTAACGAGCCCTCGAATTGGCCTCCAAGATCGTGCGATTTAACCCTGCTTGACTATTTTCTGTGGGGATATGTAAAGTCGCTAGTCTACGCTGATAAGCTCGAAACGATTGACCACTTGTAGGACAGCATTCGACGCGTTATTGCCGATTTACAGCCAAGTGTTGGAAAAAGGCATCGAAAATTGGTCCTCCAGATTAGACTACGTTCGAGCTAGCCGTGGCGGTCATATGCCAGAAATTATATGAGCGAAACAATCTTCTCTCGATAAAGTAAATTTCATGTTAATTTAACAAACTGGTCTCTGTTTTATTGCCTCTAAAAATAACACCCTATATTTTGCTGAGACCGATATCTAAGATGTCTGTCAGGTCGCCAAATTACTGGTGACAATTTCTAAAAATACTTATAAATAAAAGACGTCTAAAAAACGTGTTGAAATCATTGCGTTAATCTTTTAACACGAGGATGACCCGTAGAAGCAAAAGATAACAAATGGAGTCCCGCAAGATTCTATCTTAGGCCCACTTCTGTTCAAAGATTAAAAAACCTTGTTTTCGACAATGTGTAAAGTTGTAAATGTTTCCTCAAGTTACGAAAACTGGGACAGTGACAGAGAGATTTCAGTGTTACCTCGTCAGCGTAAGCAGTCTCTAACAATTTCGTCACCCTTAAGATTAAGTTTTAGTGCGTGGCTAGTTAGGTGGTGATCGAGGTATCGACGGATAGTATATGCCTCCTTTTCGTACATAATTTTCTTAAATGAACAAGTTTGACATATTCCCATAATTTATATTTTAACGGACTAATTAGACGGACGCGTATAGACACGGTCGAGAGAATACAATATTTCTATAGGAGAGAACCCAACGGAGATTAGAAGACTGGAAACCAATTGGGTATGCAAGTGCAAAAAATCTAAATCACTTAAACATACACGACTATGCAAATGCTATAGAATAATATTCAAACACTAAAGCAAAACCTAAGAGCCGCGATTTGAAACGTTAAAAGTATGCAGCTCCGAGCTAAAAGAGATAGAGACTAGAAGGCAGTGTCCAGGAAACGAAATAAAATTTGGCACAATAACATCGTCTCCTCTAGACAGAAACATTCATGGTTCAACCTGGAGAAAGAAAGAGGCAAGGTGTTCTCCATAACAACCGCGACAAAGCTTAGGATAAAGAGTGCAGTACACAAAATATGTGAATTTGTATACAGATTTTACATAGGCAGAGCTCGGTCAATGCCTGCCTGTACTGTACTATACTGTAAAGTTTGTATAATAAATCTGAGAATAGGAAGTAGATCTGTGGAATTTTTCGTTTCGACTCCGAATTTTAAATGTGGAGTTTTGAACCGGCAGAGATTATCATTTAATTATCATGTGTTTCACTGAGTCAGCATTGCAATTATGAGGCCTAATGGATGCCTTTATTTTAAAAATTTTGTAATCCCATCTAGGACCCTTTTGTTTTCTTCACTTTTTTTATCTCTTCAATGCGTCTTGAGTTGGTCCATACAGCACTGCAACCTGAGAAGATCGGATGTTCAGCTCTGCATTTTTTCAATTTGCTTCACATTTAAGAATGTTCACGGCGTTGACTGCAGCTGCTTTTTAAGAGTTTAGTTTAGTTTGGCAGTTTATCTAAGGCTGCAGTTGGGCATTACGCTGTTGTTGGCTCGAAGATTGTTCGGTAGGTTAAATATATAGTAGAATACATAAGCCCAACCCAAATCAACTTATTAAGATGGCGAAATATATCTGAAAGAGTTCCAAATATGACGCAAAGTCACACCCCAGAAAGATAAGCGTTAAAACAAAGTGCAATTGTCCAATCAAATCCAATAAAATCGATAGTAGCCAGCGATAAGATGGTGGATTCTAAAAACTAATCTAATAAAACTTTGCTAATTCCCTTCCTCAGACTGTCTTTTTATCAGTTTACATCATTCATTTTAGCACTTTGGTTTTTTGTATGAGTAAGTATTTCTTGTATTTCACACTTAAGAACGATAGCTTGTAAGAAGCGTATTCTTTTTCCGTCCTACTTACTATCAAATATCCACCTCCACACAAAAATCGAATATCTTATTCCGACATTGGAAAAAAATTACGATTAATAATAAGAATTGAGAAGCATCCATGCGACATTGAGAATTCAATATCCGTTCAACTAAAATAGACACGTCAGGCTCACGCCATCGATAGGAAAATATGACAAATTGCACTCAAGATGAGTTCACGCTGCATGTCTGGCAAAAATGCAAATTCAAATGCACACTCAGACTTCAGACAATGGCAACACTTGTCTTCTCTATAAACAATGTCACATAATGTACATTTTTAGTTTTACACATGATCAACCTCCAATTTTTCCTCGTGTATCTCTGTATAGATTTGTTTTTCTTTCCACACAAAGACAACGATTTTTTGTTATTTTCGCATAAAGATATAAATCAAAAGCAAAATAAAACACCCCGCTCCGCACCATTTAACTCTTCTGTTGTCGTTACATATGTACTCGTATCTCTTTTCGAGCATATTTTGCTTAAAAATATTTTTCTAATAGATACAAACAGAGAGAAAGAGAGAGAGAGAGAGATAAAACTACTACATAAATAATTTGTATCTCACGCGATTAGATTTGTATACTTTGTCGTATCATGACATTTACTCAATGCCAAAAACTACAGCGCGTAATTTACGTAACATGGCAAAAGACTGATAGGCACACCTATGTCTTTTTTAAATAGTTAAAGCTGTGCTATCATAATCGGACCTCTTACTGAGAGTCGTAATAAAAATAAAAAATAAATAAAACCATGATTAACTACATTAACACGTTATGCGAATGCCTCACAGCGCATATTATCAGCAAAAACAATCCAATCTATTAGAATGTTTGAATGAAAACATCGTTATTGGTCATCAATTACCGATATAAAATAACATCGCATAAAAAGCCCGAGGAGGAAGAGAATGGTGGGCAAAAAAAAAAACAAACATTTCTGCAAACAATAAAATTACATGAATTGATATAGAAACTTTGCCGAGTACGAACTGAATGTCGATACAAATATTTATTGTTATTGTAAATTTAAAAAAAAACAAAAAAAACTAAATTTAATGGAGCAAAAATATTGTGCTGTAATGATTCCTGATGGACAAATTGATTGGCACATTCAACTGGCGGGCGCTCCGTGCACGACGACATACCTCCAGCACTTTGCCAATAACTTACATTTAACGAAGTATTATTAAAGATAAAATTGATCCAATTAATGTGTCCGCACTATCAAGTAAATATAGGCTACAAGTTCATGACCCTAACAGAGCTACTACGCAGTTAAGTGGTCTTGCGAGATAGAAATACTCTACCTATCGAATATGAATGCTTAGAATCAACATTTATGCGTGAGAATTGTCACTTTTGGTTGAGTTTTTGTTGAAGTGGGAACTTTCATTTGATTCTTAGACGTAAAGGAATGCAACTATTTGAGCATTGTATAAAAATTATTAATTCTAATATTTAAGACCTAAACTACCTTGGCAGTTGAATTACTTGAATATATTGAGTGCAGTCATATGACTTACAGAGTTTGAAGTTTGTTTGTGCTAAAACTCAAGATCCAACTTGTGGAATTCAAGGAAGCTATTAGTTGAAACTTGAGAAAGTCCTAAAGGGTTTTCCGAATGCCCTTTGTTTGAGCCTAGCCAGTGCCGAACAGCCGCTAAAGTAGTGAATCATAGTTTCTTTGTCAGTCGCGACATTATATTTCTGTGAACCTTGATGTTATTCTGGCGATATCCTTTCGCACACCGTTCAACGTCGGTTGTTTTTGTCTTCCTGAAGTTTGGCCACATCTTTCTGGATATGAAGCAATTTGTCGAGAGATTTTTGTTTAATTTGAACCGAGCTGAACCTGGCCTGGCAAGTTGGTCAGTGTGTTCATTTATATAATCGTTGCTATGGCTTGGAACCTAAAGCAGGCTCACAGCACTCTAAAACAAACTTTAAGGTTACATTGTCTGACGCGATAGTCTTGATGGCTGGCTGGTTATCAACGAGGATATCTTCCGCTTCGGGTCTATAGTTTTGTGTAGTTTGGTTTAACGGCAAGCCTCACGGAAAGCAAGTAATTCCGCCTGAAACACACCTGAAAATTAGGGACTTAGACAACACATGCGCAACTCCACAGTCCGAGTTCCCAGTCGTTATTGGTAGTTGTCTTTCGATAGAGAAAGTTAAAATACATCCAAATCGCAGACCAACATCCAGACTTTCTGAGTCTGATCACGGAGGTCCAGGAGGGGCATCTAATGTCGTTCCTACGCACTCCGTTCTCTGAGTTTTGCAGAGTTTGACTATGTTGTAGCCTTTGTTTAGAGCCGGCCACCATACTACCGACCAATAAGTGTGGATTGGTCGTACAAAGACCAAGCTGTTTACAAACGTCTACCCGTTGTTCAATCTTCTAAACTTGGGGTCTTGAACTACTTCGAGATATCTAGCACTGAACGATAGGGGATTTAGTGCGTTAGGGTGAAATTGGATATTTAGGTTTTGATGGTGAAAAGCATCAGCTCAGTTTCGCTCGGGTTAACATCAAGACCTCACTTTCTGGCCCAGGTGCTTACCTTGCTGTATTTTACTTCAAGTCCTTTAACTGCGTATAAAGGGTGTTTTTTTGTAGATGTATAGAACTTTAAGTTGGCACACTATTTTAACTAGCGGCCGTTTTGTCAGCTGTCAAGTGATTTATTTTTAGTTTGGTTTGACATTTCAACATGAATAGACACAGGATCATCTAGCACGGCGTAGATTCGGTGAATGGGCCCAAAACAAGATTGACGTTGATCCCAATTTTCATAAGCAAATTTTGTTTAGCGATGAAGCTCACTTTTGGTTGAATGGATACGTCAGTAACAAAACTGCCGTATTTGGAGTGATGATAATCAAGTGTATCAAGTGTATGTTGAGACACCATTATATCCACAAAAACAGACTGTGGGTTGGTGGAATAATAGGTCCGTACTTCTTTAAAAACGATGCTGCCCAGAACGTTACTGTCAATGGTGACGGCTATTGAATCAATTGAACAACCATGGTGTGCAGGAGCTGTGGTTTCAACAAGACGGCGCAACATAGCTCGTGCCCTTTAGTATAGATTGCAAGGTGCAAACTCATACTAAAGCTAATTGCTGATCTGGCTGCATTCAAAGTGCTGAAATGATTTTATCTCTAATTACACTTTTATGAGCTGTGATGACGATAGATTTTATTTCATAGGCTTCAAGGCTTGGTGTACATAAAGGAGACACGTAAAGCTCCACCCAAGAATCAAAAGAAGAACGAAGAACATATGCATACATATTTTTATATCTAGACATCTTTTAACAAAGAATACTGTTGGTTGCAATTATCTCTCACAGATGTCGCGGTAAGTTTATTGAAATGTCAGAGGGTGAGACAACAAAACGGTGTTCCAACTTCTTTGAACATGCCTAGTACTCTCCCATAAAAGCAAACTATGCGATTGCGATTTGATATAGAGAAGTTCCAAAGAGCACATTTTCCAAGGTAATAGAGTATGTCCACTTCTACCTAAGCCAACCTAACGAATATGCAATATTGCGCAAGATGTGCTAAGCAAAAGAGTTACAAATTGGCAACACTGCAAAGTGCAGAAATCCCAAATGTAGTTAAGCTTCATTTATCTTGTAATTTTGAGTGCAATCGAGTAGCTGTCAGAATCGTTTCATCATAAAGGTGTTACGTTTTTGTTTTTACATTTGCTTTGCAAATCTTGCATTTATTTATTAAACATGGATACTGTTTTGCAAAAATAGTTTTAAATATGGCAACACCCTAAACCGATCGTATGTATTGCCTATTGCATGCGAATTACGAATTACTTCCGCAATCTTCCTAATTGCTTTACATATGACCTAGAAATTTTGAGAGAACTTTGTTATGTGATATCGCGCTAATAAGTAGTTAGTTTATTTGTTAATCAAACTACGTATCTCAAGTTCGAGAATATTTATAGTTGCTGTAGTCTCTAATTTGATTCTGGGTGGTAATTAGCTGGGAATATTAAATGATTTTATTATTTAGAGGTCGACATTATGAAATGTATTCACGAGAATAAAATATAGTAGGTACATCCCAATAAAAAAAAAATTAAAAACGCTCCCATCACTAAAAAACAGCTGCACTGAAGTCGTTAAGATTTACAGATTTAGCGTTGGTGGAGGATGGAAGTTCGCTATACCATTTACCCGCCACATAACTCGTGAGCATTTCTTATGACGTCATTCTTCTATAAATCGAGGGTAACCCTATCTTCATACATATTCAATATCAACCAACAAAATGGACTCTCGGTGAAATTTGTAAAGATCCTTAACGACGTTTTCGAGATACAGCTAAAAAATCGCTCGAAATTCGGAAAAAAGAACACCTTCTGTCATATTTTAATGAACCTGCAGGGTTACCAACAGGGGTATTTTGGCCCGGAGGCACCGGTAATTTGCTTTTATCTCCGGCCTCCGGGCCGCAGTTTGACATTTTAATTCTTAAGAAAAGTATGTAATAGAAATAATTCATATTTTAAAAGTAAACTGCATTCAATGGAAGGTTCTCTTTAAGTGTATGTAAAAAAACTATGCTGCGACACAGAAGCACTAGACAAAAAAAATAATCGGGGAATAGTTGGAGCACGGTTAAAATTATAGAGCAAGGACGTGTTTCAGATACTTATACCTGGATTACAAATGCTACGCGATAGCGTAAGCCTAGTTTTCTTGTAGCATAAAAATACAGGGTGTTTTTTTAAAAGGAACTTCGAATTGAAATAAAACACAAGAAAATCGTTTTAATGTCCATTAATTTGGCTTCGGGCATGTGTCCGCCGAGGCTGGTTCGAATAAAGACAAGTCTAGAGGCCCAATTTTTAACCACTTTTTCAAGCATTTGGGGCTGTATGTCGGCAATAACGCCACGAATGTTGGCTTCCACGTCCCCTAACGTTTCTGGCTTGTTGGCGTATGCGAGCGACTTCGCATATCGTCAAAGAAAATAATTCAATGGTGTCAAATCATACGATCTTGGTGGCCAATTGACAGGTCCATTCCGCGAAATTATGCGCTCATCGAATTTTTCCTTTAATAAATCGATTGTGACGTGTGCTGTGTGGCATGTAGCGCCGTCTTGTTGGAACCACATCTCATCCACATTCATGCCATCAAATTCGGGAATAAAGTAGTCGGTTATCATGGCTCTATAACGGTCTTCATTAACGGTAACTGACTCTCCAGCATCATTTCGGAAGAAGTATAGCCTAATGAATGCCATAGAGCACACCAAACAGTGAGTTTTTGTGGATGTAATGACGTTTCAAGGGTCTCATGTGGATTATCTTCACTCCAAATGCGGCAATTTTGCTTGTTGACGTAGCCATTCAACAAAATTTTCGCGGTAAACTTCGCGACCTGAACCATTATTTTCGAAATAAATTTGCACGATTTGCAAGCGTTGTTCGTTTGTCAACCTGTTCATGATGAAATGGCAAACCAAACTAAACATAAATGACATTAGAGTTGCCAGATTTCACCACAAAATGTCAGTTTTATCTCAATTCGAAAAACCAAACTCTAAAAAAAAACATATAATGTTCAACTTTGCACCCACCTAAACGTAAATGTTTGCATTTTTGTTTATGCAGCGTTTATGCAGTTTCCTAAAGAAAAATAACTGAACATTTCTACAGTGTTTCCACTAAACAAACACAGTGTTTCTCTGTAAACTCTTTCTCTCTCTCTCCTGCTATCAAATTTGTGAACAAAACTGTCAACATATTATTTTCTTCCATTTTTTATCAGTTCTATAACACGTTTTTGGAAGTCATGGATGCAAATTGACAAGCAAGAAATCAAAATGATAGAAAATACAAAAAGGTTTCAAAAATTGTTGCTGTCAAGATAATCTAATATTAGCAACTTAAAGATCAAACAAAAATGCTCTTTTCAATAGCTTTTACTTTAGTTTCTTTGAGATGTTTATGATGAAAAGGTGCGTTAGACTTAACCTGTCATAAGTCGGTCATAAAAAATAAAATATTAGGCGTAAACGGCCCATACAGGACCTAATGCCTAGCTTCTCCAACCACTGTGTGTGCGAAGTTATATTTTTGACACGAATGGAAGGGACCGATTTTGAACGGCAATTAACTTTTGAAAAGCTTCTCATGACATTTCTTACTCTTGGATGTTTGTCAAACGTTCGCAAGAGGTGGAGCAGCGAATAAAAACTTTCAGGTGGTACAGGTCGGGATTTGAACCAGCGATCTCTCGCTTAGTGGTCCAACGCACTTAACCACTAAGCCACTGCAGTCGGTCATAGGAAAAAATTTATTGTGCAGCATAGTTTCAATCACTCAACTAGCAACCTTGCATAATTTTATAACCATCTTTTAATCGGTTTAGAGTAAACCTCAAACTGAAAATACCCGCAATTTATTTCTATGTTTAAGCATTTTCGATCTTGTCAAGAGGTATTATATGGTATCGATCTTAATACACCTTTATACTCTAAATTGGGTTTGTTCATTAAACTAATAAAGAATTTTACCATCATTTTAGTCCCACGCTTTTCGCCTTTTATTTTTAAATTATGTTCCTGGCTGATCGATATCATGACCTTACAATAATTTAATTTGAGTTTATTTTTTTTTATATCAGACAATTGAACAGCAAACAACATCTAAGCTTTCAAGATTTAAAAAGTCAATTGATTTTAACTCGTCGATGAGTGATATGACTTCTCACTAATTGGCTGAATGTTTACTCTGTGCCATCTCAATGAAGATAATAAATTCTTTCATCTGCAGTCAAACTCGAACGTAATTTATAAATGCTTTCGTTTTGTAGTAGCAGTGGTTAATAATGAAATTGAAGCCATTAATAAAAATAAAAGGAAATTGGTGGACAAAACAGTTATGGGCTGTTTATTTCATGTTTCCAACAAATTATAAACCGAGGTTATAGAATTAAACATTAGTCTTAAGCGACTCCTAGAAGCTCAATATTAATGCGCTAAATTATTATCTAAAATCAGACCTTGTTTTGTATTTATTGCGCAATGTAAAAATATTGATCATCTGTGGGTAATATTGCGCAATATTAGTTTAATTATTGCTCAATAATATTGAACGTCTAGGGATCCACAAGAAAGGAGACCCTCTTAACTGCGCCAACTGTAGAGGTATAAGTCTCCTCAACATCGCATATAAGATCCTGTCTGCCATGCTATGTGAACGCCTGAAACCATTCGTCAACGAACTGATTGGACCCTATCAGTGCGGTTTTAGGCCCAGTAAGTCCACAACTGACCAGATTTTCACACTTCGGCAGATCCTGGAAAAAACCCAAGAAGTCCAGATCGATACTCACCAACTTTTTATCGATTTTAAGGCCGCATATGATAGCATTTATAGAGACGAGCTATACAGAGCCATGTCTAGATTTGGCATTCCTGCCAAACTCGTCAGATTGTGCAGGATGATGACTCTCGCTGCTCCATTAAGGTCGGAAACAATTTCACCGAGACCTTTGATGTCATCGCCTTAGACAAGGCGATGCGATGACTTGAGAGAATTGTGCGAAACTCGCAAGCCAACACCAGGGGCACAATTTTCCAAAAGTCTGTGCAACTACTTGCTTACGCCGACGACATCGACATCATTGGCAGAACACAGCAAGCTGTCA
Organism: Ferdinandea cuprea; assembly: GCA_963576555.1. NCBI lineage: Eukaryota > Metazoa > Arthropoda > Insecta > Diptera > Syrphidae > Ferdinandea > Ferdinandea cuprea. The sequence continues at coordinate 102,984,018 of OY754959.1, read as the reverse complement.
CTGGTGCGTTTGCAAGTATCAGTACAGAGGTGGCAAAAATGGGTTTAGAAGTGAATGACGGCAAAACGAAATATATGCTGTCAACAAGAAGGGACGCACAACATCGACGAATCGGACAGAACGTCACGATAGGCAGCTATAACTTTGAGGTAGTTCGGGACTTTATCTACCTCGGCTCCGCTATTAACTCTGACAACGATATATCGTCAGAAATCAAGCGAACAATTACACTTGCAAACCGCTGTTAGTTTGACCTAAGGAAGCAATTGATTAGTAAGGCCTTGTCGAGAAACACCAACGAGACTCTATATAAGACCCTCATCATCCCAGTCCTGCTGTATGGCGCAGAAGCATGGACGTTTTCAAAGTCGGATGAAGATCTCCTTGGTCGTTTCGAACGCAAAATTCTTCGAGTGATTTTCGGTCCCGTTTGCGTTGACGGGCTTTGGAGGAGGAGATTTAACAGCGAACTCTACGAGCTGTACAGCGACATCGACCTGGTCAGAAAAATACGGATTTGTCGTCTAAGATGGCTGGGACATGTAGAGCGAATGGACACCAACGCTCCGGCCCGAAGAGTATTCGAATCCAACCCGGAGGGACAACGCAGTAGAGGAAGACCTCGCCTAAGGTGGCGCGCGCAAGTGGAAGGGGACCTCAACCAACTTGGAGAGCGCAACTGGAGGCAGTTAGCCAAAGATCGTGCTAACTGGAGAGGCGTATTGGTTGAGGCCCAGGTCCACCCCGGACTGTAGCGCCACCTAAGTAAGTAAGTAAGTAAGTCTAGGGATTGCTTTAGTGTTGAAGTCAAACAAAACAAAAAATTAAATAATTTGGCGAATTTCTTTCAAAATGCTGTGGTTTTACAAAATGTCAAACAGCTGGTTACTTCACCTGCTCTCAATTTTCAGCTACCAACGCGACAGTGCTTAGGACATATAAAATTTTGCTGAATATAATTTTTTTTTATATATTTGGGTTAATCTCGGACGAATCAACTCAAGTCGATTTTAGACAGTTTTCTCTTCTATATAAAATTGGTTAAAATATCGGCTAAAGTTGAACAAAAGAGTGCGCTGTGGATTAAACATCGTAGAATTATTCAGAAAATATCAGTGATTCCTTGATATATATATTACGCCACTGTCAAATTGTCGAAAGTTAGCTACAGAAAATGTAATATTGGTAACATATACAACATTACAAAAATAATTGTTTCCTCTTACTTAATTCAAGACGTTTGACGGCATCAGGTAGATTATTGTTTAACAAAAGAGTTAAAATAAAAGGGATTTTATTATTGAAGTTAAAGTACTTCACTGTGGTCTAAATGAAATAAAATGTAGTTTATTTTCTGTAGTCATATAAAAGTGTATAGGCTTGTCTTGACTCAAATGAAAACCTAATGGTCTATCAAAAGTGGCACGATACCTTTTATTCCTGGCTTTACTCTAAAATTATTTGTATAGAATTTTGTATAGTAGCTAAAATTACAATTGTGAGTTGCTGTGGTTTGGTGGTTGCGGGCATTTAATTACTAAGCGAGGATTCAAACCTGTTATGTACAACTAAAACGTTTTTATTCACTGGCCCATCTCTTGAGAAAGTCTGACAAATATCCAAGAGTAGGGACGGTCAACAGAAACTTCTCTAAAAAAATTGACATTTGCAATCGGCATTAAATTGAACGTTTCTTCTATTCGTGTTAAAAAATATGTCATCGCACAGACACTTGTTAGAGAAGCTATAGGCTTTAGGTCCTTAATTTATGGTCTTGTATCTCTTTCATCCAGTTTCTCTTTCTATCCAGTATTGTCATGCTCCGTTTCCGCCAAGCATTAAAATGAGACTAAAACCATTTACCATCTTAAATCTGATGCAAATTTCAAATTTGAATACTACAGAACGGTGGAAACACTTAAATCTAGAGAGATTTATACCCGACATAAATGTCATTTCTTTGCAAAGTTTATTAAATGATGACACTTAAGTAGGTACTAAGACCGATCTTGTTTGTACCATTTGTGCAAACATGAATTTTATACCTTGCTTAGGTTAGTGTTACCGAAATTTGTGGTGCCGTGAAATAACGCCAAACGAAATAAAGCCAAATTCTAAAAATTTAACAATATTTTCATTCGTAAAATCGAACCGCTTGCGGAAAGAGGGCTGAAGTCCCTTAATCTAGCGTAGCGGACCACTCATGTACTGTTGTCATAGGCGCCTGCCTGACGAATAGCACATACCCCGAGCGGAGCAACCAAGGTGCGTGAGCGGTTCCTGCCGCCCCGCCTGCAGTAAGAGGCCAGTTGCATTCCACCCCTACAGCAATTCAACCGCAATACTCGCCATGCTAGGAATGCACATCAGTTTACCCTCAAGCCTGTATTCGGACGTACAGTGAAATACAAGGATTCGTTTCTTAACCGTACAAAACGAATGTGGAATGCTCTACCCCGCTCTGTTTTTCCTACGCATTATAGTTTACAGACATTTAAAACCAACGTGCATTGGTATCTCCTTTTTTCTAATCCTTCACTTCCCTAATGCCCGCAGTGTGTTACTTCATTATAAGGGTAACCAAAATCCCTTTAGTGCGCGTACATTATAAAAAAAAGAAGAGGGTTGAAATCTCTTAATCCCGGATATCGGGTCACCAAGGTGCTGTTGCCAAAGGCGCCTTATTTAAAATTTGGCATTATTTCGTTTGACAATATTTCCCGTCAGCAAAATTAGTAGCTCAACCTATAATATTTTATATAACTTTTTATAATATAATCTTTTCTTTTAATTGCAGGTAAGTTTTCGCAATCAATTGACTTAATGACTCTGGACAAAAGGTAGTTATGATTTCGTACAAAATAAATGCAATAAAAGCGATCCATTATTAGCTACACTTTAAACTAAATCCTTGAAATTTAATTGGAAAAACGCCATCAACTGCTTTTTGATATCTTGCAATAAATATACATATTTGTTGCGAATTGTCATTGTCAAGCATAAATCTACAAGACAGCGCTGACAACTTTGACTTTGACAAGCTTTGACAGAAACAGCAAAAAATGTCGCCGACTTTTAAGTGTGGAATTCTTCTGGAAATGTATCTCCTCGAAAGTGAATAGGAAATCTTACATATTCTATAACGAAAATAGTTTTGGCACAACAATTTCCTCGTGCTCCTCAAGTGTACCTACTGTCAAATCGAGGGCATTAATCTGTTCCCGCCAATATGTGAGCTATAGCTACTGGCGCTAGTTGCATTGTAGTTACCTCTTAAAATATATTTAAATTGGAAAGCTTTTAACATTTATGTAACATCTCGTTTAAATAAAAGAGAGAATTTCCCAACCCACCTACCTACATATTAATAAAACCTTCAATTTCCTTAGAGTATTTTGCTTCGATAAAATAAAAAAAACATTCCTATTGACAGCGCGCTTCGTAATTTTGGCTGCAAAATTAAATTTTAATTGCATTAACTCATATGCGATAAAAAAAACGTATACATACATATGTACACTTCGTATGGCGTGATACTTTGTTTCTCGAGGTAAAAAAATAAATACACACACGAGGCCACAAGCCAATAAAAAGTAGATTCGCAAAAGAAGAGGGAACATACTGTAACTGAAAGTAATACCTATTTAAATGAAATCTGAAAAATACCAGTCAATGAAAATTAATGCATACCTATGTTTATAACAATTTGTAAAAAAAAATCAAAAAACCAAAACCCATTTATCTAAGATATTTCCGCGATATGCTGCAAAAAAAAGAATTCTTTAAATTTATTTTTAGCAGTACGTAGCGAAATTCAAAAACAAACCGAAATACATTTTAGAGATTTTCTCGCACAACAAATTGCGCCAGTGCTGTCAATTTGTACTTTCATCTTCTCCTCTTCTAAGAACGCAAATGTGGTGTTTTTGTTTTTTTTTTATTATTCTATTTGTTGGTTAAATTGCAACAAACAAAAACAGCACAAAATGAAAACAAAGACACAAATAAACATTAAAATCGATTTACTACTAAATTTCAAAAGACTGTTTATTTTTTTTTGTAGGTCAAGGTTGGTGAACTACTTACGCGAAAATGCAGAAATTGCAAATATTTGCTTAATTATAATTATATGCAATCCATTATATAATTTTGACAGGCCTCGGGCCCGTTTTATTCGATTTAATTGGAAATATTGTGCATCGAATACAAAAGCTCATTATCTAAAATTATCGATTGTTCTAATCCTAGCAAGTATTGAGGACAGCAAATGTATTACAGCCCTTATTCGGACTGTGTTCTAATACGCCAACGGTTAACTTCAATTTCAATTGGAAATGTGGGACGTAGTCGTTGTATTCATTTTCTCCACATTGCTGACTAATAATATTTACTGTACACTCCTAGCTGCTACGTAGTTCTTGCGAAAAAAATTTAATGAAAGTTACATAGATTTTTATTTGAAGTATTCTGATTTGGTAAATGTTTGAGTAGAGAGTGTAGAACACTCCAACACGATCTTGTTACAAATTCAAGTGTTTATTCGATGGAGAAAATGTGCTGAATAAATAAATATTGGAAAAAAAAACCAAAATTTTATACAAACAGCGATTATGTATGTTAATCAAAAAAAAAATGAATACAACAAAATATAAAGCCTAGGGGCTAACAGCACTTAACTGCGCAGAATAACACGTATAAATTATTTCTATTCCATTTGAAGTTCAGGGATGACATAAACATATCTACATAGCTTGTTTTTTTTAAAATGATTTAACTTAAATTAATAATTTTTGACACAAGACACAGATTTTGGCCAGAAAGAGAAGAGAGAGAGAAATGTTACAACAAGGTCAAAAATATTCGATTTCAAAACATTTATAGAGTTATTTGTTAACCACTGACACACTGTATCGGCAACAAAGTATGCTTAGTAAATACCCACACTGATATGTGAATAGGATATAAGGGAGATGCTAAACCTTCTACTTACAAATATATAAAAACGTGCTTGCAAGCTAAATATTTAATCATTTAAAAATAAAAGGTCCTAACATGTAACCCTGCGGCACTTTTAAAAAAATTACTTATTATCTATAAGACGAGGTTTAACAAAGTAGCTGTATGCTGTGTCTTAACTCAAGGGATTAATTTTATTTTCAACCTAACTCTCGAGTGTCACTCAAAGTGCTGTTGCTTAATAAATATTGCGATATTCGGCAAAGGATTGCATGGTTTAGTGCTGGAAGAGATAACGTTATCCGGGGTCCCATAAGTTTGGAAACGTTATTGATGCTGAAATTCCAAATCATGGAAATTCGTCGGTGTATGCTCTTTATGAAGTCATTTCCTGCTGCCCTGAACATTCTAGTTCTAGGTAAGGTTAGGTTAAGACAGGGTTGTGATGCATGAGTTATCACACAACACTAGACACCGAGCCGGGCCCATTGTGGATCCCTGTTGAACCGGGTGAATTTGTATTCAAAACGGTCGACAAAAAACCTAAACACTCTCCCTTTTGAAGCAACCAATTACCCTAACCAAAAGCCAAGAAGGCCTTTGAAGTTTGTACCGTCTATTTCCTCCAAAGCTTCCTAAGAATTTTCTATCACTTCGTGAGATTGCCTCGCATTCACATAGTATGTGTGGTTTAACCTCAACAGGCTGCGGATCACCACAGAATCTGCAGATGTCTCTAACTGACAGTCCGAGTCTCTTTGCATGTTTTCGTAAGAGTCAATGCTCTGTCAGGATTCCTACTAATATTCTAGGCTTATCCCTGCTAAGTTTTATAAACTTCCTGGAACTTAGTTGAGAGGTGGCCATAGAGCTTTCGACACCGTGTGTCCCCCAAGACTTGACCAGCTTAGGTTGGTTGTCCTTAGGGTTATTTTCCGCAATAGAACCCTTTATTATGCAGGGGGAGGTTTTATGTCAGCAACCTTACCACTATTGAGTAGCCCTCCTATTCTTGCAAGGTCATGAGCCTGCTCATTGCCTTCAATAGCGCAGTGTCCTGGAACCTAGCACAGTATAATTCGGTTATGATTGCATAATGCCTTGAGCATTGTGCGACAGTTCCTTACTATATCAGAAAAGACTCTTTTGATATATTAACTTAATTTGTGTCCTTTAAACGTAATCTTTGGCTTTTATTGACAATTTTTAATGGTTCGCTATGCTTGACAACGATATTCGTGCCATCTTTGCCGTTAAGCTGTCTAAGGATCCTATATCCTCTGCACCGACTATAACTCTACTACAAGGCTTTCTTGATCATCTCTTAAAGTCTCTTTTTGGGTTTTGTTCCCCTAACACGTTCCTTTATCTCTTGTAAAATCTTCCGAACATCCTGTTTGTTGTTTTCCCTTCTTTTTTGCTCGAAGATGTCACGATCTGTTCTCGTCCGTTTGCGCTGCTTTGGAAACATGGTTGTTCTGTTTCTAGTATTTACTAGCACTCTTCATCAAACCAGCGGTTTTCCGGTAGTGGTCAGGTGAAGCTCAGCACATCAGTTGCGCCATCTATGCCACTGGACTTAATGAAAGACTTCTCAAGAGGTGGAGGGAAATGCGACCGTTCAACCATTTCTGCAGAGATGAAGAGGAAATAGTGCCCGTTAGACATCTCTTATGCTCTACTAGAACGCCGCTTATCCTGGGAGCACGGTTCTTCCAAAGTTTAAACTTGGCGGGTGTACTTCTACCAAATTTTAAACGATTTATTAGAAGACTGAAGTGGTTTTGTTAGTCACATGTCCTTAAATGTACAACAAGGGGCTTCGTGCCTTCTGGGTGAAATTGCACTTCTGCACAGACCTCCAAAACTAACCTGACGTAACTTTTTACGATTTAAACGTCATAGGTACTTAGGACTTGCTCATAAGGTTTTTCCCAGAAAATTTTTTTCGTGGTGTCGTTCTTTCGTTGTTATTTTGGCGAACCTACGGATGCAAACACGGATTGTTAGAAAGCCTTCACATTTCAAAAGGTCAATACTTCTAAGACAAAGCTGCACCCAAATAGGCAAGTGTTGCCGTTGGTCCTTTAAGAATTCATCCACCACAAACATGAACCTGAGTACTGAGTAGTAGCAGTTGAGAAGCTAAAGTGAAAAGGCATGTGTTGTCATTTATCATCTACTACACTTACACATTAGATTTTGGAAATTCTCCACAGGTGCCCATCCGAAATGATCTTTGCATATTCACAGAGTAGGTAGGCTACCTAGCCTATAGTATTTTATAGACCTCAGACAATATTTATCAGATTGTTACTTATCAGATCAGTCTCAAGCACGTACACAGATTCGTCGATTTCCAAAATAGCGCCGCATAGTTTCTACTCTTGAAAACACATAGGTATACATATATATATTACACACACTTTCCCGGAGAATAAAAATCTTCACTTTGTATCATTTTCCACACTGTTCGCCGCTGCACTAGACTTGAATAAATTTGTCTAAAAATAAACAACAATTTGGGCTCGTCACTGCGGGCCCCTTTTTTAAAGGGGGGCGTGTATAATTCTGAAGGTCAACAACGGATTGCATCCAAATGTATCAATGAACTTTTACGGTTTTCTTTCTTTGTTCACATCTCTACCCTCCTACAGCTTCATTACGTAACGTTGACTGCAACTTCGTTAACCTACAGCTACCTACTCTATCTTCTATCAGATATGGGGCGATCAGTTAATCCACCGCTTATCACCTCGACATTATAATTTACATACGAAGTAACCGGTATTTAGATTAATGTTTTCTAAATTTTTAGCTCCGCTAAGCGCTTCTTTTGCTCGTACACTCGTACTCTTAGATACATCGCGTTCGTTACTTGTAAGTGTATAGCTTTAGATACTCATATCCATATAGGACAAACAACCGAACCGGCTACATATGCATGAAATTTTTTTATTTAAACTGGTTTTGGCCCTTTTACCACACGTTGAAGTAAAACGGTCGTTTGGTTGGTGGTGGTACACAGGTTATTTGCGTTCGTCTTTATTCATTTCCTTCGTCTTGTCTGCGGATACGTGGAATTTTATTTTTACCGGTTGCTGCCGCCAGCCAGGTGAAGTTGCTTTGGTTTATTTTTTTGATTTTTTGCATGACTTCCCAAAAAATAAAAAACGCCGTGTCACATACATGTGTAACGATTTATAAGTATATCTTCTACGATAAACGGAGAGCTTGTGATTCATTATCAATTAATTTGTTTGTTTTTCCCACCTTCATTACCTGTGTACAGATAAAGATACCGCACACTTAGCTATGGTATTTCTCGATGACATAAGTGGAATTTTATTTTATTTTGCTGCAAATTTCATAGAAATATCTATATACAAATTAATTGTATGGTCACTAGGCCAATCAGACGATACCTGTGCAAGTTTAATATTATAAAATTTATATCTGCTGATTCTACGTCAGAAAAAGTTTAAACAAACTGAGAAGTTTGTTGTATCGTTTTTAAGAGAATTTATCCAATTTAGAGGTACAGATATAGTTAATTGAGTATATTTTTTGTTGGAGTAGTGTTAGTGTAACTTAAGAGAGCGAAAACGATTTGAAACTCTTTTACAAATGTATGAAATTTATTTGTAAATACTGCCGATCTGAATCATTCATAGTTTTTACGATAAAATTACGTGTACGAATCACGATGGATGACGTGATGTGACGTTTGTTTGCAATTTAAATAAATTAATTTGTTTTTGTTTTTGTTGATTTCATGTGAATGCGATATACAGTACAGCGGAGTAGGTATTCCTTAACTGAATGGGTCGATTGAAACTAATTTAAGATTCATATGGGAGCTTCAATTTAACTGCATGTAGTTAATTGTTGTGTTGTATTGAACGCAACGCAACACCTAATGTGAAATAATGAATACAAAAAAAAAATCATATGGAATTGGGATTTTGTTTTATACCACTGCAACTCTTGTACGTTTTACAGGACTTTATATAAAAACTATAAGCCTTATGTCACTTATCGCAAATGCTAGGAGGGCTTAAACAAGTCGGATAGGACTGTAATAATTGAAGTCAAATCGTAAACCGTTTAGTCGTTTGTTAAAAATATGTTGTTATGAACTCGGCCTCATCGTCTGTTCCCAAAACAGCTCGTCAGATAAAGACAATAAGCTCGCTGCGCACTTTGCAGAGACTGAATGCTTACAGAGCACAAGCTTTATCTGCATTTGTGCTCAAGAACGTCACGCCACCGCACAGTGGTTTGGTTTCTATGGGAGAGCGGGTAAAAGTCTGTTATATCTGAAGTATAGGGTGATTTTTTAAGAGGTTTAGAACTTTTTTTAAAAAAAAAACACAAAAAATTCGAAAAAATGAATGAAATATTTATTTGAATCGATAGTTTGAACCTTGCAATTTAATGTTTAAAGATAATTTCATGCAAATGTTGACCGCGGCTGCGTCTCTGGTAGCCCATCCGCTGAGTCCAATTTTGGCATACTCTTTCACACATATCGGCCGGTATCTCACGAATGAATGCATGGATGTTGGCTTCCAGTGCGTCAATCGAAGCGGGCTTGTCCCTATACACATTAGCCTTGGCATACCCCCACAAAAAATAATCTAATGGTGTCAAATCGCACGATCTAGGCGGCCAATTGACCGGCCCGAAACGTGAAATTAACTGTTCACCAAACTCGCCTCGCAATTGCGCCATTGTTTCGCGTGCTGTGTGGCATGTGGCACCGTCTTGTTGAAACCACATATCATGCAAGTCAAGAACTTCCATTTCGGGCAAACAAAAGTTTGTTATCATCGCTCGGTAGCGTTCACCATTGACAGTAACGCTGCGATTCGCATCATCTTTGAAGAAATATGGCCCAATAATGCCGCCGGCCCATAAACCGCACCAAACAGTGGCTTTTTCGGGATGCATTGGTAGCTGTTGCAATGCTTCTGGCTGATCTTCACTCCAAATGCGGCAATTTTGCTTATTTACGTACCCATTCAACCAAAAATGAGCCTCATCGCTGAACACAATTTTTCGATAAAAAAGCGGATCCTCGGCCAGCTTTCCAAGAGCCCATTCACCAAAAATTCGGCGTTGTGGTAGGTCGGCTGGCTTTAGTTCTTGCACCAGCTGTATCTTAAAAGGCTTTACGCCCAAATCCTTCCGCAAAATTTTCCACGTAGTGCTGTAACAAAGGCCTAACTGCTGGGAACGGCGCCGAATCGACATTTCGCGGTCTTCTGTCACACTAGCTGATACGGCCGCAATATTTTCTTCAATACGCATAGTACGTAAACGTGTTGGTGGTTTAATGTCCAACAAAGTAAATTTGGTGCGAAATTTGGTCACAATCTTCCGAATAGAGTGCTCAGAAGGTCGAGAATGCCGATCATAAAATGGAAGCAGCGCGCGATGAACATTTCGAACCGAGCACGAATTTTGATAGTAAAATTCAAAAAATTTGCAAGCGTTGTTCATTTGTAAGACGATCCATGGTTAAATTGCAAACCAAACTGAAGCTGTTTGACAGTGACACAAGGTACTAAACACACGTCAGCTGTCAAAACCAGTGTTGCCAAAACCAAACCAGCTAAAAAATCACCCTTTAGGTATTTTACGAATTTTAATGAAATTTGGCACCCATTTCAATATAAGTATTATACAAATTTGGTTTTTTTTTAGAGGTATAGAACTTCGAATTAAAATAAAACACGGATAATTTTATGCCATTAATGTTGAAATATGATTTCGGCTGGTTCGAATAAAGACAAGTCTAGAGGTCCAATTTTCAACCACTTTTTCAAGCATTTGGGGCTGTATGTCGGCAATAACGCCACGAATGTTGGCTTCCCAGTCCCCTAACGTTTCTGGTTTGTTGGCGTAGGCGAGCGACTTCACATATCCCAAAGAAAATAATTCAATGGTGTCAAATCACACGACCTTGGTGGCCAATTGACAGGTCCATACCGCGAAATTATGCGCTCATCGAATGTTTTCTTCTATAAATCGATTGTGACGTGCGCTGTGTGGCATGTAGCGCCGTCTTGTTGGAACCACATCTCATCCACATTCATGCCATCCGATTCGGGAACAAAATAATCGGTTATCATGGCTCTATACCGGTCTCCATTAACGGTAACTGACTCTTCAGCATCATTTCGAAAGAAGTATGGCCCAATGACTCCACCAGCCCATAGAGCACACCAAACAGTCAGTTTTTGTGGATGTAATGCCGTTTCAAGGGTCTCATGTGGATTCTCTTCACTCCAAATGCGGCAATTTTACTTGCTGACGTAGCCATTCTACCGATGAGGCTCATTCATCACTGAACAAAATTTTGCGATGAAAATCAGCATCGATATCAATCTCATTTTCGGCCCATACACCAAAATCACGACGCATTACATGGTCTCGCGGCTTTAATTCTTGCACAAGTTGGATCTTGTAAGGTCGTAAAAAGAGATCGCTGCGCAAAATCTTCCATAAAGTTGATAGACAAAGCTCCAATTGTTGTGCACGGTTGCGAATCGATTCATTCGGGTCCTCTTCAACACTTTGCTCTACAGCGGCAATTGTTTCTTCGGTGCGCACTGTTCGACGTCTCTGCGGATGCGTATTATCACATAGAGTAAACGTACTGCGAAAACGATCCATGGTTAACCGAATTAATTGCTCTGATGGACGACTATGTCGACCATAAAATGAACGGAGCTTGCGGTAAACTACGCGAACTGAACCATTATTTTCGAAATAAATTTGCACGATTTGCAAGCGTTGTTCATTTGTCAACCTGTTTATGATTTGACCACAAAATGTCATCTCTATTCTTTATCTCTATGTTTTATCTCTATTCGAAAAACCAACTTCTAAAAAAAACTATCTTTAGAAAGGAGCATCAAGGAATTGTGATAAGTGGGGTATGAAAAAGAAGTTTATTGAAGGAAAATGGCGTAAGATCAATATTGGCTTTGATGAACTGTTCCAATGTTTGCCTTGAGCTTTTGGCTTGCTGGGTACACTATGCTTTTCAAATAACCCCACAAAAAGAAGTCTGGAGCGACCACATCTGAAGATGTAAGTCAATGTCGCAACTTTGTTACGGCATACGTTCAATTCATTGCAGAAACTGCATTGTTTGATTTGCTGTGCAACTTGTTGTACACAGTAACTGTGCAGACCTTTTTCACACATTTCTGGACAGAATGATCTAACATCAAGCAATACTGATTACAGTCGATTGTTTCGCCTTCTTTGAAGAAATATGTCCCAATGATGGTTTTGGCGTAAAAGTCGGCCAAAAAATGTACCGAATTGACGTTTCAAAAATATGTCTACTCAAGTAAATCGGTTGATAAATGTCGAAAGTTATTCAATGTTTACAAACGGACATTTAAGATGGCGCACCCGTTAAAATAATGCGTTAATCTACGTTTTCCTCAGATTTTTTGTCGATAGTTGATAGACTTCACTGTAGCAAGAGCAGTTATTTAAACTACTTTAATGGTCAATTTATAATTATTGGGTGCGTCTTGTCTTCATTTCGAAAGTTTAACGACCAATCAAAAGCATTAGTCTTCTGGATCAAAGCTAAGTTTTGGTTCAAAATCAGCCTTTTCGAATTAAGTTCTAGGCAGGACTGTTCTTCTGAGGTATTTATGATAACATACAAATTGCATTGAGTTGCGTTTTCTAGTTTGTTTGGTTGTTAGCTAACTGATCAGTGGTTCCCGATTGCAATATAATTATGTTTTTCTCCTCCTTACATTTTGGTAGGTTTACATTCCTTCAAATCTTCTTCTCCCTTCTCCTATCACACAATTGCACTTGCGTTCCTTCTCTACATGGTCTTGGGAACGCTAATGAAATATTTTAATTCGTAATGAACAGCAGTACAAATTGCTAAGTAATAAGCTCACTGATGATTTCAAGACACATTTAACCGTAGAGTGAAAGCAATTTACGGTGAATAAAGTGATGAATTTAAGATGATGTTTCAAAGCTTGAAGTTTCAAAGGCATTGCTCAAATATTTTGAACTGTTGTTAATACTGCAAATAATCGCCCGGAATACGAGAATGATCGCCATATAGGGTCAATGTGGGTAATTGTAAACAATTTCATAATTTTTTTTTAAATTTGAACTAAATGTTTTATATATTTTTATAAAACAACTTTACGGAAATCTCTTAATGACAATATGAAAGAATGATATTTCTGTGGTATAAAAATACACAAATATTTTCGAAATTGCTTAAATTATTGTTGAATATGGTATGTTTACAAATAACCAACGATGTTTTTCTTTTTTTTGGAAATTCGGGGGTAAAAGTAAACGGTGATTTAATTTAATATGCAAGATAATGAAATCTGACATAGAAACCGCAGTTTTACGTCCTTGTCTGAATTTGTCCATGGAGTGTTTTCTCCCTTTGATTCTGTTATAAATAACGGATATTGGCACTCCATATTCGTCCTGAGCTGCTCTGAACGTCATATTTTTGTTTTGAACGTAATTAATCGCTTTTGCGACGTCATCCACTGAATATGATGGCGGAGGCTTCTTTAAAACGTAGTTACGTGGCATATCTAATAACAAACCTATTCATTTGATTTAAACCAATAACCCACGAATGATGTTCACATTTGCCCATATGAAATCAGTTCGTGGGGTAAATGTAAACATATAACAATCGACATAAATTTCATTAATTTTTAAGATATTTTATTTCACATAGAATCTACATCAAAAATTATAACTGTCAAGTATTTTCAAATTATATTTACCGATTTGAATCTGGAAAAGGAAATAATTTTTCTGAAACTATAACAACTTGTCTATCACTTTTAAAAATTAACTTTTAACGGAAAATGCGTATGTCAAATGAATTGTCTTTAAACAACAATGCGTTTGACGTATGCGGTTAATAATGCATACCTCCGTCATTTCTGTTAATGTATATGTATTAAAGACTTAAGTGGAGTTCAATATGGGCCGTGTTTACATTTCCCCCAGTTTACATTTACCCACATTGACCCTACTATATTTCAACTTTCGCCAGCGGTACCCAAGTTCAACAGCTAAAGGATTTCAACTTTATTGAAATCTATCGTACAAGCGCAAGGTACCGCTCACGCAATTTCGCTCGTGGTATGTTCTTTTCGTAATTCGGCCTCCATCCAGGTACTGTTTCCATAGGCGAAAATCATCTATCTTGAGCGGAGCAACAACATTGCATCAGTTTCATCATATTCATTCCTTCCCTATTACATTTTTATGCGCTGATATTCCTACAAAATTCCAAAATGATCCATTCCAGAGTTAAGGTAATTCATCAAACGACAAATCAAATGTCTATCTGCTCAGTTGGACTTGAAATTACACAAGATGTGCGCAGTCTTTTGCTATTGGGACTGTGAAATTATGTCTAAAAGTGCGTCATTATGATCACCTGCTTTATTTTTAAAATTATATGTTTTTCTTAAAATTTTACATTAAATATGCACTCTAAACTATGAGACTATTACAAAATTGCCATCGTTCAATCAATTTATTAGCAGTTGATTATTTATGAGAAGCAACAACAGATCGTCGCATTGCCAAGACGATCATTTGGTAGTTACAGGAAGAAGAAACGACATTGTTCCTGTGTAACTGTTAAAACTATAAGGCACTATAAGGTTCCTAAAAATAAACCTTTTGCACGAGCTAATTATAAAAAAAATATATATCTGCCAAACGCGCCCCTAATTCGCGTCCTTGAAGCTTCGTATGTATATACAAGGAATGCGAAATCATGTGTGCGGAAAAGGTGAGTATATTAAATACCTTCATTTTTGCCAAGAGCATTGCCGTGCCCTTTAAAGGTTCACAAACTATGAACATATGTACTTCAATCCATACTTTCCATGGTTCTTTTTGCTTAATATTTGTGCGTTCTTTCGGCTAAAACTTGCCTTTCCGCATACTCTTTCCCGTTCAGAAATTGCAGATAATAATTCTTTAGGTTGTTTACTAAAATACTTCGTAAGAAAGAACGCAAATAAAAATTATTCTTGATATTTCTGGCGGAAGGCCATCGATGTTTGTGTGTTACACTTAAAATGCTGCAGAGGAAAAAATACTACATTTTTTCGAGTGAAAACAAAAAAAATGTATGTATTAGATATTTTGATGAAAAAGAAAGAAATTTCGAAATTATTTTCAATTTACCACGACGCACGGCGTGCAGTCAACATTTTCGCTGAAAGCCGATGACGAATATTTCACGGAAATGGGTAATATGTGTAGATAAAAAAATATACATTGCTATGGGATTCTGCGAATATAAATATAAATTTTTGAATGCTTGACCATGAAAATCGCCGAAAATTCTTATTCCTCGATGAGCTAAAATCCCGCAAAAAATATGTTCTTTTATTAAGGGGCGAATGTAGTCTTGATAATGTTCAAAGAAATATTCCCACTTAAATATGTTTCTAAAAAAATTATCAAGAAAACTTATAAACATGCATTTGGTGTCCACACAGGGTGTTCCGGAGCATCAGTAAAGGGATTGCAATTGCAATGAAGGTTTACTTAACAGGAGTATGTACCTATATTATATGTGAAAATTGGTAAATTGCTTTATTTTTATCATAAACTAAAAAACTCTAAAGTTAGTAGTGCAATACAACAATTGTCCGCTTCGGCGTTGTCTTCAACGTATTTTATTTGTCCATCATACCCAGTAGGTGCCGTATTGTATTCTAATTCTTAAAGCATAAGGACCCATTTTCTGTTATTGTTCTTAAATATGTCTCATAAGAAGGCAATTTTATTTTACTAAAATGTCATTATAAAACATAGGTAAGCTTAGGTTTACGGGTCGGCAGAGCAGGTCTGTCCTGCCATTTTGTGAAGGGGTTAGCCATTAGTATTAGAGATGGCTACGCTTCGTGTTCATTTACCCGACGCCGTCGAGCCATCCTAATATCCTCAAAAACCTATTAAGATCAGTAGTAGTAGCTTTCAAGTGTTCTGTTCCTCAAGTGACGTGTGTCCTCATGGATCTCTTCATCATCACATCCTCGATATATATATATCGCCATTCTTGAGGTTAAATTTCATTGTGTGATTTCCTAGGAAGTTATGTCCCGTTAGAGCCCCTACCAGCTTAGACAGTGATGACATGCCAAACAGTAGAAGTTTAATGGTTCGGCCACTGCTGGCAAGAGCTTCCCTGATATTCACAGATAATTAGTTCTTTCCACCCGCTCTTAGATTTTTTACGAATCTTGTCCTCCGCTGTTTTCTGAGATCACAGAGTGGTGGCTTAAACGACTGAAGCCCTCTCATTGTCCAGAGACCCGCCTGCACGATCGCCAAAACCTATGCTTGGAAAACACTGCTGTTGCCAAAAAGCTTGATTGAACAGTGTAGCTTTAGTTCTTCCGAGAATATTCCGGCACCGGTTCCCCAGTACATCTTATATCCATCTGTGTAGATGAATTAACGATTTACGTGTCGTGGGTTCATTCTTATCCCATTCATCTCTGCTCGGGGAGGAGCAGGAGAATGGTCTGTTAAAGTCCAGTTGGGGAGACATGTAATCAGAATTGACAATGTTTCCAAAGTTTTTGGAACGACCAAAATTACCAGGGTTCCAAGTGTTAGTTTGGCTAATCCTTAAAGCACTTGGTTGCAGATTCCTCCATGTATAGGTTCAGAGGTATTCAATTTAGAATTGCCTTCAGTCCAGCAGTTGGTGTAGTTCTCAAAGCACTGGTTGTCCCTACACCTCCAGATCCTGCCAAAGATGCGGTTACATGCGTAGAAGGCATTAGCTGCTTTCGTCACTCTTTCATTATCAAGGATCATTCGAAGATAGCTCGCACTCTCAGACACTTGTAAGGAGTTCCCTCAAGGGTCTGTGGCTTGAATGTGGAGGTATAGTCCTTTTATTCGTAAACAGGGCAAGCTCAGTTTTTTGGGGACTTACCCCCCAGCCGCACTGCTTTGCCCATATATTAAGCGATTTTAATGAGTTGATCTGTTGGAGGCTTAAGGGTGGTAGGATCTTCCTTTTTTTTCTTTTATAAAACACAACTACCAAACTTTTTCTAAGTGTAACTTAGACACATAAGACCTTCCCATTTCTTCCCTATAAATAAGTTAAGTTTGTATGATAAAATCAGTTTCTGAATCTGAGAACTTGACCCTTTTTTTTACCATTTATGATTATGTGAGTACAGAGACTTAGTGACTAAGTCCGTTGGGTCTAAATATACATTTTACTTGCCCCTCTTTAGAATATACCTATACATTTTTTTAACTCGAGGTCAATGACCGCGGTCTTTAGGGAGTTAGATATTGCCTATTTTGACAACATTTAATTTATATTTTTGTCTTTGGTTTAAAAAGAACCACTTTCATGTTAAGCTTCTTAAGTGTAGGTCTTTTGGAGGATGAGTTAGAGAAAGGGGAGCTTTAATACGCCTGATGGTCCAGATGGGAAATTATCATATTTCAATGTCTACTTGGTATGGCAACTATTGTATTCTTTAACTGTTCAAAATTGATGTGCAATGTTCCTGGAGAACCTGGTTGGGTTCATTGTCAGTGGCAATGCCGCACTTTTGGTCCGTTACTGTTTCCGAACATTTTGATATAAATTTATTGCTACAATATCTTTTTCTGTTAAGATGAAATCCAAGTCCATAAATTGAAGCACTTAGATAAAGGAGTTAAGTCAAAGCAAAGAATATAAAATTACCAAGAATTATTAGGTATCTGTCCTTGAAAATTAAATTGAACACAAAATTGACCAAACTTAGCCGAAGATGAAGCAGAATGTTCGGTCGGACTCAAGTCGTCGATCCTCATTCCTCACACCTCACCGTCGTTCATCAAAAACTGGTTATATAGGATATTCTGTTGGTCTATGTGAATTTTCCTAGATGTATAAGAATGAAGAGGTATCTCCTTCGCTCGTCCTGCTATCGCTGTGCCGCTGTCTGTGGTATCTCGTTAGTCTGGTTTATGAAGTTCTCTGAGCAAAGGATTTATTTTTTTATTTATTTATTTATTTATTTCTTGATAAAGCAAATAGCAATAGTAAAAGCTGTAAGAGCGGGTTTCAGTAGAAACATTTATACGAAATGCATCTTCTTGGTATTTCTATATTCTTTGGTGAGAATTCAAGTTTTTGAACTGCACCTTTGTTTGGACTAATAACTCAGATTAAAGTATCCCCTCTTATATTTACGTATAAAGGTGCGATCAAACGGTCATCCAAACTTGTCATCCGGATGACACCTGACGTCATTATGACGTATAATTTGTCCTAAAGTGATTATCCCGTCTGAAAAGACATGTTTTCTGACGTTTGGATGATCGTCTGATCGCACCTTAAGTCACATCAGAATATCTCAGCATTGAATAATTTTTTTAGGATGAAATTAATGGGAATCCGACTAAAATAAAATGGTATGGTAGTGTGGTCTACTATCACCCTAACGCAAGTAATATCCAGTTAAAATGCCCGATTTCGAGGTATGACGACTGTAAGTTATATAACTTCAGAACTGTTAGATATAGCTACAAAAACCACTTAACATAGTTATTAGACCTAATTTAATTACGCAAATAGTGTAGCGTGATTTTATAAGCCAAAAAAAGTTATAATGCCTTAAGTAAAAATTAAAAAACTACGATTTTTAGCTTTTCATTTCAAATGCATTTTTTTCAAAACATTTACACTGCAAAAATTTTGTTATTTTCAAAAATTCATAGAGAATTTATCAGAGAAATAACTGCTAAAAAGAATTATAATTATAATTTGAAAGAAAATCTGAAAAACTTAGTGTTTTAATTTTTGCTTCAGCCGTCATAACTTTTTTCTGGGCTTATAAAAAAGTTTTTTTAATGCTGTGATATTCTGATGTGACTTGTTCGTAAATATAAGAGGGGATAATGCAATTTAAAGTAAGTGTACGTAGATTTATGGCGGCCACTGTATATTTATAATCAGGACCAAAACCTAAGACTATTTAGCAATGTCCGTCTGCCCGTCCGCCCGTACGCAATTTTTAGGCCTCTAAGTTTAAGCTAGGAAATTTGGTACACATATTCCTTAGAGCCCCGAAATAATTAAGTGTAAAATTTTCTTTGATACGCCCACAGTTTAGAAAAAACCGTTTTAAATCTAATGTTAGAGATATAGAGTCGTACAACCTTTACAAGATATTTAGCCAATATTTTTTCCAATATAGGTATCATCCATACAACATTTTTGCCCACTGGGGGCGTTTTTTTTTTTGAAAATTTCATAGAATAAAATAAAATACTATTCATATTGTTCTTAACGCTTTTTTCTTGGGGGCATATAGGGATATGGATAGGGCATCATACTGTTCGCCCCAATCGGACTGTAGCCTTTCCTTATGTTTTACTCTTGTCCAATTTTGAAGTTTTTTTTGTTATTTTTAGTTGCAAGGATATGTCTTTAAAAGGTAAAAGGCACTTTAAAAGGTCTGTCTCCCTTGCGAATCAATAGTCCAGACTCAATTTGAAAAAAATTAAGCAAACTCATTTAGAAATCGAACGAGAAACGGTTTAATTATTCACAAATCTTTTCAACACGCTCTATTATAAAAAATACAATTATGCCTTGGGTATAGTTGACTTGCTCAAATGAAAATATACCAATTCAATTTTATCAGGAATAACAAACCATTAACCAATAACGCTGACAATTTTTAAGCTGGAGAACATGTTTTTGTTTTTTTTTTTTTCATTCATTGTTCAATCAGCTGTCTCTCACTCATCAGCAACTATCAGAGATGTCAACAAGAAGAAAGACCTATTATTATGTAACAAGCATGCACGTGTTTTTTCCCCCCAGAAGTGTTTGCTTTTACTGCAAATCGTGATGCATGCTGTCTGTATTGTGTTGCTCACTTCGACAGAATTAATTATACTCAAATGAACATTTTATGTAGATTCTATAGGTAGTAATTGTTGTCTGTTTACAACTACTGCAATGTAATAAAGAACAACAAACCTGGATACCAATTACATTTAATTGACAGAAGTTTATTCAACAAATCGATTATACCCTTTCCCGTTGAAGGGTTATAAATTTTAAAAATTAATTTATTATTAACAATTAAGATATCGACTTGGGTTTTTGTTTTTTTTTGGTAAATCTAAGTCAAAATGTAAATTTGAGTTTGTTTTCGGTGGCCTCCTTTACATTTATACTATATGTAAATTGAGTTCATTGCATTGCTTAAAACTCACCGAAACCGCATGCATTTAGTTCAAACATTTTATATTTCAAACTCACTCGTTGTTGGGTGGTGTCAAATTGAAAATAGTTTCAATTGAAAGAGACTAGGTCATGCTCATGATTAGTGCGCGTTGGAAATTAAATTTAAAGTCGAAAATTCAATATATGTACGTGGAGTGTTTAATTAAAAACAATCAAGTTCAAAGGGCTTACTTGTCTGTTTTTGGTTAAATGTTGCAGGTATTCTGTTGTAGCAGTCTTATCAGTTGTACAGGGTGTCCGCGATTTTGGTAAACATTAGTCTTGAGAGTTCATATTTGGCAGTCATGAAGTAGACACGTGGCAAATTTATTACGGAAAAGTATTCGATAAACCAACGTGTTTTAATCGTTAAAACATTTTATCAAAATCAATCATCGATTACTGTGACGATGAGAAACAACGTGCCAACAAAACGCACTATTTATCGTGTAGTGAATGATTTCGAAGAAAGAGGGTCGTAGGTGATAGGCCCAAGCATGGACCACAACGTACTGCAAGATCGGTTGAAAACATTACTGCTGCTCAAGGAAGTGTTCAAAACAATCCATCAACCTCAATTCGACGCCCTGCTCAGGAGCTTGGTCTTCAAGGAACAACTTTTGCGACAATTTTGCACAAGGATTTGCATTTGTTTCCATTAAAGAATGAGTTGACACAAGAGCTTCTTCCACAAGACCATTTACGCCGCCGTACATATGCCAATCAGCAGCTCATCTGAACTCTTTCAAACATGCACCGGATTTCGGCAAGGAGATGCGCTGTCGTGTGATTTCTTCAATCTTGTTCTTGAGCAGATAGTGCGCAGGGCAGGTGTCAACATAGAAGGCACTATCTTCAACAGATCACTCCAACTGCTGGGGTATGCAGGCGATATAGATATCATCGGTCGATCCCAGCGTGCCGTGATAGAGGCTTTCACGGCTATTGAAGAACAAGCGAAACTAGTTGGCCTTGAAGTGAATGAGGACAAGACTAAATATATGCTATCAACAAACAAACAATCATCTGTCCATGGACTAGGACAAAATGTCACTGTTGATAGCAGCAACTTCGAGGTAGTTAAGGAGTTCATCTACCTCGGGGTAAACATCAACTCCACAAATGACATCTTAGTGGAGATCCGAATTACCCTAGGAAACCGCTGCTACTTCGGTTTGGCACAACAAATGGGTTCAAAACTCCTAACTCCAAGGACAAAGTGCCTGCTCTACAGAACCCTTATCCTGCCAGTTCTGCTATATGGCGCCGAGTGCTGGACGATAAGCAGGAAATGAAAGTTAATACTTGGAACATTTGAAAGAAAAATCCTTCGACGGATATTTGGTTCTGTTTGCGCGGAGGGCGAATTGGAGGAGAAGATACAACCGCGAACTCTATGAGCTGTACCAAGATGTGGATGTAGTCCGAAAAGTCAAAAAACGTCGACTACATTGGCTCGGCCACATCGAGCGAATGGACAACAACGCTCAAGCCAAGAGGATCTTCGAATCCCAACCCCCATGTTCGAGACGACAAGGAAGACCGAACCTCCATTTTAAAGACCAAGCCATCGCGGATGCCAGAGCGCTTGGCCTGGACAACTGGAAGCAGCGTGCTCGGGATCGCAGAGGATGGAAGGCTGCCGTATCTCAGGCAGGGACTCTTCACAGGTCGGGAGCCCGTTAAGTAAGTAAGTACATATGCCAATAGGATGTTACAGCTAGCCCATGACAACCCCGATTTTCATGAAAAAATCATAATGAGTGACGAGGCACATTTTCATTTGAATGGATTTGTGAATAAACAAAATGGTCGGTTCTGGGCAATGGAAAACCCCCTAAAGTCACCTTTGCATCCATTAAAAGTTACAGTCTGGTGTGAAATTTGATCAGGAGGAATCATTGGACCTTAATTCTTTGAAAATGAAAACAGCGTGACGGTAACTGTGAATATGGAGCGATATCGTGATATGATTGAAAACTTTTTAACGCCACAACTTCATGCTTTTGGCTTGATTAACATGTAGTATCAACAAGACGGTGCCACATCGCACACAGCTAGGATTACAATGGAATTACTGCGAGACCTCTTTCCACAACAAGTTATTTCAAGAAATGGTGATGCTGATTGGCCGCCTGATTTGACTGCTCCGGACTTCTTTTTGTGGGGGGATATCTGAAAAGCAAGGTTTATGCAAACAAACCAGAAACGCTTGAGCAACTTAAACATATTATTCGTGATGAAATTAATGAAATACTGCGTGCAATGTGTGAGAATGTTATGTTATGTTATGTAAAATGTGCTCAAACGGGCTCGCATTTGTTAGACTAACAGAGGCGGACATTTACCTGATAAAATATTTCATACATAATTGCCGACATTAAATAAAACATTTATCAATATAGGATCCGTTATCTTTCATTTAATCAAAAATTATAAACAAACAAAGCAGTATACCTTCCCGGCGGACACCCTGTACTACTTATTTCACAATAACTATGCAAATTGCTGACGAAAGTGTGACATATCTATGACAGTGCAAAAAGGAAATTATAGACAGCAATTACACACACACAAACAAGAACGTGGTAGATATATGTATGTATAAAGACAGACATCACAAGATGCAGAATAATCTACAACAGTAGTCATTATGAAAGGCCTTGTGATAATAAATTGGCTAAAATGTTAACATGATTATTGTTTACTCCAAATAGACCGCAATGAATTGCGGTGTTGTATGTAGGTACCTCGGTACAAGGTTTGATGTTTATTCATTTATTATAGCAGTTGGTGGTAGACGGTCATTATCTTCTGACACGGTCCGTATTTTATCACTTTTTTTTTCCACCTATCGTTATCAGACAATTTTGAAAAGATAATGACAAGCATTTTGTTAATCAACTCGGGAGCCCAGACAAAGGGATATTACCTGCGTGTTAGTGGATTTTGTGTCACAGTCACATCGCACATCATTTTGCAAACCTCTCACGGTAATTACGTGCTACAGAACCCACCCCTCTGCTGTAAGGAATGACCAAAACAAGGATTCCACCCGCATGTTGAGAATTATTTCAGAGAAATTAAAATGTCTCCTTGACCTGCATTTGTTTGACGGAGGTTTAAGCCTCTTTAAAATAATTTGCCATTCAAGGTTAGCTGGTGGTACTTTAATCAATCATTTATGTTGTTATTGAGCTGTGAACTGAAAAGTATTAAATAATCAATAGTTTGCATTATTTACATAAGTTCGAAAGAAGATATTCTTGTGAGAGAATATTTGTTTATGGTTATGGGGATTGTGCAGGTACCCCCATATGTTGGTGGTTGTGGTGAAGTGATACTGCGTTATCCAGTCGCTGCACGTTTTTGAAGAAAGAGAACACTTTTCTGTGGTGCAAGGGAAACAACGATGACAATGCTCTGGAATTGATGCAATTTGCATGGAGCCATGTTTCATTAAAGCAAAATCTGAGAGCACATTTTGGGTTAAAGGAGAGTTGTCCTCGTGGTTATTAACTCTAAATTTATATATATCGAATGGAATGTTTACAGCAAATAAACTTAATGTCCTTGTTTTTGCATTTATCCATTTTCTGCCCACCGCTTGGGAAAGACTGACATTTGAAATTAACAAAAAATACCGTGCATTCCTTGTAAAGCGAGGGAAGGAGTGGATTTAGGGAAATTGTTTTGGTTATTGGAATTTATTCAAGCCCGCTGTCGCTATACGATGCGGGAGTGTGCAATTGCAATTTCAGGAGCTATTCCATGTAAAACCTGAGTTAAGGTAAAAAAAAAAACCCGCTAAAATAAAAGACGGAATAGATTCCTAAATATGTAACCAAATGTCCACTAAAGTGTTTCAGTAAAGAAGTAAACACCATCCGTTTAAACTGGGAGCTACTGCATCAACAATGTGCATTGGTACCTTAGCTCTCGTTTAGTTTACACTAAGACCAGCTTTGACTTAGTACAATTTGTAAAGATCTCCAAATTCAGATATGTGGAACATACGTTTTGTCTCCGAATCTCTTTCTCATTTTCATCAATAATCTCCTCTCTGTCACTTCTAATCCTATCCATTCTTTCGCTGATGACATCTTAGCTTCGCATATTCGTTTTGGGATTCACGCCTTATCTTCTGGCGTGGAGCTGGAACGGCAATGTATGTTAAGCTCATTAAATTCTGACCTTGACAGCATTCTTAAGTGGTGTAAAACCAATAGAGTAGAATTAAATGCTTACAAAACACAATGCTGTCTACTGTCATACTCCGCATACCGCAATACTCTGCCATTACCCATGAATGGCACTTGCATCGCTGAAACCGAACGACTTTCCATTATCGGTATGTGTGTTAATGACAACCTTCGTTGGAATGACCACATATTCGATGTCGCCAAGAACGCTACGAAAGGTCTAGACTTCCTTAAGCGGTGTAAGAAATATTTTACCCCTTCTGATCTAGCTAGAATTTATAAGAGTTTATTCGCCCCAAACTTGGGTATAACGCTCATATCAGGTCCAGTGCTCCAATTACATTTTTGGAGCTACTTGACAGAACTAAAAAACGTGCAATAAAACTGAATAGCGACCGAGATATCGCGAAATCGCTTGACCCTCTTAGTCATCGACGTAATGTCTCCTGCCTGTCATTATTTTATCGGTATTTCCACAACAAGTGCTCAGACGAAATAGGCAGTTGCATTCCACGTCCACCCCTTGAACAATTCAACCGCAATATCCGCTATGCCAGGAATGGTCATCAGTTCACCCTTAAGCCAATAGTCGGAAGCACAGTGAAACATAAAGATTCGTTCATTAGCCGTTCTGCACGTATGTGTTGTGCTGTCCCACGCACCGTTTTTCCTGCACATTACAGTTTACAGACATTCAAAACCAATGTGCATCGGCATATCCTTCTTTCCTCTTATCCCTAAATTTCCTTAATGCCCGCACTGTGTTTATTCATAATAAGGGTACCAAAGTGCGCGCTTTAGTGCGCGTTAATTATAAAAACAAATGTCTGTGCGAACCTTTGATAGTATCAGGAAACAGGCCTATATTGCTTCGCTGTTAAAGACAGATCACAGTTTTTTTTCCGTGGAATAGGTGGGAGGAGTGGGTCAGTGAATTGGCCGTATTGCCCAATTATTTAATATGAAGTGCTCATTATAGGGAAGATTAATGACGAAAGAGCTATTGTCAGCAAAGACTAACTGAAGCACTTAAGGTTCCGACAGATTATCGAGGAGAGCAATAGAATTAAAAGAAAAGGTCTTAACACGCTTTCCTAGTACACACCGACTTTGATCGGGAACTTTTCAATGACTGCAGCGTTTATCTGTCCACAATTTTTTGTTCTCCTCGTTATCACAGCGCCACCCATAACAGATGTCTTAGTTATCGGCTTGAATAATCGCCACCAGATCATATGCAAAGATGGTATCCTCAGTCATCTTCATTCATCATCATGCTATATTCCATAGGTCTGAGCCGCAAATCGACTCTTTATTGCTCCTCCGCTACAGGAGGTCCTATTATATTTTTTTTTCTGAATTTGTTTTGTTTTTCGGCTGCGGCAAATATAATTATTTCAAAACAGCTGAGGACAGGTTCGCGCTTCCAAATTGTATACTTCTACAGACATCCCATTTGGCCCTGAAGCTCCCTGAAGCTTGTTGAAGAGTCTTTTCTCCCCTCTATTACAAATATTAACAGGTCTTCGTAGATTTAAGTCACATTTTATCTAGGAGTTTGTCTGTGGAGTCTCTGGGTCGTATTCATATAGGCTGTCGGGTCTTCCGTTGGTCATAGTGAATTCATGAAGTACCCATGAAGGGCATCCACTGTATAACCTTGAAATTAAAAGCAACAGCTACGATCGACGGTTATTCAATTTCTTTCACGACGTCCCGCAGGTTTATTTTATTCGGAATCTTGTCAAGTAGCAGCTCACTGCTGTGACTCGAATCACATCTCATCCAATCAAAACCACTGGCTGAACCGTAACTGTTAATAGGATCAGTCGATGTAGTAGAGACTGAGACTGTTGTGTCGACGATGTAATACCCGCTCAGCGATCTTCATGCTATGTAACATTGGCTTGACAAAACGGTAATTATCACAGTTTCGCATTATCTCCATTTCCTTTGTGCAATGGCAGATGATAACTTTTCCTGCAAAATGAAGGTGGGAAAACTGTTTCTTCATAAGTCCCTTACAATGTTGCCGCAACTTGTACAGTTTTTTTTCGTCATCCACAAGGAGTTCGCCTTGAGCATTGCTAATGTACATCAGCGAACGAATTTCTTGAAAATATCTCCTTCTCTGTGCGGCTAGCTTGAACATGGTTGCGACCTTGTTGGAGTTCTTTTGCCGCATCTCGTATGTCGCTTACAGTTCATATCAGCCGGCTCTTCTTTACTTTTGCAACTTATGTATATATATCATCTTTTTATTGGAGTGGGGCTTTAACCAAGCTTTGAATGTCGATTTCTTCTTTTTACTTCTGCGTACGTATGTAGCATTATATGCGATAGCCATGAGCTCAGGTTTTTTTTAATTGTTGCTGTTGAAATAAAATACACAAGCAAGGCACACGTTAAATATGCGTTTCATTAGACTCTGTCCACGTTTCATTAGATCTTGTATGTTATTTTTTTGTTTAACGTCAACGACACATAAATGTGTAGTTTCTTAAACTTTGTCTAATATTATAAAGGACTCGTTATACCGTCTTCATCTTCACTAATGTTAATTTTTTCCAGTTCGGTTCTAGTTTTTGGAAACACACCACAGAAATAGCCCCCTATTGTTCAGCCAATAAAGAATTTCACAACTTTGTGCCATTAATATTGGCCGGAATTTTCCCAAGCACCTATTTATTGAAGAAGTCTATTAGCTGGCAAAACGTGTTTTGTTTCAAAATTCCATACTCCATAATTGAAACCGATCATGAAATTGGCTTAAATAACAAAATTTGCAGCGAAATTTTTTCCAACCATAAAGAGCAATCGAGCGTTCCCCATTATTTTTGTGCAAAATTTGCGACAAGATTGAGAAGGACACAAGTCCTTAGCTCGTTCATATTCTGTGAAATGCTTAAATACTTCTTGGTTTTTTTTGGATCTAACTTAGTATGATGGCTTACCTTTAAAATTATACAGGGTGTTTTTTTTTAGAGGTATGGAACTTCGAATTGAAATAAAACACAAGAAAATCGTTTTAATGTCCATCAATTTGGCTTGGAAGGATAATTTTATGAAGTTAACGTTTAAATATGATTTCGGGCATGTGGCCGCCGCGGCTGGTTCGAATAAAGACAAGTGTAGAGGTCCAATTTTCAACCACTTTTTCAAGCATTTGGGGCTGTATGTCGGCAATAACGCCACGAATGTTGGCTTCCAAGTCCCCTAACGTTTCTGGTTTGTTGGCGTAGGCGAGCGACTTCACATATCCCCAAAGAAAATAATCCAAAGGTGTCAAATCACACGATCTTGGTGGCCAATTGACAGCTCCATTCCGCGAAATTATGCGCTCATCGAATGTTTCCTTCAATAAATCGATTCTGACGTGCGCTGTGTGGCATGTAGAGCCGTCTTGTTGGAACCACATCTCATCCACATTCATGCCATCCAATTCGGGAACAAAATAGTCGGTTATCATAGCTCTATACCGATCTCCATTAACTGTAACTGACTCTCCAGCATCATTTCGGAAGAAGTATGGCCCAATGACTCCACCAGCCCATAGAGTACACCAAACAGTCAGTTTTTGTGGATGAAATGGCGTTTCAAGGGTCTCATGTGGATTCTCTTCACTCCAAATGAGGCCATTTAACCCCAAATGTAGCCATTTAATCCAAAATTAGCCTCAATGAGCTTGCGGTAAACTTGAACCATTATTTTCGAAATAAATTTGCACGATTTGCAAGCGTTGTTCATTTGTCAACCTGTTCATGATGAAATGGCAAACCAAACTGAACATAAATGACATTAGAGTTGCCAGATTTGACCACAAAATGTCAGTTTTATCTCTATTCGAAAAACCAACTTCCAAAAAAACGAAATAAAAATCTATCTTTTGGTTATATGCTCATTGCGTTATAGCGTTCATTTAACGTGTCCGCTTTCGGATTTTAATCCGAAGTACCTGACAAAATTAATCTAAATAAATTTATCGATAAGTCTGAATATGTATTAAAATTTAAAAATTTCTTGGATAACAAAATATCCAACTCGTAAACATAACGTAAAGTTTCCTACTCACAAACTTAGCACACCATCCTCGTCTGTCTATCAAATTCTATGCTATCCCATCACGCGAATAATCCCAAGGTCAAAAATCGATTGGATTGAAAACAAAATTTCAAGTCACAACATTCCCGCACCAATTTTCGCCGAATTTCGCCTACCTACGAACTTTTAATGTAACACAAAAATCAATACAATTTCCATTGTTTTCCCATTCTCAGGAGCATAGTACCGAAAAATATGTCCCAATATATACGATATCAAGTATTCCGGTAGCTACTATATTACTCGTAAGTTATTTCGATGGCTTCTTTCTTAGTCTGTTTTTTTTCTATCGATTTTCATGCTATTCGTTTTCATTTTGATTCCCATATCAATGTATTCTGCGCTGACCTCAATGTATATTCATTTGATTTGGTGTCGAGACATCATGTCGAATTCTTCCCGCGCCATTTAGCACAAATTAATTGGGAAGAATCACTGAATACATGGACCGAGCTCCGTTACGATCTCGTTCGTCGACTTTGTATAGTCGAATCGTACCTTCTCCTGCTAATGAAATAATAAGATTATATAAAGTTCAGTGAACATCTTATGTGCTGAAGCTGGAACATCCACCTCTCGATTAGGGTTATCCAACCGGCAGCATACGGTAGCAATAAATACCCGAGTAGATATTTCATGAAAATGTAGAAGAATATGGTGCAAATTCGGTTATTGCTTAAATAAGTTTGAATTAGAAAAAAAAAAAAACCAAACGGGATGTTAAAGGAGAAATCAGTTTTTACCCAAGATAATTGCGTGGATGTGCAATGAAACGAATGTACGTAGATAAATGTTGGTGATTTATTGGGAGATGTAGCTTTGTTGAGATTTTAATCGATTACAATTTCCACAAATTATCTTGCACGATTTGATTATTTTCAATAGACGTTATTAGAGGTAAAAGTGTCTGATTGAGCATCACCTCAACATCAAAGTTAATATATAAAAGTTTACAATAAAAATAGTATTTTATTATTAGTTAAAAATAAAAATAACAAAACATTTTTTTGATAAGTAAAAAGTAATTGAAAGAGAATTAATAAAGTTCTGAATTTAAGGAGAAACACAGGAAGATTGCACTTTTACAGCTAGAACTACTACGGATTATTTTAGTTCCTTAAGGGGTAACATGGGTTTATTCGGGGAAAAAAGGTCTATTTTCAACATTTTTTTTATATAACTTTTTAATATCTTAAAGATAAGATGAGCTTCCTAATTATGGCAGCAGGTGCAATTAAATTGGTCTGCAAACCTTAAGTTTCAGACGCGATGCAACTTCCGTCATGTTTATTCGCGATATTCTTAATTATTATATTAATTCACTAGAATTGATCTTTCTTTTAAATATATATGCTCCCCAAAGGTCACTGCGGGTTAGAAGCTTATTTTATACAGATAGGCATAGAACCAATTATGGTAATAATGAGCCTATTATAAGGTGCATAAACACATTTAATGAATTCTGCAACGAAATTGATTTTTGCTTGTCGCGAGCAGATTTTAAAAAGTCCATTAATGCATTAACTTTAAATTAATTATATTTGTAATTACTTGAAATAGTCTATAAGATGAAGATCCGTAGATGAAGCTTAGTCGCGCAACCGTTGCGTAAAGCGATACTGAGAGCTTACACTTAGAGAACGTAGTGTTTTGTGTTTTGCTCTGTGATGGTAAAAGATACACACTTGAAAAAGAATTTCTGAAATTTTCAAAGGAACATATTCAAAACTCCGCCATTGTGACGTCATTTCAAAAAAGGTGCGTCCGCGTTGACAGTAGAACTCGTGACAGGATCATCAGAAGTGAAAATGAAAATTGGATTTTTAGCAGACCATTTTACAAAAAAAATTTAATTTTGGTAAAATTTGCTCAAAATATTTTGTCTTAAATAGTTGTGATTGAAGAAAAAAAATCCTTCGTCCTCGTGAATTGTATCTCGAAGACCTGTGTAAAATTCCATCAAGATCGGTTTAGTGGTTTTCGAGAACTTTTGACAACCGACTTTGAAAACACAGTTTCGAGAAAAACACATTTAAAGTTTTTATTAACTACCTCAAATAAACCTCGTGATTCAATTGAGCGCGCACCTTCCCAAGGCTGTATCTCCGAATCTCGTATTCGGAATGACTTGCAAATTTAGGATAATATTTTTGAGATGTTGTAGAAACTAATAAGGCAATAAAAAAAAATTCGATTTTTTGAAGCTGTGAAACCCATGTAACCCCTTAAGACAGAGAGTTCCATAATCGAATTTTGATCACCGAAATGAAAGACCAGGAAATGTCACATGCACGCGGCTATCATGTCGCGATATCGAGCCCCACTAACTACCACTGCTTGAACAGCCTCAAGCACCAAATAGTGACACGTTGTGGAGGCATTTATTTTTCGACAATCACATTTGGGCTCTTTGAACCCCAAATGCTGTAAATTTTAAAATTAACGAAGCCATCAGGGCGAAAATGAGCTTTAATCCATTCAACGAACGTTCTACGCCGTGGTAAGTTAATTTTCTTAGATCTCACAATCAGTTCTTATGTCAATTGAACTTTGTTAGCATGGAGACGCAATTTGAAATTTGCAATTCTTGTCCACGAAGGCGAACTGATGTTCTTTGACACTCTCACGCTCAGCTTCAATATAAGCATTTGAACGGCTTGTTATTGCATCACCAATGCCTCCTGTTCTGGAATTTTTTAGATACTCTTTTCACAGTTGACGAATTTAAATCAATATTTCGATCATATTTTTTTCGAAATTTGAGAACTGTGGCCGCCAAACTTTCATTCTACAT
Organism: Ferdinandea cuprea; assembly: GCA_963576555.1. Classification (NCBI taxonomy): domain Eukaryota; kingdom Metazoa; phylum Arthropoda; class Insecta; order Diptera; family Syrphidae; genus Ferdinandea; species Ferdinandea cuprea. The sequence goes on along the minus strand of OY754959.1, from coordinate 102,952,649 downwards.
ATTTCAAAAAATTAGAAAAAAATACTTAACCGCACAAATACCGCGTCAAATCAGTAGCTTTTTTGGTAAAACTGATCTGAACCAATCATCTAAACGCAACTGGTACTTACCAGTGTTGCCGATGTGGGAAGATTATGCACTAATGGCACCTTTTCATTTAAATGTCAATGTGGCACTCTAAGACTGCATATGGAACTTTGATGTTTGTGTAGTAAAATAAAATGTTAAAGCTAAAAATCTTTAGAAAATTCATTTCCAAGGGGCTGAACGCAATCATTTTGTATAACCATGTACGAAACTCAAAAGATCAATTTTCTACTCATTGTCTTTAGTTAAAGAATTTTTTCTCTTAAATTAAGTGTTTTTGTTTGCGAATTGCAATTTTATACTCTTTTAACCTCTGTCAACATCTGTCAACTTTGCTCCGGCAATGCTGATACGTACAAGCACTCTCTTCTTTACAATAAATGTAAACTATATGAGTGGCTGCCAGCGTTGCCACTTAAAATCGAAGCGAAGTAGTATGTTGCACCAAAAATAGTAGTCTTCTGAAAATAAAAGTATTCCAAATATTTGAGCAATCAATCATTTGCAAACTTTGCTTCGGTGTTGATCAATTGCTTAACTAAACTCACGTAAAACATTTTCTGTTCCACTTCTTCCCCTTCTTCAGTGCCTATATTGGTAGAAAACAAGTCATTGTTATAAAAAATTAGTTTCCATTTTTGCGTTCTTTCAATTTGTACGTGGATAAAGGAATACATCCAAACGCACTTTTTTACAACTAAAATTTCAAAAGAATTTAGGGCCAATCACTTATTGTGTCGATAAAAATTAAACCCCTATGCCACTTTTTATGTTAATGAAGTTTGTAAATTTGTTGTGAGTGTGACACTCAAAAGTTTTTAAGCTTAAAGAACATGAAATGTGCTTTTTTCCTATAAAGTGGCAACGCTAGTAATAACTCTCAGTAACAAGCATTTTATGTTGCATTTCCACCAAAAGAGAAACCGAGATTAAAGGAATCTCTAAACGTTTCCACCGAACAAAAAAAAAGGAGATTCACATGGGGTTTTTCTCTCAACCCGCTCTCTGGGTCTTAAAATTGCGCACGAAATGTCTAATATCTGTTTGTCAAATCGGTTTCTCGCTCTCAATTCCCAGCAACTAACGTCACTTTTGACATATCCAGGTATGGTAAATTGGTATTAAGTGTGTTCACAAGCCGATTCTTACATGCAAAACTAGTTTCTTTCAACATTATATATTAATCTTGTGTTTAGCAATGTTGTATGGTAAATCTTAAGATTTTAAGAAGATTAAGGGCGGATTTATCTTAATCTCGGTTTAGTGCTCGTGGGATACCATAAGAGTAGGTATTAACTGTCATAAAAAAACTTCTCGAAATCCGTTCCATCACCATTCAAATTTAGCACAGAATTAACTAAATATTGTCTTTCAAGTTTGTCACTGAATGAGGTTACTGTTGTCCGGGATAAATGTACTTTTAAGTAAACTGTTAATTCATTTAAAATGCTAACACAACAGGAATATGTTCACTTATTAAAATAAAAACATTAACTCTTATTTTTATCACGTGTCAGGCGCGTTTCGCATTGTGTAAGAAAATAAAAACAAAATTAGGGAACTCTTAGTCCTTGTAAAGTAATCCACTACAAATGTCAAAAAAAAAATTATTCATCATACGGATAATAATAATAAAATACTTCATTATTTTCAGCTCAACATTTTTTAAATAAATGCGAAGACAAACAGTTTCAATGTGCCAACGGGGCATGCATCCCGATACGTTTTGTTTGTGATGGAGATTCCGATTGCACGGATCATAGTGATGAAATGATACCAGAATGCAGGTTTATAGGTAAGTTTTTAATAATATATTAATTTATTTATGTATGTGCAATGCTAATGCGTATATTTAACTAGCTCTTTAAAAATTCAGTTTCGTTAAATATTAAAATATTGGTTGCGTCTAGTCAATGCCTTAAGGATACTACACTTTTGTGTGCTTGTATCGTTGGCTGTGATGGAGATAAATTAATTCAAATCTATGATCAAAATTTGCTATGGCCTTTGGCCTGTCCGTAAAAAAAGGAATATTATTTTACCTTGAATGAAGTCGTCTCATCATAATTCATCAGTGTAGATGTACCTACAGTTGCTTATGAAATGATTTTGATTAAATATTCACGGAAAGATACCTATTGAGGGAAATTTAATTTAGATGACTTATCGTCCTTTAGTGCGTAATAAAATAATTATTTTTTTGTGAGTTGTATTGATCAGGAAAAGTAACGGTGATGTTTAGAAATACTTCCTCCTTTTTTCTTCTTAACCCTTTCATGCCCGATGTTGCCTATAGGCAACATTGTATGTTTTAGCTTCTAAGTCATGTAACGGTAATTTTTTCGCTGAAAGCTTTTTTTCTCAGAAAAGCTTGATATATTGTGCAAGTTTATTGGCGAATGTTTTGTCTTTAGAATTGATAATGACCACTTTGTAACAGATGTTCGGTGAATGCACAAGTACAGTTTATTTTGCAGCAAAAAAGGGTTTACAAATAATTAAAAAAAATATATAAAGAAACTAAAGTGCATATAACTAAGTGTAAAATATTATTAAATACAGGTAAGTAAATTAGTAAAAAAAAAAAAAGTTCAAAAAAAACTTTTAGTTTAGGGTCAGTAATTTTTTGAAAACATTGTTGCCTATAGGCAACATTGGTCCATAATGGTTTCAAATCACATAATACTTTTTTTTTGCGTTAGAGATGCGTCCAAAAGGTTTAACCCAGCAAGAAATTCAAAAAATTTGCGAATTCGATTGGGATGATTCTGGTGATGAGGACAATGAAGATGAAGAGGACACAATTAGCACAAATTTGGAAAACATTATAGAAGAGAGCATAGAAAGTGCAATTGGAAGAGGTGAAAATATTGAGGTTGATTTGATTGAGAGGATTGTAAGTGATGACAATGAAGTTTAAAATAGAATTCAAGATGAAGAAACGATACAAAAGATTTTTGAAAAAATTAATTTGGAAAGTTCGAGATGGAGGAGTGCAGAGTTAGGGGAATGCGATACGACCTGGAAAAACAAACTTAGTTTCGTCCGAGTCAAACAACCAGTCGAATATTTTACTCAATTTTTCGATGACGAGATAGTGCAAAAGATATGCGATGAAACGAATTTATATGCATTACAAACCAATGGTACTGAATTAAAATGTGAAACTACCGAAATAAGAAGATTTATAGGTGTATTACTATACCTTGGCGTAATAAATATTCCAAATATGCGAATGGCATGGTCGAAAAATTTCAAATTGTCAGCAGTAGCGGATGCATTATCACGAAATCGTTTCGAAAAAATAAAGGAAAATTTTCATATAAATGATAACACTAAGCAACCTCAAAAAGGACAACCTACATACGACAAATTATATAAAATACGTCCATTATTGAAGAAAATCAAAGAAAAATTTAAAGAAATAGCACAGGAGGAATACCAGAGCGTAGACGAACAAATGATTTCCTATAAAGGTAACCTAGTGATATAGTCTTATAATGGGTATAGTAAATATCTATCTATTTTTCCTTGTAGGTCGGCACAGTTTGAAGCAATATTTACCAAAAAAACCTCACAAGTGGGGATTTAAGATGTTTACTAGGGCTGGTGTATCTGGCATTGTATACGACTTTTGCCTCTACACTGGAGAAGGAACGTGTCAATCGTTTGGATTGGGCATATCGTCTGATATTGTCTTACACTTAGCTTCAAATATTCCCGAAAATCAAAATTTTAAGTTGTTTTTTGACAACTGGTTTACGTCCATAAGCCTGATGATTTCTTTGAAACAAAAGGGTATATTAGCAGTAGGAACCATTCGAAACAATCGATTAAAAAATTGTGTTCTAAGCGACGAAAAGGATCTTTCTAAAAAAGGAAGAAGATCTCACGATTTTAAATTTGAAGCAAAAAATAATTTAATTGCTTGTCGATGGTACGACAACAAAAGTGTGCAACTGGTCTCGAATTATATAGGTAAAAACCCAATGAGCGAGTGTAAACGATAGTGTCGAAAAGAGAAGAAGTTTGTAAACATTCATCGTCCAGGTATAGTTGAATGCTATAACAAGCATATGGGAGGGGTTGATCTTGCCGACATGCTGTTGGAGTTATATAAGATCAACCACCGCTCAAAGAGGTGGTATATGCGAATCGTTTACTGGTGCATAAGCTCATCAGTAGTGAATAGCTGGCTGTTGTACCGCAGAGATCTAAAAATTTCAAGCGGAGATAAAAAGTATTTGTCATTACTAAGCTTTCAGTTAGATATTGCTAACGGGTTACTCAACGCAAGAAAAATAGCAGCTCCAGCACGCAAAAGAGACCGCCCATTTTCACTTCTCTCAACAACGCAGTCAGATCCACCATCGCCAGCTTCATCAAAAGCGTCATCACCAGCACCGTCATCACCAGCACCATCATCACATTCTTCGTCAAGTTCTTTAAAAGATCCTATGTTGCGGAACCTGCAAGAGCTACGCGATTTGACCAAGTCGGTCACTGGATTGAGTGCGGTTCAAAAGGCAGATGCAGGCTACGTCACACTGGGTATCCCCGCTCAAAGTGCTCTAAATGCAAGGTTAATTTGTGTTCAAACCCACAAAAAAATTGTTTCGTTTCTTATCACACTTAAATTGTACTAAAAATTAATAAAAATTTCAATAAAGAACAAAAAATTTAAATATTTGTTTGTTTTAAAATTTGTCTACTACTGCCCAATGTTGCCTATAGGCAACATTTCATAACGGCTATACCAGGATACATAGGAGTTTCAAATTAATATCAGTTCATATTTAGGTCTAGACTAACGACTCTATATACTCCAAAAAATTTTAGCTACGCCCCAATTAATTTGGGCATGAAAGGGTTAATTTAATCATACTTTTCCCGAATCTAGTAAAAGAGGAAAATATAGAAAACCTGGAAGCCGAATGGAGAGTTATAATTTTGGACGACTTTCTACCCAAGGAGGAAAATATGGAATCCTTAGGAATTTAGTTTTTAGGGGAAACTCATTTGAAAGATTTTGTGTAGGAGCTTTGCTTTTGGCTCATTCGAAAATATTGTTGAAACTTGACATGATCCTCTCGAAGCTCTCGAAAAAAATGGTGAATTATATGAATTCCTTCACTTTTATTTCCGTGTAACAGGAAATACCAGTATCTAAAATAAAAGTTTAAGATATATGAATCACAAAATGAAAAAATTTGACACAAGATTTGTTTGCGTCTTGCTCTTTGCGATTTGCTCCTCATGTGGATAAATCATTGTCTTTCAAGCAGATGTTTTCGCGATCGCAGCTGCTGCGACTATCCTTTTAAGTAAAAGAGTAAACGTCACTGCCTTGTGCATATGTATGCTCATAGAGCCAAGTTGCTACAATCACCTCCAAAATAAATTGTGGGGAGGGCACAAGCAATCAGGACAGGTTGGGTAGATTCAACTCCGTAACTGTAACCTGGGTCCTCTGTCATACGCTCACGCTCTTGTCAGACGGGTCTCATTTTTGGCTTTTTTTAGCTCACTACCATCCATAGGGTGCTGCTTATTGGGTGGACAAAAGTAAATGACTGAGCTTTTACGCTACAATCGAATACTGTCACGATCTCGCATAATGCAAGCATTCAAAGCTATTATCGACGGTCCAAAATTCAACATCTAAATATTTGCAATGACTGAATGAATTGACTGAAGATCCTTAACTGGCCTCGTGACTGGTTTCAGTCCTCTCAACAAGCATCTCAAAACTGTTAGGGGTAGAAACTCGGGCCTTTGTGAGTGCTGTCTGGAAAATAACGAAACGGAATTACACTATATCTGTGAATGTACGGCTTTTGCAAGAACCAGACTGAATATCTTGAACCAGCAAACTGCCTCAGCTGTTCCAAATGCATTGGCAGCGATTCAGCAATTCAAATTCCGATGTTAACTAACGGTTCCGTGTTTAATTTGGGCAGCCTTTGCTAAAGTGCAATGGAACACTGGGCCTAAGTGCTTGTCGTCTTGGGAACACAGTGTACAATCTTCCTTAAGCAATTAAATATAAGGCATCGCGTATATGAAGTGATATTTTTGGAAAATTTTAATGTTCTGTGATTCGGAACGCTTGGTGAGAAGATTGTCATTAAAATTTTCAGTTTGCAAAACAGGACATTTGAGAGTTTTAAGTCTGAGACTCCCCGTGGTTAGCTTTCTATCAAGTTATTCACGTCGACGGGAGACATATTAGCACAAAACGCCATATGCATCTTCGACTTCAGCACGTTAACCCAAAATCCCTATTTTGCTGTACTAATGCTACTTATCTTAAATTCCTAGTTTTTTCCATAATGAAAATGTCTTATACCCAACTTTCCTAATGTTTATTAAAACATTTTTTTTGTTTTCAATGATTCTATTTAATATTTGTTCTATCTTACTTGAATTCAACTTTTGAAAATGTTGGTCCTGCTCTTATCAGAGTGCTCTGTTTGTAAAATAAATTGTTTAAATAGTTCTTAAATCGTTATAAACGGGCCAAAATTAAAATAGCATACACGGTGTCGTACAGGCGTTATTTGCAAGCCTAATTTAATGAACTATGTACCCAGTGAGAGGCGAAGTTCCGAGGAATACCTTGACTTGGTAAATGAGCGTCAAGAAAAAAGGGTTACATTTAAACTAATTTTCGCGGAAACAACGCTCATCTGACGAATTACCAGTTCTATCTGCGACAGTTTTGCTATGAACTTGAGGTAAGAAAACCATTTTTACGGAGTAAAGGCTTGACTTACATGTAGCTACAAAGCGTGGTGCTCCTGGCCCTTACATAATATGCCCCTCACTAGCCTGCCGTCTCCAATTTCACACTCCAGGCAGTTGGAGGTCTCGTTACACCTGGTTGAATCCATCGGAGATGAAGTCTTCCTCGGTGTCGCCTTCCCTTTGGTATGGCGTCGAAGACTACGCCCCGGAGCATCAATGTTCATTCGCACTACATGGGGGGATTTTTTTAACTCAGCTTATTTCGCTGCACATCATGTATAACTCGTTATTGTATCTTCTTCACCAAATATTGTTTGCTTGGTCAACGCATTCGGGACCATAAATCGGTCGTAGGACTTTTCTCTCGAAAACAGTAAGGGAGCTTTCATCCGATTGGGTAAGGATCTATGCTTCTGCACCATAAAGCAAGACCGGGAAATGTTTTGAGAAATATAAATTTTAAAAAAAATATATTCCTTTTATTACTTAAGGGCTTGTTGGGTAAATACAATTTCCAATTACGGATTTCCACATTTTAAAAGATGTTTTTTTCTTTAATGTGATACTTGATGACAGAGGAAAGTTATTTTGACAGACAGCGTTCTAGCCATTTATTGGTCTTCTTCTAGCCGATAAGGTTGTGATCAAAAGTGAAGTATCCGTCACCTTCTTACTTTATTTCATTCCTAATTCTATTAGTAATCCCGTGGAGTAAACTGGTTTGACATAAAGACAAGTTGGGCTTCTCTCCTCTGAAATAACTATAACTCTAACTATTGACCATCTTAATAAAACTTTAATTATAAAAGGATGACAAAGATTAGATTTAAATGCCTCAAAGGAATGTATCAGGGAACTAATGACCCTCTCTGGAATTCAACGGGTGGGATCCAGAGTTGCTTGGATCATTAAAAGAAACTTCAACATCCAGGTCAAATGAGTTGTAACAAAACGATATTTCGCGTGGTAACTAACCCTATGCCGTTCATAAAACCATAATAAATGGTGCACCCAATGGTTTGCAAATTGAAGCTTATGCACTGCCCTTTCATTAATTTTATTTTACTCCCTCGGGTGAACTTTACTTTAAGCCAACACCAGATCGTGTGTCCTTCCATTGACGTCATGTGAATAAGAACGTTGATGTCAATGCTATTCAGCACCTAAAGCCACCATCTGTATTATTATCGATAAAAATGAGCGCACATCTGGAAAAATGTAAAAAAAAATATCAGCAAACGAGCCTGGATGTTCAATGGGGGTTCATGGGGTCGTGGAAGTCATTTGGCAGATATTATTTTTCATTTTTAATGACGAGCGATTCATATTTAAAAAAAAAATACCTGTCGTCTGTAGAAATATCTCGCAACCTCTATACCAGTTTCGGCCTCAGAGATTAGCTAGGGACTATATCTACTTTCAAAAAATCATGAATAAGGAAGCTAATAGCTCGCACGTGCAGGCAACAAAGATTGTAATAACTAATTGTAGTTTTTTTTACGTCGTCGTCAAAAAAAAAACCATAGGTAAATTAACGAATTGCCATCCATGCATCAACCAAATATCTAGAAGTATGTCAAACGATAATGATGTTGATGAATGAGTGCAGGGATTTCATGGTTTTTGTTTTACAAATGGATATCCATTCAAATACCACCATACTGAACCACAAGTACAAGTACCCACCATAATGGATGGATCCAATTTCGAGTTCGATTATTTTTGTACATGCAGAGCAGCAGCGCCAACTTATCTTCCAAACAACTGAATGCCAGAAGTAGCAGCAGCAGCAGCAACACTCCCATTGGGAATATAAAACAGAATTCCGCATCAAATTCCGAACACAAACCGCATTAGTTTCATCTACACGCTTCTCTCGATACTTTTTTTTTCCTTACATTTGATTCCTGCAAGATACAACTTTTCTCCCGGGCAATAAGATGAAGAAAAAACTAAACCGCAAACTTGTTAAGCAGATTAGAAACCCAGAACACAGGGAATATAGTCAAGAACCCCTCTCACCAACTACAATACAATTACTTGAGAAACAAAGAAAACAAACTTTCCAATTGACCCCAATAGAGAAAGAAGAACCAATTTTATCGAAAAGTCCTTGCCTGTTCCTTCCCATGGCAGCAGCACCCATACCTATACCAACACTCGGCAACCCCATCTAGTATTTTATTCCTTGTTTTTCTGTCTGGCTATTAACGCCCAAAAGGACATGGACAATCGGACACACTCTGCTATGCCATAGCTGACTGTTGTTGACCTGCCCCACTGGCGACCTAATGCGATGCAATGAAACTGGCTCATGACCTCTCCCTCTCTATCGGCAAAAGTAGAACTATCGAGTTCCATTGCAAATGTTTACAGGAAATCTTTGGGTCCTTTTTTTTTTTATAAATTATTCTCGCAAGGACTATGCGGATCTTGGACGACCCGCAACAAAAAATTAAACAGAATAAAGGATGAGAGAACAAACACAAAAGGACCTTTGTGCGATGTCCCGCATTTGTTATCGCAAAGGATTACGGAATCTGTCACTCGGCGCATTTGTCATTAAACATTTTCTTGTTGTTGTAGCATCAATCATCTCTGCTCAAACATACAGATATAGTTACTGTGATGTATAGACAGAGATGACATCGTCATCTAAACAGACATCCCTGATCCAAGGGACAAGTTAAAGGATGTGTTTTGCACAGCACTTTAAAAGAAACAATGAAGAAACTTTTTATATTGTCTTTTTTTTTTAAGGCAGAGTCTGCTGCTTTTCGGGCGAATATTGTTAACGCACGTCCCAAATGCTATTAGGAGGAGCTTTTAGGGCGAAAAAAAGGAAGAAAAAAAAAAAACAAAATTATGCAAATGCAATCTATTCACACGTGTTCTGCTTCTAAATTAAGAAGAGTGGGCCTGTGCCAGTGCCTGTACTTGGTGACCTTTTTCACTCTCTAACAAGTGAATTGTCCTTGAAGGTGACTTCTTGACATCTCGTGGATCGTAAGTTTTCAATGTGTTGTATATAAATAGGTCGCCGTCGTCGTCGGTGCATCTGGCTTTCTATTATAGGTAAAGTTACCAACCAGGTTGTGAAGTAGTGCTACGTGGCCAACGCGGCATGCGTCGTCGTCGTCCGTGGTGGTCGGTGGCTGCTTGCTCTGCCAATTCTTGAGGGAGTAATGAAAGGATATGCATTTGTAAATTGAATAAAATGGCAAAGTAAGGACAAGCACACTTTGGGTCGCATTTTTAGTTAAATTATATTTTCAAATTTTTTCTTTTATGATTGTGCATGAATAGTGTCAGAAGAGTAGAGGGGGAAATTTCCTTTGCGCGCGAATCTGGTGTTTGGAGAAGTTTTAAGTGAATTTTTTTTTTTTTTTTGCGCCATTATTCGACACATGACTTTGTGCAAATCTCACGAATGGCATATACCTACGAGGCAATTGCTAAGTGGGGTTTTCTATGAAATGTGTATCAAGAGATGCTTACAACAAGGTGCAACGAAGGTGTGTTGTTTGTCCTCCAAGAAATGGGGTGGTGCGGTTGAACTGTTGTTTGAGGTGTGGGGCGTAGCATTTTTTGACAGCTTTTAGCTTTTCAAAATTGGACAGATTATTTTAATATTTCGAACAATAACTTAATTCTTTAGGTTAGTCCTCCAATATAGGTTGCCAGGGCCCTATTGCAGCAACAGCTTATCACAATCTAAACAGCTCTATGTTACAGCTAAAAGGGCTTTGTGTTAGAATAATCGAAGCTTGACTGAACTCGAAGAAATTTCGTCGAAAGCTCTCATTTAAATAATATTCCAATTCGAAACTTGTTGAATGTAGATTAAATTCGGAAACGGATCGTCGCATGGTTAATAAACGGTGTTTCTTTAGAGGTTGATTGATCGAATAGAGATAATCGTCCATCCATCAGAGCAATTAATTCGGTTAACCATGGATCGTTTTCGCACTACGTTTACTCTATGTGATAATACGCATCCGCAGAGACGTCGAACAGTGGGCACCGAAGAAACAATTGCCGCTGTAGAGCAAAGTGTTGAAGAGGACCCGAATGAATCGATTCGCCACCGTGCACAGCAATTTGAGCTTTGTCCATCAACTTTATGAACGATTTTGCGATTTCTTACGACCTTACAAGATCCAGCTTGTGCAAGAATTAAAGCCGCGAGACTATTCAATGCGTCGTGATTTTGGAGTATGGGCCGAAAATGAGATTGATATCGATGCTGATTTTCATCGCAAAATTTTGTTTAGTGATGAGGCTCATTTTGGGTTGAATGGCTACGTCAGCAAGCAAAGTTGCCGCATTTGGAGTGATGAGAATCCACATGAGCCCCTTGAAACGCCATTATATCCAAAAAAACTGACTGTTTGGTGTGCTCTATGGGCTGGTGGAGTCATTGGGCCATACTTCTTCCGAAATGATGCTGGAGAGTCAGTTACCGTTAATGGAGATCGGTATAGAGGTATGATAACCAACTATTTTGTTCCCGAATTGGATGGCATGAATGTGGATGAGTTGTGGTACCAACAAGACGGCGCTACATGCCACACAGCGCACGTCACAATCGATTTATTAAAGGAAACATTCGATGAGCGCATAATTTCGCAGAATGGACCTGTCAATTGGCCACCATTGGATTATTTTCTTTGGGGATATGTGAAGTCGCTCGCCTACGCCAACAAACCAGAAATGTTAGGTGGACTTGGAAGCCAACATTCGTTGCGTTATTGCCGACATACGACGCAAATGCTTGAAAAAGTGGTTGAAAATTGGACCTCTAGACTGACTTTATTCGAACCAGCCGCGGCGGCCACATGCCCGAAATCTTATTTAAACATTAATGTCATAAAATTATCCTTCCAATAAAGCCAAATTGATGGGCATTAAAACGATTTTCTTGTGTTTTATTTCAATTCGAAGTTCTATACCTCTAAAAAAAACACCCTGTACTTAATCAACCGTGCTAGACGTTCATTTAGACGAGAAGTTAGCATTACATTAAGGCGGAATTGACTTGTTAAAGTGTCCGAATTCACCCATACTGCCTGCGATATTATGACTTAAGAAAGCAATATGTTTTCAAATATTTGAATAGGATTCCAATCAACCTTAAACATATACCAATAGTCAAACTAACATTCCATCTTCAAGTAGTTCTTTCTCTTCTACTAATGCGAATGCACTAAATTCGTGTCACATTCCTGCCTGCTGTGATATTTTGCTTAATCATAGATTAGTTGTTCTGCAATATTTCGATTATATGAATGGCAACTGAAATCTTCTCCAATGTCCGTATTTGTCTAAATAATGTTAACCAAGTATAAAGTCATCAATATGTTGATGGACAGTTTTGTAGGCTTCGAACCAAAGTTTTAAGAAAGTATCCCAATGAATTTGAAAAGTTTACCAAGATAAGGAATATGTCAAATCAAACAATTTAGAAAGGCATCTCATGCAGAAAGGAATATTAAACTTACTCCACTTGATCCAAACTCAAAACCATTTTGGAAAATCGGGCGATCTTGCTGGTCATGCCAAATCGAGAGATCGGATAAATTCAGTGCCCCAAAAATTAAGATTTTGCTTAAGTGGAAATGCGCCTCTTCGCCCATGATGATGATTTTCGACACAAAATCGTCCTCTTCGTTTTTGAGTTGATTGAGGAAGCTATTGACGGTCAGCAGGCACTGTCTGTTTGTATGCTGTAACTGTCTAGTTCACAAATCTCAAATATGACGAAGCCATTTTGCAAAATTTATAACATCTTTCGATAGGGTGATAAATTTTGTGCCACCTTATATATTTCCGTCTTTACAGCAGACCAAATAAACAAACTATTCCGAAAAGTTGCAATGACGGCACTCTGTCAACCAATATACAGACTCGAAGCTCAAAATTAGCAGTGCATTTTTTTTCACCACAAAAATCAATCAATCAGCAGATGTGATGTTCCCTCGGTCGTCTTCCTGTCAAATAATCAGATATTTATCTGGCTAAGACATTGGCCTGCGTGGGGCACATAAAAATGCTGTCTCCGTTGTATCGTTCGTCATTGTTTAGAAATCACAATTAATGTGGACCATCCGTCTGAGAGAAAACACATCAACATAGAGTAGAAAACTTATCAAAGAATAAACAAATCTGATAGATACATGAATTGGAAGCTGAATTTGTGTTTACTTACTGAGCCCATAGCACCACATGTAATAATTGGTGCCAAAAGATTTTCGACCAATGTCAGATCATTAAAAACGAACACTAAATTTTATACAGTTGATCTGTATCAACAATTTTATTCATTTATTTGAACCGCCAGCCAATGTTAGTCGATGCAAGGCACGCATCTAACATCTTAAACGTTTAAACCACGACTCTCACCATTTTCTTGCAGTGGTTGAATTCAGATCTCGGCTTTCTAACAAAAAGAAGCTGCGAACCGTCCAAATAAATTTAATGTTGGACGCCTCAGCAGCTTTTGAGTAGCCAGCGACGACAGAGAGCGCGTGAGATAGGAACTCTCCGCTTTGCACTCACCATCCAGGAATGCGAATACCATGTAGAACCAATATCCAAGGAAGTAGCCGACACCGTAGGTTACCAAGCACCGGGCTAAACAAGAGTCCGTGGTATGATGATGAGTGCGTTCACCGCACAAGCACTGCAGCTCAAAACAAGAGAAGAGTATCATATCATATCATATCTTCAACAGATCCGTACAGCTAACTGGGTATGCGATCAATATGCGGACGATATGCGGTATGCGGCTTTTGAGGCAATTGAAGAACAGTCGAGTTCAGTTGGTCTTAAAGTTCATTAGGATAAAACCAAAAAACATCCTTTCAACAAACAAGCAAATATCTGTACACCAGGTATTAAAAAACATAACTGTTGAAAGCAGAAATTTCAAGGTGGTTAAGGAATTTACCTTAGTCGGAGTAAACATTAACTCTGTCGTCGAAATTGAAAATCGCAACTCTTAAGCCTTCTGCAAAAAAAAAATTATTCTTCGAAATATTTATTCATACTCCTTAAAAATATTCGAAAATATGTAAAATGAATTGTTCTCTTCACAAATCACTTCCAGTTAACCAACGTTCAATACATTTTAGTAAAAGAACACTGAGCACTTGAAGAAATAACAAAATACATACAGATGTGCGTGCCTTAAATCTCAATAAATTGCAAATCCGCAAATATTCGCAGTTGATTTACCTTGCATTGAAATGCAAAACTTTTACCATAGTTTAATAATAATTTGCAAATTGCTTGCACAAACGAAAAAAAATGAAGAAGATTATTGCAGGAATTATTATAGTCTACTCTAAAAAAAAGAACTAAAGTGCATTTAATAAGGAAACGGTTACGTTTTTTCTTGGCGAATAATTTAGTTTACTTCAATTTGTAACTGTTTGCGGTTGGAAAGTAGCATTAACATTACTTAATAAATGAATTATGTATTTATTTGTGAATAAAGTTTCGAATGCACTGACACTGTTACTTCATTTAAGGTAAAAAGCGCACATAGTTCTAGGCGCGTGATTTGTCACACTGACCTTTTTGATAGCATACCCTTAGGAGGTGCACAAATTTTTAGAATGACACTATCGATTAGGGGAAGTGTGGTGTGATTCACCCTGTACTGTTTCGTCATTCAAGCAGATTTTCAATTTAATTACTACACTAGGTTAATATGTACATACTGGAGGTACTTACACTCTAAGTAAGTTTAACGAAGCGCATTATAATACCCGTTGTGGTTCCGCATTTCGATTAAGAAGAGTCTTAATGTGTTTGCATCTCTGACGGTATTTGCATTAAATAGAACACAGGGATGTTGTTTAGGATTATAAGGAATGTGTTGTTTCGACGTAACATTGTTTGCAGACTGTTTAAGCTCATTGATGTGTGAATCTATCGGTATCTACTTTAAGTGATGGAATTCGTTTAAAGAAAAAATTGAGAGTTCATACTCACTACGTTTTTTTGCAATAGTTAAACTAAGTTTGGAACTTATATATGTGTAGAAGAATTAATATAAATCTCGTTGGTGAAAAATGTATATTAACTCCGTTGGATGTTAACAAATTAAGATATACACTGAATTAAATAAAATAGACTTGACATAGTCGCTTAAGATATCAAACAATGAACAAAACAAGTACATATCGTACAAATCGAGTGTTTCTTTCATTCGATGGGGATGACTCAGTTAATCAGTGTGTCACGCAAAACTGCTCAGGAGACATCTGTGCCGTTTCGATAGCGCACAACTCATATAAGCTGAGTGTTGAGTTTGTTTATGGTGAGACTCTATATCTCACGTGGAAATACCTCTCTTTGGGACTTCCTCGAGGGTCGAGGATGAAATAGTGAATGAGAGTTTCTTGCTCGGCTGTGTAGGAAGCAGCGTTGCCGTTTGGCCCCTTTAGGAACCAAATGGCCCCTTTTTAAGGCTCGGGACCCCTGGCCCCCACTTTTTCAAATATTATCAAAATGGGCCCTTTTTCAGTTTAAGTCAGATTTTATTTTTATTGAACGAAAAATGAAAAAGTACGAAACACTAATAAATATCTACAAAAAAAATGTACTGAGCGCTGCCCGTTTTCTTTTAGAGTTGATAAACGCACCCCGCGTTAAATCACTGAGATCGATTTGAAATTCTTGGTCAATTAAGATATTACTAAAAAAAAGAGTTTTGCAAAGATGTTACTAAAATTGCTAATCTTTAAGAGCACGTAGAAGTATATAGTTAGACTTGAAATATGCGTATTTCAAAGCTCTAAGGACTGAAATTTATTTTATGGAATTAGGCGAAGGAGAAGTTCACTTCTTTTTTGTTCAAAGACTAATTATTGAATTACTTGGACTTTCAAACTCAAAATTAAATATAATAAAATGCACGAACCTGCTTCTTGTGAGTATCTAATCATAAAAATACTAAAATCCATTCATACAGTCGGTCCGTAGGTCCAGTCAAAAATTATTATAATTATCAAAATTACAACTTTGTTTTATGTTATTAATTGTTTAGTGATACGGTTTTGCTGTTTTATTGTTTGCTTTGTTAATATTTTATCCAAAAGCCCCTCTTTTTAAGTTAGGGCTTCTTTTTCAGCCCCCCTGTGAAATTTATCAGCGGCAACACTGGTAGGAAGACGGTCGTTTGGCCACATATTTCTGGATATGATACAGTTGGTCAGCTTTCTTCATCTACAGGTCGCTTTCGTTCGGAAATTCAAGGAGATTTTTACCGTGACTACTCCCAGCGGAATGTGAATTGGTTGCACAAGTGACTAGACTAAGCTAAGTCTTATTTAGCTAGCTCAGTTTTCGTTTCCAAACGTAACTATGTCCTAAAACCGAAAATCGGGTTAACATTGAACGGACCAAGCGAGCCCCACTCCTCTCGGCAATCGGCATTTGGTTTTTGACTTAATGTTGGTTACTTGGTAGCCTGATTTTCAATAGGTAGGCCTACCTTTTACCTCGTGTGTAATTTGATTTGACGACGTAGTGCTGTGTTGGGCATTAAAAGGGTTCTTTGTCGTTTTTGGAAGCACATCCGTATACATAAGACCATAATTACTCAGCTATGCCAATATGGAGTTGAAAGTCGCAACCAATTCAACAAAACATAGTCTGGTGGCAAGCCGTAGACAACGCAACTAATGTTAACTTAATTACAAAAACTAGCATAAATAGGGACAGCTTTTGAGAACTCCGTTCCAACTGCAAGTTTTGTTAAAGATTCTTAATGTGTTACCCCTCGATCTATACTGGCATGAATCAGCAGTTCTGAGGATCAGCCAGAATCAGATGGAACCCAGGTCTCGTAGAACACGCACATATTCTGAAAATGTAACCAATTTCAGCTCCAACTACATGTCTCCCTACAAGGTTTTTGACCATTTCCCGTCTAATTCTCGGGCAGGGAAGAATCGAATATAAATGAAGTCTATTTTCATATACACAGATGAATCGAAGGTGGAAGCATTCTCAGAGATCCTGGCAATTGTGTAAGCGGCACGTACTGTATCAATATTGTCAATGGCGACAAGGAGTCCCACGAGAACACGCCTCACTATCTCTGTCACCGCCCAGGTCACTCTGTCACTTGAACAACAGAATACTTGGAAGCTTCTTCTTCCAATATATTGAAGAACTATTTGATATCTCATTTTCTAATCTGTACACATTTCTGAGTGCATCTAGAACCACTAGGGCTAGTAGAAAAATAAATAAATATTAGGCGTAAACAGCCCATACAGGACCTTAAGCCTAGCTTCACCATCCATTTTGTGTGCGATGTTATATTTTTGACACGAATGGAGGACTAGGGCTAGTAGGGCACAACACGGTTAAAACCAAATTCTATCTTAAGAACCTCAACAAGTTGCAGAGAATCGCTTGTTTGGGCATAAATCCACAGTTGATATTGCCTGGTTATTGCGAACACTCAAGCATACTTGAAATCTTTGATGGGAAGAGACTTATGTCACTTACTGATTACGAGAATACCTAAAATACATGACTGGGACGCACAGTACACAGCATCATCAATAAAGGTATATTCGTCTTTGCGGATGGTTCGCAAACAAAAAGAAAGGCACAGGAGCTCGCCGTCTTTTCAGAAACACTTGCTATTAACCAGTCGTTTCGACTAACTGCTCACTGCAGTGTCTTCCAAGCTGAGATCTATGCGGTTAAGAAAGCAGCACAGACTATCCCATCGATGGGACTACCAGCAATGGAAATAACCATCTGTGTGGACAGTCAAGCTGCACTTAAAGCAATCGGCTCCAACAGATTGCCTCTTGACACTTCACTTGGTCTTCACTTAATTGTACTTTGCTATGTTTCCTGGACACGTTTGAGTGGAAGGGAACGGAAAAAGTGGATGAACTGGCCAAATACGGCTTTGATATGAACCCTCGACCAGCGGACGGAGAGGTGCTAGTGCCTTTCAACATTGCTAAGACTTTTACTGAAGGCGTCACCACCTCAGGAACAATGGAGCAACACCAACGGTTGCGTCTTAACCCGAAGTCTGTGAGCTGTTGTTGATACCAAAAGATCGAAGTCCCTAGTCTCTCTTAACAGAAGTCATATCCGTATTAACCGGACATAGGAAACATGACTAAAAACCTAGGGCTCTTAGCAAATTAGTTCTGCCGAAGCTGCAGAGACGAAGGGGAAATAGAGTCATCTTCTTTGCCGCTGCCCAGCTCTACAGGCACGCCGCTCATCCTGCATGGGAGCACGGTTTTTTGAAAGTCTTAGCTAGGGTACCAGACATAAAAGTATTCCTCAAATGCCCTCCTAACCTAAGCACACGAACAAGTTTGCCAGGGATGTCAAAACAATCCGTAAAGCTCATAGCCAACTTTCATGTAGCACCTTCAGGCCTTAGCTATTAGTTTTGTTTCTTCGCGCGCCCTAAATACCGCGGCCAAGCACTAGTGTAGGCTACTGCATCTGTATGTCTGTACCGACAATGCATAAATTTATGCCCTAACTAGGGGCATCTTTAATGAAATCTAGCATAAACGGCTTATCACTGACTGTGTCTTTACTTTAATGTCAAGTATAGATAGCCACAATTATTGATTTTTGGTTGCCAAACACTCTTCTTTATTAAATGCACATTTCCGTATATCTGTCGATATTTGCGTTGAATACTATTAACCTTAAAATAGATTCATTCTCTGTGGTTCAATCTAAAAACATTTGAAAGTTCTTCAGAACCCAACGAATCAACTTCTCAAAATAATAGCAAATATTTCTTAAGACTTTTCTATTCTATACTACTACCTATTTAAACTCTGCTTCATTGAAGGCAAAATAATTATAAAGCACTCCCTCTATATATTCGAAAGACATAAGCACCTAACCCATAACCCATAAATGCTGTCTTAACATCATACGACATTTTCAGCTTTAACTCTCTGCTATCTTCACACCTAAATCACGTCCTCCACAGCTATAATCCTTAATGGCAAACTGAATGGAAACCGAACGAGAACCCTTCAATCCCAGCATCGTAGTTATCCCTGAATCTCCTTTAGAGATATGCACAAATCTGTATCTTCAATCTGTGTTAGTTTTAAAAATTTAAAAAAATCGTTCTTTCCTAATTTAATCCAGGATCTGTGTGTTCATGGCTCTCTGTTGATACTATACCCAAGAACTCCTTGCTGTTTTTTTCTTCGCCCCCTTTTATGAATGAAAATCCGTGAGAATGGGCAACTGTACGGTTCATTCCAAAAGGTGATGTTGTGATTCTCGTGGTTCACAAATATATCACGTTATAGATAAACTTTTTCCAAAAAGGGTAGGAGACGTTTTTATTTTTAAACTCTATCTGTGTGTGTACGATATTGACCAACCTCACATACTACCCTTATGTACATCCAGATATAGTTGGAGTAATCTCCAGTGTGACGACTTGATTTACCCCGGTGGAAGGGTCCCCCACACTTTGTCTCCTCGCTACACTATTTATATTACACATGTCTAACAGAATGTCGTTCAAGAGGCGAGCACACACCAGCAAGCAACATACAACAATGGATTTATCATCCGCTAAAATAATTTGATAAAAGGAACACGTAAATGGGGATGATATTTTGACATTGACAAAGAGCTCATACGTAGCTTCGAGTATGTGGAGGAGCTTGGCGCGTTCCCTCAAAGAACAAAAACAAAAAAAAAAATACACAGATTCTAAGAATTTCTTTGGTTCTTTTACAATTCGTTTGTGTTTGGCGAGTGGAGGAAAGAAGCATTGCCTCAGGACAATGCCTTTTTCTTTTATTCCAGTTGCTAGTTGCTATTGCCATTGCCATTGCGATAGTGTACCTATACAATATAGTTAGAGTCTCGTTCAGTTTATGTTATTTGAAAGAGATACTGAAGTCGTC
Source organism: Ferdinandea cuprea (assembly GCA_963576555.1). Taxonomy (NCBI): domain Eukaryota; kingdom Metazoa; phylum Arthropoda; class Insecta; order Diptera; family Syrphidae; genus Ferdinandea; species Ferdinandea cuprea. Next base: position 102,932,871 of record OY754959.1, on the reverse strand, counting down.
GTCGTACTCCTCCGAGTTGTTTTGAATATTTATTGCTGGGATTAAATTATACGGTTCCAATTGAGGGGGTGGCAGCTAGTGGGAATGGCAAACCCCACGAGCACATAGCAGCAGGACTTGCGGAAATCAAGTTATTCCATTGCGTTAAGTTTATTAAAAAAGTTAAAAATAGCATTGCTTTGGCGTCGTCGGGTGTTTATTAGGGGAGTTCGACTTGGTTGCAAGTGCGGCATCGTGGTTGAGTTGCTCTATAACAGTTTAGGAATGCGGCAAAGAGCATTCCAAACAAGGTTTGAATTTGCTATTTGTTAGATCTTGATAGTGGCGGCGAAGAAGGAAGCCAAGCTAAGAGAAGTTCGCCTCACATTCAAGACGAATTAAATTGTTTGGTTTTGTGGTGGCATTTATTTTCCGTTAAACTGAGTACGACAAATTTGTCACAATGTCAAACTAGGTTAATTCAATGGATTTGTCACTGAAAGAGAGCAATCAGATTGAGCTGACTTTGTAGAGATACGTGACCTTATCCGCAGTGGTTGCAATGGAGTAGAGACACCAAATTTCTATCTATGGCGGTTGTTGAGCGGTCTGAACTATCATTGCCAGCATCGTAGAACTTTTATCATCGGGACATGTAAACGTGAAGATTTGATTGGCAACTGCAGTAGGGCACTTGCAAGTTTATTACAGCAGTTATTTCGAACTCGTCAGTATATATTTCAACCCGTTTGAAAGGCAAGCAATACATTTGAAAGGTTTTTTCTCAGCTATAACCTCAATTTTTATTATATAATTTATAATGCTATATATAAAATGTTCATCTATGAACGTTAAACTCAACGTTCTTCCTCTCGAACTTCGAAGTTATTCCTTCGAATCCAAGCACTCATCGGCGCAACTTTGGAAATAAATAAGCCTTAGTTGAAATTTGTTTGACGACAGGCTAAGATCCCTTGGGCTCTCACTAGAAAGAAGTTCTTTAGCAAGGTATACCTACGACTTCCATTTTTTATCAAAATGTATAATTAAGGGGCACTGTAGTGCCGAGCCAAGTTCTTTAGCAACTTTGGCCCTACACCCTTATTTACAAGAACCAACGCAGGCTAATTTGACACCCCCCTGACTTCACTTACAACAAAGCTAGAGACATAAAATTTTCAGGATTTAATGGGGCACACAGCAGCAGGCTTCATATCAAATTTCAACATAAGCACTTCCTGAGTTATAACGCTCCAAAATTAGGAAAAAATAGGAACTCACTGACAACTGACTCACTGACAGATCCTTAAACCTATGGAGCACTTCCAATCATCGTAGAACCTTGAAATTTGGCACAGTGGGACGTGGCAGCCGCCCACTTCTCTTAACTTAGTCACAAAAAGACCCAAAATTATGATTTTTTACGGGAGGGTCGGCTCTTAAGAACAATCACGGGACAACATAAAATATTTATTTTCCACCGCCCCTTTTCCTTAACTTTGCACCCAAATGACATAAGAATAATGTGGCTGACTTGTAAGGCAAACAGGCTATTCTTTAAGATTTATTTTTTTTGGAGTGATAAGGTCTTTTTCAAAGAAGGAATGCCCTAAAGACTCTCTCTCTCTTCCTCTTCGTAACACCTATTGTGTTCGCAGACTTGTGACAGCTGAAACCGCACGCATCCTTTTTATATTACCGTCGATATATTCATTCAGACCTAATCGCATTGCATAGTAACACTAGGGAACAATAACTGGTTGGTCGGAATAGGATGCTGCAATACGTGGAAAGAGGAGGTAGCTAGCTGCAGTATTTCAATGTAAATCAACACAATGAATGTGTTCATAAGATGGAAACATGTGTATTCAATGATTGATAGCTCCAACCGACTAGCATGCGTTGCAGCACTTGCGATATACAGTAATTCTGCGGTGTAGGCTGAGTCGTTATTGGGAATTGTGAAACTAGAAGTGGCGGGTGATATATATAAAAAAAAAAAGAAAAACTGAGAATAGCAGATGAAATGAACAGAATGAAAATGAGAGCCAAAAAAATTCAAACATAATCTTATTTTGTTTAATTGGAATGCAGTTTGTAATCTGCGTTGCGGTTGGAAAAAGATTTGGAGGAGAATAGGAATTTTCGAAAACTGGAGAAATGTTTAGGGAAATTTATAGCTTTCAAGAAAAACAGAGTAAAGCCAAGGCATTAAGATTAGAATGAGTCTTTTTATTACACTGTACGTCCAATGTTTATATATATAAATTTGCATCTGAGCAAATGCGCATTCCTAGAATGATGGAATTGCTGAGTTTGCTGTTCAAACTATTTAATTTGTGAAATATATAAAGAAAAAGAGAGAAGAAGGATATGGTCAGTAAGTGTTTTTTTTTAAATTAGGATGGTTTGGTTCGGCTAAAAATGATCCTAGTTATACCTACACTAAGGTCGATTAATTGCGAGGGTTTTAAAGGGAAAGTAGCTATTATTCTTAAAATGATTTGCCATTCATCACTTCCCACAAAAGTGTTCTTCTAAACTAATCTAAACTTAAAAAAATAATATAAATAATTTTTTAAATACAGCAATTTTTGTTGTATATTTTGTGTTAAGAATCCCTTCTCCCAAGGACTGATGCCTTTTGATCATCGAAGCGCCGAAACTTATTCTATTAGACTCTTTCAAACTTCGAGGTAAATCCTGAATTTTATCGAAAAATTATTTTTAGGAAAAAAGCTCATTTTAAGCTTAACGTCCTTGTTAATGTGGTGTGATTTTCATGACAGGGAACGCTCTTGCCGATAGGCAGAGTTCTCATTACGGTATAATAAAGTACTCAAATGGCTCCGAAGGTAGTACGTCCCGTAATCTACCTAAACGGAATCATGGTATTTTTTAATTAAAATGAAACACTTTTCTTACAAAATACACAACCACTAATTTCTTTTATACAAAATAAAAATTATTATTAAGTAATAAAGCGGTTGCTTCATAATTGATTTTTGGCAGTTAAAGTTAAATATTTTGGGATACATATCTACTTTACAGATCATTTTTATTAAAGGTTCGTGCTGGCAGTAGTCAGTACGATCATGGGGGATGCGGAATAAGGTTATTGATCTTAAACTTCGATGAGGATTTATATTTAAGGAGATATGATAAAGTAGATGAGAGCAATGTATGTTTTCCGATATCACGAGGAGTCCTAAGATCGTAAATTAAGCGCCTTATAAGCTTACTGGTGTGGGTCATCCCAACCCAGCTCTTTGGACAGCCTCGATTCTTCGATTCTTAGAATATGCACTTGATGGTACGGTGACGAAACCTGGCTGTGATTTAGTGACGTTGGGTGAAAAGCATTGTTGATGTGATGCCGAAAGGTAAATTTAACTCCGCAGATAATACTCAGATCAAGAATAACTTCACTTAGGCGGTAGAGGGAGGCGTTGAAGTTTTCGGGAGAAAGTATTAGCTTGACTTTTTTTTCAAACTTGATCTTTATTTTCGATAATCTCAGCTATGTTCGGAGTGAATAACTATGGTCAGATGGATCCTTTTCTAAACATGTTATATGTTGATGCAGCAAATCTATATTTGACTGCAGATCATTCACATTGTGTACGAAATGCTGATAAGCATTTTGATTGCTTTATCTTTGCTGCAAATTGTGAATAAAAAGGAGTGAAATATGCAAAAATGAACTCACTGACTTAAAAACATTTCAATAGTAACACGGGAGGGAATGCTGTTTCATCGCGCAGACCCGCAGGTGTTTTTCAACCGTATTTTCTCTATTATGCCGTTGTGTGACATTTGTTTCCAACAAAATGGTGCCACATGCCACACAATTGGTCAAACAGTGGAACTTCCCGTAAGGGAAGTTCGGTTATACTGCCGTGCTTTCGTCTATCAGAGGAGAAGAGCAGTATCCAGGTAGTAAATAAAACAAAAAAATACTTATTTGTTATATAAATTTATATTTTTCTATATTTTATATTTGGACTCAGTTCCGAATCGTGGTCCGAATTACTCTTTTTCTTTCTTTCACAATTCTTCAACCAGAAGAAACCTCAATGCCAAGCCAATCCTCATCCCCACCACGCATGCGCCACTTCCTGCACTTACAGTGCAGTCCAGCATATTTCCCTATCAATATTTCGTCACATCATTGCACACCGCACCGACATCTCTCGTCGATTCATATATTGTTGCATCGCTTCAGATATAGTACTGTTCACCTCCGCTATGTCACAACCATAAATTTCGTTCTTTATGGCACTCATTCTTAATAGCTTGCGCTGACCCATTTAAGAGGCAGCGCTGCTTACCCTTGGCATTGAATATGCAATTTCATTTAAGTTGTATAGGAGTGCATGCGATACAGGGCGAGTCTTGTGCTATAAGACGAAACCGCGGGTACGCGAGTGTATTGTGTATACTCTGGGTATACCCTAAATGTATGCGTCATGTGGTGCTGCGCACTTGTGGTGTTATGGGAATGGAGATTGTGTAGGAGAGGAAATGGAGATGCATGTAGTGCGATCACTACTCGAGAAATTGTTCATGTGATTTAACGCCGTTGGATATTTTGATGGGGCTACGTTCAGTCGTTAGTTTATGCCATCAAGACAAGGAGCTCAGGAATAATATCGAACGCGAGAATGGAAAATTGGATTGGATAGGTGTGGTCCAAAATTTTTTTCCAAACAATCGATCGCTGCAAACCTCGGTTTTACCTAACAGCAAAGACTGCAAAGTTGCAGACCCGCCCAACTTCGACATGTGTTTTCTTCTCGGATTGCTAATACTCCATTTTAAGCTGATTTTAAAGATATAACAGATCTGTAGCTCGTAATTGTATGCCAGGTGTCTGCCCCCAAAGGCATATTAAATGCTAAATAAAACCATAACTTGATGTCCCACATTATTTCAACAAAAACTTTAAAGTTCTCTTTTACAATTATTGCTTGCATCAGGCAAGCTTCAAGCAGTGCAACAGTCACCCATTTGACATCCATTTAACACTCATATAAGTACATGCATCATAAATGAATCTGTGTGCCAGTCGCTCGCAAACACTTAGGCAAAAGCACTTAACTTAATTGTAATTATAACAAATCCTTTCCACGGATGTTTGCAATATTTCCTTATTTCATTAAAAAATATACTCTATACGTTTCTATACGTTTAAATATATAAGATAAGATAACTTGAGAGAGATAGCATTTTACTAAACTGAATTGCGCGCTATAATTTAACAATGACTTTATATTGTGTCCTTCGGGGGCAAGAATGTTTTGTTGTATATGTTGTATGTGGGTAAAGTAAAATTTCGCTTGCACTTTTATAGTTGCTATAAATGTGATTTAAAAATAAAACATCTGTCTGATGTAATTGATGTTTCAGACATTACCTTTTTTTTTCTAAAAAACAAAAAAAAATTCTAAGAAATAATAATTGAAATAAACGTCGCTCAGAGATTGTTTTAAAAGCTTTTCTACAGCTGATAAGAATAAGATTGGAAAAACCAGCTTAGTAGGCTTCATATTTATGTTTTCGTTGCTGAAGTTTGTTCGTCATTATCTAAGAAGCGATCGGTGTTGTAGCAAGAAATAAGGTGTACATTTTTTTAAATAATTAAAACCTATATGCAAATTAAGCTTAACATTTGACTTTAAAAAAAATGTTTATATTCAAAGTATGTCCATAAAATAAAAACTTAAGCCTTATACTGAAGTTCACGTCTTTTTTTTTTTTTAGCGATATTTTACCGATAACAATACAAATAACTTCTTTTTTTTTTTGAAACAGGGCGCAAAACATCGAGTGTAGCTTCGGCTGTGTGGCACGTAGCGCCGTCCTGTTAAGCACTTGTTGAAAAAAAAAACGTTAGATGGCGGTACCTTTATTTGCTTCTAAATTTCTTTTAAAGCTTTTTTTTTCTTATCATAGTAAATTTATTGTGCTAACAATGATGCTAATTTTAAGAACTAATTAGAAATGGTAGGATTATGTGCGAGAGACGGCTACAAGAATTTTGGCCCCAATGAACAATGGCCCCAAACCAAAAATGAAAAATGGCCCCAAAAGTATGAAAAATGTGTCACGTTTCCATGAAAAATGGCCCCAATGAAAATCTTATTTGACTAACTACTGTAAAATAATTATTTTGTTTAATTAATATTTTTTTAATATTCTTAATGATTTGGTTTCACTGTTAGATTTGGAGTAGATGCGAGGTTTTGGTTTGCGGCCTATGTTCATTGGGGTGTGACACATTTTTGGGGCCATTTTTCATACCTTTGGGCAATTTTTCATTTTGAAGAATAATTTTAATTTTTGGGGCCAAAATTGATGTAGCCGCTAGAGACGTGTTAGTGTTGTGGGAAGTTTAAGAGGAGTAGAAAGCATTTCTAATCGTAACTTTACTCAAATTGAACTCAGAGGTTTTGCATATTGTTAACTTTCTTAAGCATTCTGGACATTGGTTCATTGTGAACATCGTTAGTGGCCTATAAGCCGTTTCGAAAACTGAACTCCTAAGCTTTTGTTAGTTTATCCGTGGCTACAAAAAGAATTTGATGTCTCAAATAAATAGCTTTATAGACAGCGTGTTCTTTCTGTAGAATTTAATTTGATGACTTATAGTAACCGTTTTTGGAGCTTCCAACCTATTAACCATTTGAAATTTGTTTCCTTATCACTTTCACCCTGTGAATTCAAGCACTAGCACCTAAAAAATCAAAAGATAGGTCAGATAACTAGATTGTTCAATCCATAAAGTCCAAATTGCTCTATCTCTTTTAATTACTTACTTAGGCGGCGCTTCAGTCCGGTGTGGACCTGGGCCTTAACCAATAAGCCTCTCCAATTAGCGGGTTCTTCTCCAACTGCGTTGTTCCTCCTGATTGGAGTCGAAGATTCTGCGGGCTGGAGCGTTGGTGTTCATTCTCAAACGCCCAATGCGCAGTTTTTTGACCAGGTGCTTGTCGATTTTAGTTTGTAGTTTAAAGAATCAGCCTTACCTCAATCCTTTTTTGACATTGAAGGTCTTGGTTAGATCTTTACTAACCTTGATGAAGCAGCGCGCGGTTTTCATCGTCATCCTGCACAGGCGAACGAGGATGTGGGCCCCTCGGTTTCGTATCACTTTCGTATCAATGTTGGTGTTGCTGCATTTGGTTCTTTGACATGAAGGCTTCCTCGAATTTTATTTGTCCAGCTTCGTTACTCCTGCTGTCATTTTAAGCTTCTTCATATCACCTGCTGTTTATTTGCCCTCATACTTTTTGTACATTTTCCAACACTGTGAATCGTGTGTGAGTGTCGGATGTGAGCGGTTTTTTCCATACTGTCATATTTTGCCCTCAAGTATAACTGATGAGTTTTGTTTTTCCTGCCTAATTTAGGGAATACTCAGATTCAGTTTTTAATTCTTCCTCAATGCTCGAGCTGCGTTCCGTCTTTCAGCCAGTGTTGCCAGAAGGTAATAGTGGAATATCCCAAATTGTCAGTTAAAAATTTTCAATGAAATCTATCCCTTTTCACAACACTTAATTGCAGATGATTTTGTTGTACTGTGAAGTTAGTAGCCATGTTGGTTTAATTTTTTTAACCTACTTATTTTACGCACTTCTCCTACCAAAACATCTATACTAGAATATATTTTTTTAATACTCATTTCCACTTTGTCTTTTTTTATCGTGGTGTCTTTCAACATGACAAATTTATTATTGAAATTTCATTCATATTTCATCTGAAGTGTACAGTGAAAGTGCAGTATGAAACACAATGACACCCTACAAACTTTTGACGCCAATCGATCCCCGTTCCTATGTGAAGTCGCAGTAAAAAAAATCCGTTCATTTCAATACCATTCACTATCTATTTCACATTCCCCATCTCACAAAGAATAGACAGTAACAGTGTTCATGAAATATGAAACCACAAAACTGGACGGAACTTCACTTTGGATGTGCATCAAAATTGATCCTGCCTTAAGTTAAGGTTTCACTTCACTTCAGTGTGAAAATGTTTTCAATAATGTCACTTGTAGAGATCTAAGAAAATCCCTTAAAAAGCTAATATGTCCCTCTGACATAATAAAAATTGCAGAAAAATGAATAAATCCCCCAAAATGGCATCACTGCTCTCAGCTAATTATTCAAATGAATCACGCACTACAAAGCTAAGGTAGGCACGTACTCTTTTTATCAAAAAAAAAAAATACAGATAAGAATAAAAACAAATGAATTGCTGTGCATCAATGGACATAAATTTTATTAATGATTATTTTATTCACTTAATACGACGGCATTGTTGTTTAATACATTTTTTTTTTTCAAATCTAAGACGATAACCTATACCGCCTCGGCATTGTAACTCTCGATCGAGAATAACTATAAAAAAGCATAAGTAAACAACAGCGCAACAAAGAAAATTTTAAAACGCTGTTCTTCAAACTAGCTTATCGGATTTATATAAATTTAATTTTTTTTATATAGCAAACTGCGATCTAATTATTTTTTTAATAAACGCAATAAAAATTTAAATGTTTTCTTCTGCGAAACGAAAATGTTGTAACACAATAAAGACGATATCATTTGGAGAGCTTGTGAAAATTTAAAAACAATTGGGTTACTAAGCACTCCGTAATCATTTAGCTAGTTGTATTCCGATTAGCTAACTGCTGAAATGCACTTATATGCAAGAGGAAAAAAAATCAAATAAAGGAAACCAAAGTAACCTATTGATAGTCGGGGTTATGTTGTTTTTAGGGTTGGTATCAACTAATCGGATTTGCTTTTGATGTTGCCGTTGCCATTTCAAACTGCATTCAAATAGTGTCCTTGATTATCATCAGCAAAAAGATGAACTTCTGAACTAGTATAGATTTGTGGGATTTTCCTAGAGATAAGTAGGTCAAAATAAGATTACCAATTTATACAATTTGTCATGAAATTTAATCAGGAAATTTATTTGCTTAGAGGTTTTAAATGTCATGTGTTTAATTTGTCGTTTTGTGTTTGAATCAAACCAAAACCAAAAATGTTTAAGAAAGGGCAAATGTCTTAAGTGAATTCAAACAAAAATATATGCTTTGGAAACGTTAGCAACTGCTGCTGGGTGTTTAAATTAAGCGGTTGTAGAGAGTTAGGCTGTAAACATGCTCGAGCTGTCAGAGTAGTGGCGAGGCAATGAGGTGATAGGAGACTTTCTTCTGACAACCGCTATACGAGCCTCCGTAAGAAACATGTGTTTGTTTTCGCCTCGACTCTCGAATGGCATAAGGATAGCATCAGGATAGCTGATTCTGCAGTCTAAAGCACTTAAGTATGTTCTCGGAATAAGATTTTTATAACCAGCAGCCAGATGCGGGCCCTAGATCCCGTGGGAACATTCTTAGTAGGGATAAGTTAAAGCTTTAACTCGTTACAAAGAAATTCGTGGGGACTGGTGGTATCCGCGGACAACTTCAGCGGCGTCGAAGCCGGGCACGGGATCTCCTTGACAGTTTGGCTTCGATTAGACATCTCGACACTGATGGCGACTTTCAGTTGGTTCGTTACCACCTCGGTAAATGTACAAGTTGCCGATGTAGCTAGATTTCTAGTCGCATTAGTAGCGACTTTATGTTTTTTGGAGGCACGAGACGTCTCATTCTGAGATATTTTTCCTTTCACGATCTTCCTTTGTTTTGGCTTTTGTACTACAATCGTTTATTGCTTAATGTACTCATTCACCACCGCTTGGGATTTAATTTTGTCCTCCTGTTCGCTTTCGTGCATGGTAACGACCCCTTTATTTGTGGCAATCTTGTCAAGGCTAAATATTGCCCCACTCTCTAAACAGAGTCTACATGTAGGATCCGGTGAGTGGCCAATGCGGTGAAGGTGTTTTTTCTGGAGACAGTGACCACTGAATATTCCTGTCAGGATTTTTAGTCTATTCCTGTCCAGGTTAGTTGGCTTTTGGTAACTATGGCTCGTAATCTCGGCCTCTTTCTTTGTTTTATTAAAGTTCATAATTTTTAGACCCGCGAGTATGTCTGAAAAATGGGATTGCTTCGGCAGTAGGGGGTAAGGCACCTTTACAACCGACCTTGTCTGGGTGCAGTGGCTTAGTGGTTAGTATATAAAACATATCTTCGCACACACAGTGGTTGGAGAAGCTAGGCTTTAGGTGCTGTATGGACCGTTTACTTCTAATAAAGGGTGTTTTTTTTAGAGGTCTAGAACTTAAAAATCGAATAAAACAAAGATAATTTTCTTAAATTGACATGAAATTTACTTTATTCGAAATATAAACTTTTGGCATTATAATTAACCGCCACCGCTGGCTCGGACGTAGTCTAATCTGGCGGTCCAATTTTCGATGAATTTTTTCAAAATTTGAAGCCGTAGGTATATAGGAAATAAAGCGGCGAATTTTGTCCTCCAAGTGGAATTCATTTCGGGCTTATCGGCGTAGACTAGCGACTTCGCATATCCCCACAGAAAATAGTCGTTAAGCGGCGTTAAATCCCAAGTTCTTGGAGGCCAATTCACGGGTCCGTAACACTGAACTATGCGGTTACCGAACTTTTCCTGCAATTAATCAATTGTGGAACGAGCTGTGTGACATGTTGCGCTGTCTTGTTGAAACCGCAGCTCCGCACAGCATGGTTGTACAATTGATGAACGAAAAAGTCAGTAATTATGGCTCTATAGCCGTCACCATTGACAGTAACGTTCTGGCCAGCATCGTATTTAACCCATAAAGCACCCCAAACAGTCAGTTTTTGGGGATGTTAAGGTGTCTCAACATACACTTGAGGATTATCATCACTTCAAATACGGCAGTTTTGTTTTTTAACGTATCCATTCAACCAAAAGTGAGCTTTATCGCTAAACAAATTTCGGGCGTTAAATTAGTGTTGCCAACTTAAAGTGCTATAAGTCTAAAAGAAAACACCCCTTATTTATTATATTTATTTGCCTGGGAATTGGAGAGGGTTAAAGTCTTCACAAAATTTTTCAACATTTTGGTTTTCTATTTTCAGCCTCTTATCTCAAAATTAAAGGCCCCTAAAACAGTGACGGACACTTTTTTGCCTCCAAAAAGTAGGCTTGGCCTAAATGGTTGAAATGTTAGGAATGAGAGAGAGAATTACGATGTTTTTATTTCTTATTAATTAATCATCGAGTTATTTTTTAATAAATAAACCCAACTTTTGTAAGATTAACAAGAAATAAAATCTTTATATCTTTTTGAATTTGAAAACTTTTGCACATAGGTTTTCATCCAGCCCTAAGCAACTAGGTATCAAGGCATGATTTCGATTATAAATCATCTTTGTGCGCGTGTTATCATGAATCTGTGAGATACACGAAATTAATTTATATCCAACGTCTAACAATAATGTTCGTTCGTTCTGTTGGGCGAAATCGAAGTCGGCAAGTGAAAAGGCATTTTGTACGTGCGCTGATACAACGACGACGAAGACGACGACGATCATACTTCATCGAATGTTACCTTGCCGTAGAGCTTGTTTCATATTTCGAAGTATGCAATCACCCCCTAGAGTAATTGACTGAAACATAACGTTTGGCAACAAAGTCAGGTCATTATTTCCGAAGATGCCTGAGATTCATAATAGAATCGTCATTTAACTTTGCACGCAGAGGAGTGCTTAAACACTTTTGGTCTTTCTCTCTGCGGCACAACGCACAATTCAGTTGTGCGGGTCAGAGTGTTGAATTAGCAGGAATGTCACATCGATAGAAATGATTTGCACGTGCCTATTTGCAAACTCTAATTGGATTGATGCTGCATAGCAAATACCTTAGCATTCAACATAAGGGTAAATGGTGGTTGCTTGTGAAAAGGTTGTTCACATTTCGCGAATGTTACTTTCTGGAGCATTAACCGCAGACACTTTACCTTGACTAAAATTGAGTTATCTTGTCTGTGCATTAACCTTATAAAATGCTTGCCTTTGAAATTCAAAAATGTTTCATCGCTTAAATGTGCACAAATTAATTGTGCATTGTTATCTTCTTCATTGAACACTTGGGTGGGTCTCAATATGGAAATTAATTTTAAGTTTATTCCCAATCCGTGTACTCGTTGCGTTGCGCATCCTTCTGACTTGTAGCGAATATTTCTTCGCTTCGTTGAAGAACGTTTATGCGCCGTTATTTGCATGGCCTATTTGTGGATGTTAGGTATCTGCTCATCTAACAGTGTGCTATTTAGAAGATGTGTTTTTCTGTGCGTTCCAACCCATTACCAATATTAACATCCCATTTGAAATTTAAAATTGATGGCGGTAAAATTGATTCAGGTTTACATCACGGTCATCACGGCATGCAAAAGTAAAAAATGGTAGCAGAATAAAAAGAAATGTTATACGTTATTTCAAATATAAATTTTTTATAAGAAAAATACGAACAAAATTGTGGCTCTCTACCGCGATGGATACATAGATATTCGTTGGGGATCCTATTTCTTTTTAATTTTTGTAGTCAGATTAAAAACTGGTCCATTGTACCTTCAGACAGATTCCACCTTCTACTATGGTAATAAACTTCTCGACGCCAAAGAAAAGTAACAAATATGATCTGGCTGACAGAAAATATTGTCCTCTCGCTGAACTGTTTGTGTTTGAAATGTTTGTTTCAGAAATATGTTTGCATTTGAACCGACAAACTGAACCCAAAAATGCGAATGTGACGAATGAAGGCACTCTAAATACAACTGAGCAGAGTTCATTGCGCACGTTCAAGAGCAAGCAAAATAATTTCTAACATTATTCAGCTCTCAGAAAACGTAGATCAACAAAACGTATGATCAACGTTCTGAAACTTTTATTCTAATAGACGAATTCGAAATTAACTGTACTTGGAGTTAAAGTCTAACCATTGGATGTAGGTCAAACTTTGTCTTATATCGTCTTATATACTAGTTCGACAGATAGCCCATTAAAGCCATTCACCGTTTGCACTACTCCTTAACACACACGCTGTTCCTTCCACAAGCAAGCATTACTTATCCGGAGGGTGTCTCCATTACAAAGTTGACAAACTTTTCAAAATTTTCCAAGTAGTTTCGAAATAGTCCCCTCCTCCCACTTTTATCCATTTATTTCTGCTCCCTTATATGCCCCTGTCACGTTGATTTTACGTAAGTAAGCTATTCTTATCCGAAGGCTGTAACATGGTTTGGACCTCGATTTTAAAAATATCAGTACATTCCCAGGTGGTAAATATGCCGCAGACTTTCCACAGATATACGGTGCTGTACTATCCGAATCTATGTTCACCACATGTTCAGGTCCTGAGAAACTCTTGATGCGATTTGTCTAACATGCAGTAAAGTCTGGCTGTGGTTTAGATAGGTTTAGAAAGCATCCGTGGAAATGCGATTACATCCATCTTCCTGGCTCAGACCTTGGCCAATATTAAGATTCGGAATCTCTCGATCCCTCGTATACTATATCCAGTATTCACACTGCAAAAACTCCTAAAATCACCATCACAATCAGGAGGTTCCCCATAATTTTTTTAGATTTCAAAACCTCGTTGCTGTGTGAGTTTTCGATGAAACCTCCTCAGAATCTGGTTACAATGGTGGTGTTGTCGAAGCAAATGCACTTTTTAACACATTCTGCAAATTCATCTGCATGCTATCTGCTGTAAGTGTTTTCACATGTACAATCAACGATGCAAATGTCATCGCGATGTCGTGCGATGTCATCTGTGGGACCTTGTCATTCGGATGACAGGTGATCACACTGGATGACCACTTTATTACAAATTCCACGTCATAGTGACGTCAGGATGTCATCTGGATGACAAGTTTGGAAGGCCGTCTGATCGTACCTTAACAAGTCAGCTGCAAGTCACATAAGAGTCAGTAATTCACTACGGCAATAAGTGCACTGCCGTTGGCCCATTAGTGGCTTCTATAGTGGCCACCATCTCTTTTTAAATACTCTGACTAGCTCTAAATAATCTCCGTTCGAAAAATATGTCGAAAAAGTTCATATAAGGTGTCAATCATGCTAATTGTTAACGTCATAGAGTGTGTGCTAGTATACTGCTGCCAATTCCTTCCTGATTAACTAATAAGTAAAGTACTGCAATTCAAGTTCGGTGGGCGAAACCAGGGAGGGTCAAATAAACACAAATAATGTGTTACATAGTTACGACACCTTGTTTCTGGGGGTTTGTCAAGTTCGCCAACAATTTGAAAAGCTTATTGACCTTTTACTAGCGCACCCAGCACGTTATGTAAGGATTTATTTTTGTCGTACATAAAGGGATAAGCATAAAACATTTAGAATTTTCCCCGTCTCAACTATGAAGAGTCCTACTAAATTTTTGACAATAAATAAACCCACAGACTTTGGCACAGGTTTTGCTGTTGTCATCAAAATTTAAATGCACCAAAGTTAAGTTTTTACAAATTGCAATATTTTGCCCAAATTGTGTTTCACGCTCTATGTGCTGGTAAATACTTGCCTGTCCCTTACACAAACACGTCGCGACTAACAAGCTGGCTCCTCTATATTTTTTTTGTTCACATTTAAACAATTGCTAACTTTTCCAATCATAAACATGACGCCGACAGACGTCGATATTTTACCCAATATTTGTGTCAATAACCTGACATTTATTACTGCAAAAACACATGTAAGCAACGTGCAATTACACATCCCCCTCTCTCGATGCTGTACAGCACATGTGTATTTTAAAACACAGTGCAGTGGCAGTCTAGAGCCAAGCACATCAATGCAGACCCGATAAATGGCGAAATGAAAGAATCCATTGAACTATACATCATGTACACAGACAAATAAAAGTTTATCATTAAATTGACTTTTAGACAATGCAATTTATACTATCATCTGAAATCATCTTGATGAATCTGAAGTGAACACTTAAACCCCACATTCATTCATTCGGCTTAGAAAAGTCCATAAAATTCAGATTTCCATAGTAAAATTCACTCTCTTATCAGCTATGTTTATCCTCAAAATGGTAACAAATAATAAAAATAAAATAAAATAAAAATCTCAGCAACTGACGACGACTCAGCAGCTTATCCCACTTCAATTTTTTAAATTGAAAATTCGGTTAAAAAGCTTCCCCTAATCACCATCACCATAACTCATATCCTTAATTTCTTTCCGCTGCATGTACACGCATGTTTGTGCTTGTGTTTGTGTGTATAGCTTTCCACTAAATATGGGGCTTAACTCGACATGTCAATTTGCTACTGCTCCTCTGCCGCCTTCCAGCATCAAAGGATGTCTTCTCTTATAGCATTGGAATTTGCTTCGCTCTAAAATTGGCAGGAAGTTGCGCAGTTGTCTCCAATCGAACTTTTAAAAGTTTCATCGTTCGTAAGTCGTAACATCAAATCACCCTCTCTCTCTCTCTCTGTCTCTCTCAATGGGATACACTATGCGCAGATTGTATATTTTCCAAATCACACAAGATAAGCAAAACCAAAACTGGTCCACCATATATAAACAGATGAACTGAAGAGAGAGTAACGACGACGACGACGACGACGCGCACAAAGAGCGAGCAATGCCCACTATCTCGTATCTCCTCGCAGCAGGAGGCTAGCTCGCAACTTGCATACATTACAATGAAGCCGAGATGCCACAGCTTCAGTTATCTGCCAACTTTATATTAATTCGGACGTAAACACTTCTCAGATCAGACCAGTTGACATTCAGTATATAAACCACAGATAGTGTATCTCCCATAGATACTCTAATAGGATTTAATAGAATCTTCTGTTTTTTTAATTGGGAGACTTACAGCACACATGTGACTGATCCTTGTTTGTGAAAATAATGTGAAATTTTCTTGTGCTAAGTTTTCGAAAAAACATATTGTCCCACAGAGGATTTACACTTGTTTTTTGTTGCCGTTGCTGCCGTTTTTCTCCGTTCGTATCGAGAATTTTTAATCGGTTCTGTCAATTTTGTCGTCCTTCCTTTCCTTCCTCTCGCTAAGAGCTTTTATGCCTCGTTGTTCATTTTTTGGCTCGTATTCGTCGTATTTCTAGCCGCGAAGCTTTGCTTTTATAGTACGTGTACAGAGTGGTTAAAAAATATAGCTAAATCTTTTTGGATTTTTCCAAAAGTGAAAGATGTTTTGAGAAAAAAAAACCCCAAAAAAATAAAAGAATTTTTTTTTTGTTTTCGTTTTTATAAAATTTTTATTTTATTTTGCTTCGTGTATTTCGCGAAACTTATTTAACAAAACGGTACACACACGCATACATACAAAACACTCCTTTGAGTGTAAAAACGTGTCCTGCTAAACGTGTGTAGACGAAAAATAGTGTTGTGTTTTTTTTCCGTTGTGTGGTGGTGGTGTTATTTTTTTTTATATTTTTTTTTTTCACAATTTCAATGTCAAGTGGATGAAAGGAGAGATTGCAGTTTCTAAAACGAAATTAAATTAAAAAAAAATCTTTCTCACAATATAGAAAGGATCTAAATATAAACAAAAGTAAAATGGAAGGATTTCAATATTTTATATGGTGGATGTTGCTTTTGAATGGAATACTCATCGCGAGAACAACACCTAGAAGTTTGTTCTCTTTATTAGGTATTTACTTGCTTTGTTGTTGTTTTGTTTACTTTCAGAAGTATATTATATATATTATTATCAGTGTTTTGTTTTGGTTTTTAATTAAATTATGATTAATTTTTTTTTATTGATTCGTGGAAATGTGGTTTTTAGGGACAAACATTGACAGAACGTGTTCGCAATTTGATTCGAAACTTTGTGTTCCATATGTTGATGTTTTCGGGGGAAAGCTGCTTAAAAATAGAGTTTGAAAGTTTTTGGCCATTGTGTACACATGTCTCTGGAGGACTTTAGTTTCCATATTGTTAGAAGGGTTGTTGGCTGGTGAATTCCAAACGAAACCTTTTCCTCGATTTGCATTTCATTTCAACCTAATCGATCAGCAGGTATTCAAGTTATTGACTGAACCACATGGGGTTTGGCCTCTTTGTAGTTGTGCAGTGACATTTCAACTCGAAATCAACTTTAGAATACCGTGCTGGGATGGTACATTCCATTGTTATGATTATGATTATGAATGCAGAAATTGAATTATAGATGTTTCACCATTAGCAATGTGCGGTCTTAAAAATTTCATATCGGATAACGTTGCGGATGGGGTAAAGGGTTTGTATGTCCTGAGCGTTTGCAGGGAGTACCTTTGGGTTTTATTTTTTTATTGCAGCCACCATGAAATCACGTGTGTTCCACCATCTGGTTTCTATCGTATTTAAATTCAAAGTTAATAGAAATCAAAAGGTTTCCAAAAGGGTAGACAACTCGTATTCGGTATCCCGTATCCACAATGTGGTTACTACGATAGCTTTCTATTGTACGTTCGGCAGTATATTTGGAAATGTTTTGTGAAACCCAGTAAACTGCTTCCTCGAATTGGGATATTTGATTTCATACATTTCCTCGTCCAACGTTTTATGGTGAACTTATCAAATACCGGAAAATTTGTATACAGCTTCTTTGACTTTGAAATTCCTTTTGTTAAAAAGAAAATGGGTTTGAGCAGCAATTTTTGTTTATTTTTTCGTGGCCCTTCCGATAGTACCAATCAGAGTTGACTTCGTACCTTAGTACTTTACGTGGGCATGGTACATAACAACTTGCCTGAAACGCCTTTGGAACTTTGGAAGTATGTTATTCTGCAGCCTAAGAGGCACTTATCAACCTTCAATGGATACCAAAATGTCTGAAAAGAATGTCCTTTAAAGCAGACTGGCTATATAAACGAGTACATGAAGATACTCAATTTTAAAAAGCAAATGTTCAGCCCCACGATTCAAGTTTCATACCTTTTAGGGTCAACTTCTATCGGACAATAGAAAATACACAGACGGTTGTAGACTATATTGCTTGCACTCAGAATGCAACATTGGTGGTTCTTAAATGTCTTAAGTCGATGTTTATGCATTTGAAGTATGTTATAGAATGCACTTTTAGGACTTGAAGTTTGGAATAGTCTTAAGCAGCTAGATTCTCACAATAATGTTACCCTTGCATAGGCCCCAGGTCTTTGCATTCAAAGGAAATGAAATGACTCTAACTCCTTTTATAGAAGAACCAGAACCCTTCGGCGGCTTAGAAATCTATCAGCATTGAGTTAGAGAAGATTAAACTTCATCAGGGGTATGCGTCATGAACTCCCGCAAATACTTCAACACAGGCCTAACAGGGCATCACGATGTCAAAAACTCAACTGCTACTACAATCTCAAGGTTTCTTCTGTTAAAGTTTCCAAACAAAAAATTGTCTTAGGTCATAGTTCTCATAACTTCAACACCCATTTAAAGATTCCATCTTTTATCAATTTTGCTTACTTTTAGAACTATTTAGTAACAAATTTGTATGTAGCTCTGCAATGGGCTCTTAAAACATAAGAGATGCAGCAGAGGTTAATTTTCAATGGTCATTGGCGGTGTAGAGTCTTTCTTTCGGCTTGAGGGATATTTGCGGTCGCAGAAGATGACAGAGTTTTCTATCCACTCAATGCTTAAACGATGACTCATGTTTTCATACATAGTTGCTTCGAATTTGATCAAAGATCTCTGATCTTTTCACACTTTTCTTGTGGGTGCAAGGCCTTAGTACTTAAGTGAGTTGAACAACTAATCGAGGGGTCGCTGGTTCAAATCCCGGTCCGTACCACCTTAAAGGTTTTTATTTGCTGCCCCACCTCTTGCGAACGTCTGAGAAACATCCAAGAGTAAGAAATGCCATGAGAAGCTTCTGAAAAATAAATTGCTCTTAGGAATCGGCATTTAAACTGTAGGTCTCTCCATTCGTGTCAAAAATATATCTTCGCACACACAATGGTTGGAGATGCTTACCTTTAGGTCCTGTATGAGCTGTTTACTCCTAATATTTATTTACACACTTCGGAATCACTTTTCCATTCAAGAAATGTTTGGAATAAGTCGGAGTGGGTCAGAGAACAGGCAGTACATATACTAACGGCTAATACGCCTTTAATTCTAATATACCCCTCTACTATGATGAATGAATTGTGAGCCTTCAAGCAGAAGAACTTACTTTATATTGTGCAAAGGAAGAATAAGACTTTTCCTTCACTGATAAGACATTGGATCGCCTCTCATATGTTTCGAAATAACAATCTTGAGCCATCTGAAACCGATGTCTTTCAAAGGGTTGGGTATCTCGTCCGGCCCAACCGCTCTCAGCATTTTAGAGTATTTGACCGGTTTCCCTATTTCTTGTAGTTAGGAGTAAATCCTTGAAATTTTTTGTTTAAAAAACCCATCTAAATTCTGTCAACACTTGCTCTGTGCGGCTGTGATGGCTGTGCCCTTGTTCAAGCTATTTTGTCGTAGCGTCCTGCTTATTAGCCTTCAAAGAAGATAGTAAACTTATTAACTAGTATGGTTCCAGGAAACAAGCGTGTGTTGTCAAAGTTACCTAAGAACACACTACATCCGAGTTAAAAGCCATATCCCATGAAACTCGCTCAGATCGTACAGAAATATACGGACAGAAATGTATACACAAACTTCAAAACTAACTGATTAAGCTTCACTAGAATATTCTTCGTATCTTTTCCAAGAAAGGTGTGTAGACCAAATAGCAGCCATTGGCAGGCTGATAAGCGATGTGTAGGATTCTAATCTAAATTCCTCAAACTTTTGAGTTCAGTCAGCCAGTATCCAATCCAAGGTCTAGCCTGCCAGAGACATAAGCCTCTTATCAGAAATCTAAAC
The DNA here is from genome assembly GCA_963576555.1 of Ferdinandea cuprea. Classification (NCBI taxonomy): domain Eukaryota; kingdom Metazoa; phylum Arthropoda; class Insecta; order Diptera; family Syrphidae; genus Ferdinandea; species Ferdinandea cuprea. Next base: position 102,913,091 of record OY754959.1, on the reverse strand, counting down.
CCAAAAAATCGTGTCAATGTCCATAAATTTGGCTTTATTGGAAGGATAATTTTATGCCATTAATGTTTAAATAAGATTTCGGGCATGTGGCCGCCGCGGCTGGTTCGAATAAAGACAAGTCTAGAGGTCAAATTTTCAACCACTTTTTCAAGCATTTGGGACTGTATGTCGGCAATAACGCTACGAATGTTGGCTTCCAAGTCCGGTAACGTTTTTGGTTTGTTGGCGTAGGCGAGCGACTTCACATATCCTCAAGGAAAATAATCCAAATGGTGTCAAATCACACGATCTTGGTGGCCAATTGACAGGTCAATTCCGCGAAATTATGTGCTCATCGAATGTTTCCTTCAATAAATCGATTGTGACGTGCGCAGTGTGGCATGTAACGCCGTCTTGTTGGAATCACATCTCATCCACATTCATGTCATCCAATTCGGTCTCCATTATTCGTACGGTAACTGACTCTCCAGCATCATTTCGGAAGAAGTATGGCCCAATGACTCCACCAGCCCATAGAGCACACCAAACATTAATTTTTTCTGGATTTAATGACGTTTCAAGGGTCTCATGTGGATTCTCTTCCCTCCAAATGCGGCAATTTTACTTGTTGACGTAGCCATTCAACCTCAAATGAGCCTCATCACTGAACAAAATTTTCGCGGTAAACTTCGTGAACGGAACCATTATTTTCGAAATAAATTTGCACGATTTGCAAGCGTTGTTCATTTGTCAACCTCTTCATGATGAAATGGCCAACCAAACTGAACATAAATGACATTAGAGTTGCCAGATTTCAGCACAGAATGTCAGTTTTATCTCCCTTCAAAAAACCAACTCCTCAAAAAAACACCCTTTATAAACTTTTCCATTAAAATCTAATCGTGTGTTCTTGGAGCGCAGCTTATCATAAGAACTCTTTTACGTTACGGGAATGAACTAACCAGAAATTATAAGTTGATAAACCACACAACTAGCATTGGATTATTAGAAATAATACCTTTGGAAAATACTGTTTCCATGAATTGGAGGACAAACAACCTGTTCAAATTCATAAGTGTCTCGGATTGGCTTGGAAACCCTTTGGTTTTCCATAAATTCCATTTATAGTGGGGTGAGACTAATAATCCGCACCACAACGATTCTATGGTGACCTTACTGTGTCGGTTTCTCTCCTCCCATCAACTCACTACCCTTACCTAACCTAACCCATGTTGTTATTACACATTTAACAATACATCAGGGATATGATTTTTATCTTCTGCCAAAAGATACATACTATTATTATCCCTATGAAATGACTTTTCCCCTTTTGCCTGCGTCAACTCTATTGCTTCATAAGCCCTATGCACCTAATTCAATTGCAAAATGGAAATCTAACACAGACCCCTACACAAGAAAATCCCCATCGGAATCAGTGTATCCGTTTCTAAGTTTACATTATAATACTTCGTACCCAACGTACATTACGTTCAACAGCATAACTTTCCAAGCAAAATCCTTGAAAAAAAAACAACAAAAAATAAACACCACTTATTTCGCTAATATACATGTTTCTGTGTTTGTGTGTGTATGCAACGCTAAACTTTTAATTCAATCTCATAAAGTGTTTCCCTGCAAACAAACTAGCTATATAAATCGCTCGCACTGGCTGTTCCCGCAAACTCCAACATTTCTGTTCTATATCTCAATTTTAACGCAGGATAAGCAAGTACATATAAAAAAAAATAAATAAAAAAAAAACGCCACACAAAAAAAAGGATTACATATTTGCTTTCAATTTGCCTTTTTTTTCCAGCAGCCAATATGGCGTTCGCTACATTTCCGTATCTTCTTCATCCTTTATTACACCCCTGAGGTATAATCTAAATTGAAGTAAATAATATTTTTTAGCGCATTGTTCTCTGTTCGACTACTATCTTTTGATCAGAATTCCGTTCGTAAAAGTTTATCGATATAGCCCGACTGCTGCTGCTGCTGCTGACCCTAAAAGGCGCACATTATGTACACATAAAAAGCAATAATGCTTGTAGATGAGCAAACACAATACCGAAGCAATAATAATGCTCGCATGTGCATATAGTAAGTTCACATAAGTGAATACAATTTTAAAGTCATCTCTTTAATGACGGACGGGACTCCTCTCTGCCTAGCTGTGATGTCTTCTCTAAGAGAGTGTTTACTCTGTGCAAGAAGGAACGACAGGACTGGTAACTTGCTATATGTCATCTTGGGGCTTGTTTCACGAATAAAGTTTCCTTCGTGTGTGTTCCGTTTCCAATTTTCTATTGACATTTCTGTTAGCCTGGTTGTGGAGTATTAGGTTAGAAAACCTATTTATTAACATGCAGCATTTGGCTTTGAACTGTTTAGATAGATTTGAGAAAATAAGCCTACCCTATCCGCATCCCTATACGCCTCCAAGGAAAAATGCTTTAAAAAATAACTATGAATGATTTACATTATTTATTCATCTGTTAAAGTTATCAAAAAGTAGAATCTGGGTCATTAATGCCACCAAAAAGTGGGCGTGGTCAAAAACGTTGAGTGGGTTAAATGTTAAGGATGACATATTAGGGACTCTAGGGAAAGTAAAAGTCCTTTAACAGCATCAAATCCATCATCCGTGAAGGAGCTCCGTTGCAGCAATGTATTTGGAAATTTAAATTCAACTGATGAACTCAATCAGCTCCTTATGATCACCAATAAACTGCAACAACTCCTCCACAAACGCAATGCGATTCTTAAAGTGTTCAAAACTGCATTGAAAGCGATGTATTTAATCGAGAAGCGTTACAAATGTCCAACTGCTGAATCAACAGCAAGGAAACGTGTACGACACTTTGACGAAGGCGGTTGATGACGTAAACGGCGGCATATTTTCCTCGGTGCGCCTGGTAGCTTCATCAAGCAAAACTTTCTTCATTTCGTTGATTTTGGGTTTAATTCGGTCAAGATTCGACATCGCGACACGCTGTTGGAAGGCTGTTAGCGTTAAAAATGTCATTCAATCGTCAAAAACTCTACATATGTTGAAAACTGATAAAACTATCATATCGGCACAATGGCACACAAGCAGGCATTGAAGGCGCTTGGTCGAAGTTTTGTGGAAAAATGCAAGAAGCTTTGGAGGCGCAATAATACTGCTGGGCATCGATGTTCATCAAACTAAAACGATAATCCCGCGATCAAGCCCTGCAGGCTGCAGATGAACTCAACGCTTGCCTAAAATGCTCCTATTTCTGGTGATGCGTTAAAAAGCTGCAGTTAATGAAATATCAGCTGATGATTTTACAAAACAACTGTTGGGAATTGGAAATGGCCGAATCCCGGTTGATATTGCAATCGAAGGAAGAACTCATCAGCGAAGTTGAGTCCGAACATCGGACGCAATTATTTGAACAAAGATTAACTGAGTGAAAGCGTGATATTAGCTGCAAAGAATAAAGACGTCTATGATTTGAATTTTATTTTTAAAATGAAATCGCAGCCAAATGGTTGATCGGTTGGTTGACCAATGATGACGAAGCAACAGACTATCTAATTCAATTTTTGAATTTGTTGGGGTGTGCCCGGTCTACCACCTCCATTTGCAACTCAAAGACGCTATCCGAACCAAACGAAACTGTGCAATGGCACCAGTTCAACGGTGTAGGACCAAGGCAAGTTCAAAGACGAGAAAGTTTGTATTATCTTTATCTTGGGTGGCTTTCAACCTGCTGTGGTTTTGGCGACCTCTTTGATGATGTCGCGATACTGGGACTGCACATTTTTGCGTCTGTGGTTTTTACCTAGTTTCTCACTCAGTAGTTTTGTATATAGACTTTGGCTACTCTTTGTGAGCATGCAACATTCAAAATCTTCTTTGCGGTTAGCGGTTTGTTTATGGTCATGGCCAACACATGAGACAATAGAACGTTCAAAGTATTTTAAAGTAGTTTTTGCTGCACCTAAATCTGTTTTATTATCGCGTCTGCAAGACTAGGCGAAGTATCATGACTCCGCTATAACTTCGTACCTTCGTGTCCATACCTACTGAGCACAACTTTATAAAGAATCATCAATTGAAAATGCATCTTACTGATGACGACCTTGTAAAAGTGCAGCGGCGATAAAGAATCCATGAGGATACTATCCACTTTCCGACTAAGGCAAATTACTTTGAGTCAACACTGACCTACATATGATGGGGGAGCAGCAAAACCGCATTATCAACCCCAACCAATCTAACCTAACTTCGCTTACAACAAACGTAGAAAAATTAAATTTTCAGGATTATAAATAACCTTATTTTTGTATTCTTAACCCAAATACCTTCGGGAGAAGTTACGTTCCGGTTAAATTTTAATACACAAAAGGATAGGATTAAGCGCATGTTATAACTCTAAGTAACACAACCTCCCCCACTCACTACGTCATTCCCTATTTGAACTAGTTGAGAGTCCTGTAAATTTAGATCATCACATCCTTAAAGAGAAAAACACATCGTGTTGCAGCGAAGTTAAAAAAGAAAACAATCAATTAGACTACCTGGTAAATTGTGTATGAACTGCCAACTGCCCAGAAGCACGGAGAATTGCATTTTATGCCAAACCGAGGCTGCGCTTGTGGCTGGAAGAATTCCACTAACCAGCAGAATTTCGCCGAATTCAAACCACAGACATGTCCAGTTAATCAACGTGTAAAGAATGCTAGTAGAATCTCGAATTGGTTTGTATGCGCTGTGCTATGCCCTTTCTCAAATTAAAGGATAATTAACTCTGTAAAAACTAATTAATGCTGTGCAAGTAAAGTCACACCGCAACAAAGTTGTATTAACTTTTTCCGTCAGATGAAAATTTACATTAAAATTTATAATGGGATTCCTGGAAAAAGCACGAGTCGAAATTGAAGCTGTAAGTCTTCCCGTTTTACTACCCCGATCCGATTCCGGTGAGGCCCGAGAAAAATAGCTGCAAGTGAAAATGATTGTGGCATATCTATTGATAGCTGTGCCGCACTAGTTTCCAATTAATATTCCAATTTAAATGACTTCATTATCGACGGGAATCCATAATTTAAAAACTTGATTAATGGGTCGATATCTCTACCAAAACATTGGTGGCAAAAAGTGTTCTTAAAATTACAAAATAAGTAGTTAATATAATACTCGTCGTAGACGCCTAAAAGTATGTGTCTTTATGATCAGCATCAAAAGCTAAGTCTGCTACCAATCTTAAGGCATTTAAATTAAAGTTAGGACGCTGAAATTTGTAAACATATACTCTCTAGGGTCTGGAAGTAGTTTAAAAAAAACGATAATTTGGATAAAGCATTAAGACCTTTACAAAATATCTTTTTTGTTGTTTTCTTCGAAAATTTCCTTAGAAATTCTACAGCAGTATCAGCTATGGTGGCTGTCATTAAAAGTAGCTATAGTGATTTCTTCACTTTCTGGGCGATCGCTAGTAAATTAAAGGAATAGTGTAGGACCTAGCACACTGCCTTGTGGAGCTCCAGATTTTTTTTTTGATGTCGATGTCGAATACTCTCTTTCTTGTTTCGTGGGTTTTTGTTTTATATTTGAAAATCTATAGCAGCTTTGTTCTTTGACGTTGAGTCAAAGTGCCTTGTCCGCCTTCCTGAAAGCAAGGACTTCAGCTTGGAAGTCGCTCGAAACGTTGGGGAGACAAACAAATTTGGAACTATCTAGTTCAGTTGAGAAAACGTCATCACCAACTCCATAGTCCATTTTAGAACCATACTTCGTGGACGGCGTCTTACTCCCATTCCGACCTGGATGAGATTCTTATAAAACAAGATTTATCAATGTTGAGTTGAATATTGTGAATTCTGGAGAAATCGGTTTTGAAAATATAATTTTACTGAGTCTTACGGACCACCATCCCGATTATCTCATGAAAATAACAGAAATTCTGGGTTTGCCATTGTTCTTATTGCAAAGATACTTTCAGTCATTTTAAATCAAATTATGATGGAATTGTTTTTGACTCATTTAAAAATGGTTCTTCAGATGGCTAACATCTTTTAGCAAATATCTTCTATGCATACATAAAAAATGTTTAGTTCTCTTGTCCGTATTTTGATAACGTTTCTATATTAGCATATACAGACAAAGGTAGGATCGCTCAGATAGATACATATGTAGGTGAATTTCAAATCAAATAGAATATGCAATGATTTTATGAAAATATGTTAATTCGATGCATGTCAATACCAATCAGCAGCACCATATAAAGCAAGAGAATGCTTCTATAAATCTAGTTTCATTATCTAGGCCACATTCAAAGGTATCTTGTCTTTTTATCGGCCATATCTCAGTCGGGTGAACGTGATTACAGCTATTTTTTGATTGCAATTTCATGCTTCCGGTCCCCTCTCTCTCTTTCTCGATTCTTCAACGAGTGTCCCTTTAGGTAGGTACCTACCCGATGTAACGACAAATTGGCATTCGTTACAATTAAAGCCAGACATGTCCACACTCATTCACGTATCTCAATATCGATTGCTTTCCTTTCACCATAAGCTACGTAACGTGAATCCTTAGTATCAGTTCAGTAGTAGTTACGACTATAGTAATAAGAAATGTTTACGTTTATACTATCGTGGCACACACACGTACGCATACGTACACGTAGTTACAACCATTTCAATTGAGCAATCTTAACATTAAACGAAGTTTCGTATTCGAAAATTTATGCCAACGATTGATGGTGCTTGCTGAATTGCCAATCATCAATCGGTCTCGCAGGACATGATTTTGTCGAGTCAATAATATCGAAGACCTAAGACCGAAGAATAGATGCCGCCCATTTCTAATGCCGCATCTAAATAATAGAATCATTGGGTCGTTGGAAAGAGAAAGCACAATGCGATAGGACGAGGAGGCGACAATTTTCGGTTAGAATTTGTGGAAAACAAAACGACAATAGAGCCAATTCAATACTCAAAATGTTGCCACAACAATAGAGGAAGCACACAACCCGAAGTCGATTTGAATTCGAAATGCAAACGACGATTGCTTTCTTTAATAGGTCTAGGTACTCGTATATATATAACGACTCCAACCAACTCCCAAAGGTCTTGTGATTGTGATTGTGACTGTCACTGAACATTATTATTTGACAGTTACATATTATATTCGTCAAATTGCGTGAAGCCATTCCAAAAGAGAACAGAAAAAAAAAATGAATTGAATTAGAGATAATTCATCACAATGAGGAATGAATGCTCTTTTTCGCGGATGATTGTTTCTTTTACTTACTTGAAACAAGAACAATCGCAAAAGGATGCCTTATAAGGATGCTTTGGTTTAATACGGGAAATAAATACTGCCAAAGTACGGAGAAAAAAACAAATAATAGGTTTCGAAGTCAACCGAGGGATAGTCGTTGGTAGGGGTAAACAGGGATAGACAATTCTTATTTGAAATATTTAAGTCGCTTATTATGGCAAAATATGACAAATTATGTTGCTCATTATCTACATTTGTTTCAATGTCCTTATCTTATTGAACACTCCCATATCCTAGTTCACTTTAAGTTGACTAGAATCATTGCTTTCGCTGGATACTATGGTTTTTAATAGAACAAAAAGGTATGAGGAAATTACTCAACGTGAAACTGCTTCACATGAGAAATAACTTTACACTCGCTTTTAGTGAGAAAAAGTCCCACTTCACTTTTCAAGACACTTTTACTTACTGTGCGAACCACCCACGTTAAAATTTACGGTTAATTTAACAGTTGATTGTCATACGTTTTGCTTAGTTAAGCAAAAAATAGTAATTTAACAATGAGCGTCTTCAATCAGCAAACGATACCGTAAGAGGAAGAATCTTTATCACATTTAGAAATAAGAGATTCCAAATCAGACTCCCTAGATATGTTTCAAAATATGTGGTTTTTGTTTATACTCAGCAGCCTTCTATCCTCTACGATTTCGGGCATGCTGATTCCATCTACAATGAAAGCACGGCCTTTCTTGTCGTTCCTTTGCTGGCCCACTATTGTCCATTCGCTCGATATGGGCGTGCCAATGCATTCAAAGGGTTTAACTTTTTGGATACCATTCACATCTTTGTACAGTTTATAGAGCTGGCAGAATAAGTCAAGAATTCTGAACCCATTTCGTTTGCCCAACCGAAGTAGCAGCGGTTTTCTAAGGTAATTTTTCGATGGATCTCCACTAAGTTGCCATTTGTGGAGTTAATATTTTTTTACACCGAGGTCCTTAACTACATCGAAGTTGCTGCTAAAAATAGTGACATTTTGTCCTTTATTCCACAGATGCTCGTTTGTTTGTTGACAACATGTATTTAGTCTTGTCCTCCGCATAGCAATTTTGTCTGTCCTTCAATAGCCTTAAAAGCCTCTATCATGTCACGCTAGGAGCGATGTATGATGTTAATATCGTCCGCATAGACTGGACTGATCTATTAAAGATCCCGTGTTGACACCTGACCTGCGCAGTATCTCCCTCAAGAACAAGATTGAAGAAATCACACGACATCGAACCTCCTTGCCGAAATCCGGTGCATGTGTCGAAGAGTTCTGGGCAGCAAACTGCACGTTGCACCATGTGTTTCCTAAGATCGCACGACACATCTGATAAAAAGATGGTGCTTCTCGACTTGAAATTCTTTAGTCCATTTCCCGATTTGCTTAAGTGTGAAAATTTAGTATGCGCGGATTAGTGTATTGCAGAATGGTTTGAATAAGTTATAGGCATATGGAGCAGATGATCCAGGTATCGGGCAGGCTTTCTTCCCGTACTTGGTTAATGAAACATCATCCTCCGTATGTGAAGAACTCTACTGGTAGACCGTCAAAGCCGGTGTCAACCTCTTCTATGTTGCATGAGATAATACTGTGTCTTAATTGACTGGATGTGGGTTTTATTTTTATCCTATCACTCTCTCGAACTTCAAAACTATATTCGGAAACATACATACATACATTATTTGAATTGAAATTTTTTGAAAGATGTGTTAAGCTTATGATTTAACAAAAGCTGTATCGGACGGAACTGAACTTAATCTTTAATTCATTGAGTTTTGTTTTCAAAAGTAGTAACAAAGTTTTTGCTGAAATTTTCTTTGTAAAAAGGGAAACTCTACATAAAAATGTACATATTTCGTTTCTAGATATATATATATTCGATATTATTATTGATCTTCTAATGCCTCATTTATTTTGTTTCAGGTAAGCGACTGACAACTTTGTGCAAAAACTGTGCACTTTTGCTGTAATTGTGGTAATACTTGTGAGATTTATAATAAATTGTCTATTGCTTTTGGATTGTTATCTTGACTAGCGGGTAATTGGCGTGCATCACTAAGCCTAAGAATTCTAAGTTTTTTTTAAGCAATTTGGTAAAATTTACATAGAGCGAAATTAGTGACGTTCGGAAGTGTTGGGGCAGCGAGTGTGGTACTTTCTCCCGAAAAATTAAAGAAAGTCTTCATAATAATCCCAGTCGTATTCTATGTTTCCTAAGCTACATTTACAGTGGACGCGTTTTCTGGCGAACAACGCTGTTCGTCATGATGTGCTAATGAGCTTATTGAAAAGGGCAGCAAACATATTTTCGCCAGTACTACATACTACGTTAATAATGTCGCCGAAATATCCGATATTGACAGGTGAGTTCAAATTAATCTTGAAAAGAATTAGGAAAAATGTAATTCAGCAATTATGTCAGCTAACAGCCATCAGGGCTGTTGACGTCTAATGCTAGGGCAAGAGTGGCTTAAAGAAAAATTAAAACCTATACAATTGTATGGTTGTGCCCATGCAATCGATGGGCGGCAAGCATCGTTTCAAAGCGGCAAGTGTCATTTTTCAGCGGCAGAACGAAGTCGCTCAGATTTAAATTCTCTTCTAATATTTCTATCAGATCTGCTTCGTGGAGCAAGCAAGTGTCACGAGCAGAAATTTGCCGGGACAAAAATTGATCCCACTGGCTCATTGTTTAGTGCTGGTGTTAGTAAATACATACATAGAGCAAACATATATATCTATATATAACACAAACATAAAATATATAAAATGATCTAGGACACCAAAACATAATCACGCAAACACATTTTTAATCAAACATCGCGTGATTATTGAAGTTGTAAATTCTGCTCATGCGAGTAGTTGGCCAATTCCCGCCATTATTCGTCCTATAATAAGCGTTAAAAAATAGAGCTACGTAAGTTGTGAGCACCTCCACGGATGTTAAATGCAATGAAGACAACAGATCACGGGTATCTTTTCAGACTACATTGAGAGATACAGTTGAGAGATGGGTAACATTTGAAGAAGTTTGATGGGTTGACTGTAGGGCGGACGGTTGTATGGATCATCATCATCGCCTAAGAGGTCTTTCATAGGTCCTGAACCATTCTGCGGAATGGAGGAATACACCCAAGCTTAATGTTGAGAGGAATAAGAAGGGTTAGCCCTTTTGCAAGGACATGCATGGTCTCAAACAGACTAAGAAATTCTTAAGGAACTATAACCTACAAATATTCAAGGCATGTTTAAGCTTTAATTAACCTACGGATTCTAACTGGTTTTCTTAGGGGTCAATGCAGACTCAAGGCACACTTAAGGAAAATTGGCTTATCAATAAGGTGGTTCCCGAGCGTTGGGAAAAAATGTATGTCTGCGCGTGTAGCTTAACGATGTTATATTAGTACGTATATTTATAAAAGAGAAGCGCCCTACATCCTGAACTGATGTGTTCGATTGTTTCACCAATTTCTCTACATCGACAGAATTGAAGTGAATATTCTGTGTCAATCGAAATATTAGTTTAATTTTTATATACTTTTAACTTACTTTTGTCACAGCTTTAACCCAGAGCTGAATTAATTTTTTTTTTTAAATCTTTAAATTGTGGCTTCACCTCACCTTCAGTATATGTATGCTTGCACCCTACCAAATTGACTATGTTATGCTCTTTCTAGCTTTCGTATTAAATTGCCAACCATTTTCCATAGGGAAGACGCTTAAAATATTCTGAAATATTCAAATGGACTTGCATGGGGTTGTTATGTATTAGAATAAAACCCAATGTCCTTCCGTATGCAATTCTTTTGCGTTTGAATTTGCATTTTTTTCCAAGTCTGACAGGTTGCCATTTCTATTTAGCTACAAGCCCGTGTTTCTATTCTGATGCTGTTCCGCTGCTATTTGCTATTCATTCCCTAATGTACGACTATTTTTTTCTTCTGTTTTTTGCTAAAAAAAACCTACATTCAGAAAAAAAAACACTGGAACCAACTAATCTGCTTTATGAAAGTTTTACTGACCGTGGTAGGTCCCTATACCAAAAATATTCAACCATCTCTATGTACCTTTCGCGCGGGAGTTGTAATGCCAAAAAGCGAAAATCTACAATATATTTTTTTTTGCCAATGCTCGACTCGTAAAGCGTGGCAAAGTCTTGTATGGCATTTTTTTGTCGAATAAAAACGCGAAGTTTGTCGAACTTTATAACGAAAAAAAAATCGATAAAACAAAAAACTCAGGACATGAATTCTCTTCTGTGCATATACACAAATCCAACCCGTTGCAAGTAACACATCAATCTTATGAGCATTTTTTTGTTGTTGTCCTTTTTCCGTGTGAATTTTTCCAACTGAATTTACGCTTTGTTGCGTTTTACAATGTTTTGTTCTTTTCTTGTTTTGCAAAACAAAAAAACAGCACATGATGTTGTGTCATGTGAAACGAAGCTCCCTATGGGAGGGATGTAAATACTTCGCCTAAAGAGAGAGAAAAAGCTAAAGTAGCAGCATCTCGCTAATATCGCAATTATCTAATGTCCTCTGGCTGATGTAAGAATGTTAATGTAACATAATATCAAATTAACAGTCGAGTACTTTAAATTAATTGAATTTTTATATTCCTCGAAGGAAAACATGTCGTAGATTGTGTTGAGCTTCACCATGCCCGACAACAGATTGTTTTGATAACCATTTCCATAACGAATTGCCATTGTCATCCTTTAATTGCTGCATGTCCTCGTCATTTTTATATTAGAAAATGAGATGAAAGCGCACGTGTTCGTCTCGTTGTGCTTGAATGCGAATATAATGAAGCAAATGGCTCCATTACGTGGCATCTAAAAATGTTTTTCTAATTCCAATTCCTATTCCATCGGAGGTATACCTACTCTTCTCTCTCTCTCTCTCTTTCGATTATTCATTAAATGTGACCGAAAGACTGACCGACCTCTGGGATAAATGACATTTTCGCCCGCACGTTCCCCATTGGGCATCTGGCGCGTTTTATATTGATTGCCTATCATCCATTACCGTAAAAACACACAAACGCTAGCATTCGCCCATTTGTTCGATATTTAACCACGTAACCCGAAATACCTTCGGACAATGGTTGGTTTTCGGAAAACTAAATACACGCAGCGGCTTTGACGTGATTGCGGTTTCGTGTTAATCAATGCTTTCTGGACTGGACTGGACTGGACATGGACAATGCCAGTTGGTAGTGGGGTTGCATTTTAATACATACTATACATTTTGGAACGTCTCTGCGGTGCAGCAGCAGGCCTATGGTCTATCACGTAAAGCCACATTTTTACGATCGCAAATACTTTTACTATTCGAGCTGAACAATTGTAATTGCTGCGGTGCCGAATTGGTTGAATTGGTCGCATGCATTTTTGAATAAATTCCGAATGGCTAATTAATAGCTTCGCAAAATGTAGCTATAGTCAGTCGGTGAGGACGAGCCACCACCCTCAATCTCTTAAATCGAGTTTTAAATTTACAAAAAAAAAAAATTTGCATTCAACAAAAAGGACAAGGAAAGCGGCGAATGAGAATGAAAATGGGAATACAAAAAAAAAAACAAACAATACAGTGGCATAGAAAGAGAACTATCACCAGACCTTTCGTTACGGATAGCAGAGTAATTAAGTTTTAAAAAGTATACCTCTACCTAGCGGAGCCATCCCTGTTGTATTGAGTTGACAACACAGTCTTGTAGATACGGTAGTGTGTGCGCGCGTGAATTGGGAATTAGGGCAAAATGCTTGCTCTTGCTCTCAGTAAAAAGGACAAAAGATTTCCAATTAAAATTCTTCCAGTACACCCAATGGTAATCTGCAAGCAGATTTCAAGTCCTTATCTAACGAACGATGGCTACAAAATATTTCCCAGGATTGTGCGGTTTACAGCGGATACAATACTAAAAAAAAAAAAAATAAGAAATAATGTATTTCATTGGAGAGTTGTACCTATCTCTTGTACCGCGGTGGCACCTCGTCCTTCTATGATGACGACACGACTAGGGCGACTGTTGCAAATGAAAACGGATAAAAGTCTTAAATGAATCACAAATACTGAAATGAAACACAAACTGTGCAGTATTTTGTATCCTTTTTTTTTGTCCATTTGTCGTCGTCGCCGTCGTTGTGTTTTGTTTTCTACGAGAGTATATCTTTCTATGATGGTTAATTTTCTTTAGAAAAGATACTTTTGCGGATAGGTACCTTCGGGAAGAACTTTTAGAGAAACAGAGTTTGCATATACTATGATGGTCGTCGTCGTCGTCGTCGTAGTCGTCGTCCTGTTTCTCATGCTTATCTTGTATACACGAGACTCGAACTAGACTACACACTGCCAGTATTTTAGTTTATAAATATAACAAGTGTTAAGTGTTGCGCAGAATGTTTATAGAAGTTGTTATCGCTCAGTAGCGTGTGAAGGGATGTTGTGTTGTCTTTTGTATTTGTTGTGCTTGCAAAAATGTATAGAGTTTGGTTTTGTTTTAAAATTCCCCTTACACTGTGAGTAATTAAATAACTGGCTAGTTAGCAAGTTGATAGCGCTTAAGTGGTTCGTTAGGTTTTTGGGCTGAGTTTTCTGTTTTTTTTTTTTATTATTAATTTGTTTATTTTTTGAAAGAACGTTTTGAGTACTAGATAGTTTTCCCTTTTGAGAGTCATTAAGGATGTGAAGCATGGATAAAACTGGACATTTTTTCTTTCTTAAATAAATTTGCATAACTTACATAGAGATGGATGGAGAGATTTGGCAGTAGATACTTGGGGGCAGGATAGTGCTTATGAAGCTAATGGATTTTGGCAGATGGTATTCGGACGGAAGTACTTTTTTTTTCATTTTTTCATTCTGTCTATATAAAATGTTTTGACATTGAAAGAAATAGTTGATGTTGTATAAATTTATCAAATCCAATTATGGCAAATGTCAGCTATTTTGCATCATGCTCATGTTTGTTTTAAGCACATTTGCTGCAGTCAAGAAACTACTGTTCACACCACAAGTGAGGCCCGCCACCCATCACTGTATTGTGTACAGAAAGAGCTACACTTCTAACATCGTTAAAAAGTCGTCGGATGGCTTACCATATAACTCGACCTTCGCATTTGCAAAACTCATTGCGTGTAGCTAACTTATGGTTAAAATTTAAATAAAACCTGGAAAACCATAAACGACGAGATAATGATCAGGATCATAACCCTCCCACTTAACTGCATTCCTCCTGGTCCGCATGTGGGGTTCGCATCCCGATTTTGGATCACTTCATCATTGAGGCCAATCACATCCTGGTGTTTCTGCATTTGTGTGATCCAGGAGTTTTTAGGCCTGCCTCTCTTAGGTGATTGTAAGGGAACGTTGATTGCCATTGCCTTTTTGACGGGGTTCGTAGGATCCCTCCTTTGAACATGACAATACCAACTGAGTCGGTCGTACTCCAATTTTTTGGAGATGGATTCTTTGACGTGAGGGCTTCCTCGGAATCTGGAACTTCTAGTTCGATTAAGCTTTGTTACTCCTGCTGTCATGCGAAGCATCTTCATCTCAGCTGCTGTCAATTTGCCTTCATACTTTTTGCACATTGTCCAGCATTGTAAACCGTATGTGGCCGCCGGGCGCACAACTGTAGAGCCCTCCTTTCAGCTTAGGGCATATTTTTCGGTCACAGAAGATGGCAGAGTTTTCCTGCCACTTCATCCACCCTACACTTACGTGATGATTGACGTCGTCATCAACTGTTGCTTCGCTGTTGATCATTGACCAGAGCTACCCATATTGGATCTCTTGGGTGTCTATCGAATGTCTTAGGCGGCCGTCTAATACCCGCTCAACAATCTTCATGGTGTATAACATCAACTTAATTATCACAGTTTCGCGTATCTCCTTTTCCTTTGTGCAAAGGAAGAATATAACTTTCCCTCCATTGAATGGGCACTGCATCACCTCTCATGAATTTGGAGATAAGAATCATGCGCCATCTAAGCCCGATATCTCCCATCTTTTTCCAGAACTCACTGGGTATCTCATCCGACCCAACCGCTTTTCTCTTCTTGTAGTTCTTGACCTCTTTCCCAACTTCTTCGACTGTTATGTCGGTCATTTCTTCATTGTTGGGGGCGGCTGCTGGAAAATATAGCCGGGGAAACTGTTCGTTTAAAAGTTGCTCGCAATACTATCGCCACTTGCGTAAAATTTTTTCGTCGTCCACAAGTAATTGGCCTTGAGCATTATTAATGAACTTCGGCGAACGAAGTTCCTGAGCATTTCTTCTTCTCTGTGCGGCAATCTAAAAAATTGTTGTTCCCTTGTTCGTGTTTTTTGTCGAAGCTCATGGGTTATCTGGTTCCTATCAGCAGGCGAAGAAGATACCTCCTCCAACTCCTGATACAGACTCTCCATCCACATAGCTTGAATTCGGGCACACTTTTTATTCGTGATACTGGAAAACCATTGATAATTTATTAAATTGGGCTAAGTCTTCTGAACACAAAAATTTTACACCACATTTATTCTACACAATCGCAGAACACTCACGAGACAACTCACCAATTTACCGATCTCTGAACTGAGCTCATTTTGTCTCTCACACTTGGCGGGCTGCATGTGAAGTCCGAAGTCTAATACATCCCTGAAAAGGAGGGATTTGCCTTCTCAGAAAAACGATGGCATAGACTCTGTGTTTGTCTAGATTTACAATCTAATAAATTATGTTCCTTTTTTTCCAACTGGAACAGGCTCTATTTTTTTCACATTTTGCGCGATCGTACCCACGTTCTATAACTTTCTCGCATCGAGAAAATGTAAAGTGTACGTTTGGGTCATACGAAAGTGTCGCTTAAACCGCGGGAATATTTCCTTTTGCGTCTTTTGGTTTTTTTTTCAAATTTAAATTTGACAATGTAAAAAATCGAAATCGCGAAGTAATGATCTGCTCGTTGGGAAGGTATCAGAGAATATTTAAAAAGGTTGCAACTGCTTGTTAGTAATTTTTGCTGACCAAATGAGTCAAATAATAAGGTACACTCACATTGAGGAAGACATTGTGGACACTCACTTTCTATGTTTTTTTTCGACATGGGGAAAAACGGCCAATGACAACGAGCATCCTCATTTGAAAGACGGCGTACTCGGAGAGTTTTGAGTTTTTTTAGAGTTTTGCAGAGCTTAAGGTCACGATAGTGAAATTAACCCCAAAACTTTGTTTAATCCGTGTGTAAATCATTCAATAAATTTATTCTTGCGTTTCTATAATTGCAACGTGTTTTTTTGTACTCTAGAGAAATTGTATTCCTTCTTCTCTTCCTTCTTCTCCGATCTCTGGGAGATAGAATACCTGGTGCTCATCATGATTTGGTCAAAGCAGTGACAGAAAATGTGGAAGAGATGTGTGATCCATCCAAAGAAAATCTCGATACTAGGTCAGCTGCAAGTTTACTGCTCGACTTTACACTTTAAAGTTGTATAAATTTTTTTAATGTCATATTAGGAGTAGTTAATATAGAACAAAATTACCTGCAAGCTCTTCAAGTGCTTTTAAATGAACTAACAATTGCCGTCGTCGATAAAGCCATATTTCTTGGCACTCCAAAGTGTGAAATAATGGGTATTTGATATCGAAAGGCGGGCAAGACGAAAACCAAAGAGAAAAATGCGAGAAAATATACGTAGATCGATACTTGAATGTGTAGATCGTTTCATACAAGAATTGTCGCAAAGATCCTTGGCAATAGGAAACATCGCAAAGCCATCCAAGTTCATGTTCAGCGTTTTCAGTGTTTGATAAAAGCTTCTGACAATGCCATAGAATCGGTTATTATAAATCTCAACAACATTTATGACGAATTTGATGATAAACAAGTGATGCAAGAAATTTGCGACGGCAATTGCGGAAAATGCCCATATTGTGAAACAAGTATCCGAGAATTAATAGATATGCTTCATCAAACATAAAAAAGCTCCCAATTGTCTGACATATCGATGACTCAATATTTACTTCACATTAACCATCAACCAAAATCAACCGAACACTATCGGCAAAACGACATAGATTGTGCGATAGCTAAAAATTAATAGTTTTGCATCGATGTGTAAATGTGTTTTGTAGTCAAATTTATAATTTTAAGAATAAAACAGTTTACTAATTCTCCGATTTGCTCTCCGTGGGCTGCCCTGGGCTGATTGGTATAACCTCCCTCCCTATCATGACCGTCTTAAGCTTCTTGATATGCAATTTCTTGAACAACGTCGCCGAGTTGCTGATGTTCTCTTTATACATCAGCTTCTATCCGACAATATCGATTGTCCTTTGATTCTCCAAAAAATGTCCCTCAACATTAATCCCAACAATCTTCGATCGATTCCTCTCTTCAGAATCGACTATCATCAAACAAGTTATGGAAGCAACGAACCCTACACCCGTATGCTACGTTTAACTAGTAGTATGCAAAACCATTTCGACTTCCACTTAAGCAAAGATAGCCATAAAACCTACCTCTACCGTCCCTGGCATACCTACTAATCGAATTAGACTCAATTAGTTTTTAAAAAAAAATTGTTAAACATAGAATAATTGATGTTAGTTTTAAGTTTTGCTTGTATTAAGCTAATAAAGCTAATAAAGGGGCCCTTTCCCCCTTCCTCCGTTGATGATTGTTACTAAATAAATAAATTAAATTAAAATTAAATAAATTAATTATTTTCCAATGCAACAGTCTAGAAAATGTTATTCAGTTATTAAAATATAAACAGAAAACTTTATTTGATCAATATTTCCCCATAAATTTGAAAGGATTTCACGCTTCGTTTTGTTAATTCTGGTAAAATTGCAAAAGTGTATTGTTTATCATCGCGTGAGCAATGGCGACCACATAATTGCTTTGTTGATGAATAATCGGATTTTCTTAATTTTGTGTTTGAGGCTGAGCAACAAAATAGAGGGCGGCACTTAGTTTCTATCCCCATCATGTTTTGATGATAAATAAAAGAGATTTTCTTCCACTTGACTTATAAACCCTTCGCAGCAATAGGGTCGGAGCATAGCTTACGATTAAATGTGTAAAAAGCAGTCAACTTGTATTAATTTGTTGTTAAGAAATGATACAGTTTTGTATTAAAAGAACGATACAAAACTCATTTGCAACGAAGTGTGAATACCCTAAGTTACCCAGTAGTGGCGCTTGTGTGCTTGTTGTTAGTTATTTGCGATTTGACTACCGATTTGTCTAGTCACAAAAATTACACAGTGAATGCATTTTATAAAGGAAAATTGATGTGAAAAGTAGCTAAGGTGTTTAAAGAAATATAACAGCTGCAACAGCGCCATCTATGTTTTGAATGTGATTGCTCTACTTAATTGTAGATGAACGACCACGATTGCTAGTATCGCTATGATCTACCTTAATGTTACATAATGAGGGCTCAGACATTACCTTCCTTGACGCAATTATACTGTTAGTTGAGCTGCTGTATATATCAACCATTTGCAGCCATTTTGCAGCATGTAAGAAAGATCGGAGTATTAACTTTATACTCAACTTATAATGGCGC
Source organism: Ferdinandea cuprea (assembly GCA_963576555.1). NCBI lineage: Eukaryota > Metazoa > Arthropoda > Insecta > Diptera > Syrphidae > Ferdinandea > Ferdinandea cuprea. Next base: position 102,894,253 of record OY754959.1, on the reverse strand, counting down.
GTTAGGACAGAAGACGTAATCACATTTTAATCTCTCAACGCGAGCACGCTTTGAAGTGACATTTGGTTTAACACATTTGCAGTTCGTACCAATGTTTCTACATGTTAAAGCGCAAACGACTGAATGGCGCATTATGCATGCACCTACCTTGTTTTCTCTGATCGTCAATTGCAACTAAGCAGTTGGGTGCAGCACATTGCAAAAACTACATTGCCGTATGAAAGCAATAGAAGATTTAACATTTTGACGGTTATGTTTGCTTTTTGACATTGAAAGTGCTGCCAAGTTCTGTGTTTGAAAAAAAAAAATCAATAAGCCCTCGTAGTAAATATTTGTGGGAATATTCTTTATTGCAGATGAATTGACTCACAATAATTTCAATTGAATTTGTCACTCAACTATGCTAACGTTTTGTTCTATCAATTTAGACCTAAAAAGCATGGAACCTTCCATCGGAACGCTATTTCCAATTATTCACACTCTGACGCTGTATGCCAAATTCCCAAAGGCAAGCTCAAAAAGCTATTGCATTAGATCTCCTATGAATATATCAACGTTAACATGTACATTAAATATCCCCTTCTATTTAATCAGATTTCAGTATATGTACGCTACCTTTCTTGATTGTTTGCTTAACATCTGTCACTTCGAATCACAATTAACCTCAAACCTTTCTTCGGCAACAAAAAAACATGTTCAGTACCTGTATAGACGTACAAACTTTAACACTTGGCTGATTCCATTTCACATACTGCTGTTTGGCATTAAATTCCTCCAACATAAAGGGTTGACTTTTTCAAATGGTATTGCCATTGTCACTCAAACTCAGCGTGCTTTGTTGTTCAAGCTCTTTTTGTTTTTTTAGTAAAACAAAACAAACATCCTTTTCACCTCCCTCTATTCTTTTGCGGTTAAGACAAATTACATTTTGCAAAAAAAAATAAAATCCTAAGCTTTGTTGACTATTTTATTCGTATAGCCGCACAATACAATTGCCATATGTATGTCTATCTAGCTTTATTTGCTCCCTTCTTGCTCATAATGCCTTGTCTCCTATTAACTATCAGTGACAAGTCAGCAACCCTCCTCTTACGACATACTCACCTTTGACAATTGCCACGCTGTCATGAGCATTTTTACGGTAATCCAACAATGGGTGTATCTGTCAAATGTTTCTGAACCAAAAGTGAAAACAATTACCTAAAAACATCATGTGGGATGTGTGTTTCGGTATTATGTACGAAATTAAACAGTGCACAACTTACTCCCTCTACTGTCCTTTTGTTGAGTTAAGTTTATTATTAATTTAATGTTCGCTCACACCGTTTCCGGTTCGGTTTTATTCTCTAATCATAAACTTTACTGTCGTGCAGTCATTATAATGAGACTCTAAAACATGCACTGTGACATTTATTATTGCTGCAAGCTAATAAATGTTGACATTTGGGATTTTCTCTTGGTTTAGTGTTTATTTTTTTCTATTTAAAATTTAATGATTTATCAAAATAATGGAATAGTTAAAAGCTGATTAATCAATTTCATTGGGTTTTTACTACTCAAATAAAGTTTTGGTACACAGTTGACACTGAGGGAGTAACACATATCAATAGAGAGTGCAAAAGTGTGTTGGTACCTAGTACCTACCTGCGTACATAATTCATTTACGAAAAAAAAAACAAAAAAACTTTGACAGTTTCCATTAACTTTGGTTGGTTTGGCGAGACATTTTCGTTGAGCAAACTTGCGCAAAATGTTAGAGTTGTTTGAGGCTATATGTCACCAATTTTAGAAATAAATAAGTAATTTCAGAGTCAAAGACCAGGGGTTGGATTCTGTTGGATTCTGTAAGGCGAAAACGTTCAAATGTGTTTGTTAAATGGTTATCACGCAAAGTGTTGTTAAAAACGAAAACGTTTGAACTTGTTGTGCCTTGACCTCTGTTAGTTACCTAAAACATGTCACCTTTGTACGTCAACTCGAAGTTAGAGTAGGTCCGTTCGTACACATTACGTGCATTCGTGTGCGGAGAAAGTGGTTGAAGATTGATAAAAAATTTCTTTGTTTCTTGAAGCAGAATCTTGGCTGATAAGAAATGAAAGTGTTCCAAGAAAATGCCTTGCGATAAATACGTTTGAATATTTTTCAAGCGGAATAAGTCGGTTACCTTTCATTGAAATTAAATAATTTTCAATCGCGCCAATGTAGTTTTCATTAAAATTCAACCAATGAATGACTTGTCGTTCTAATTCTCCAATATTTTCGTAAAGCCTTCTCTGATATTTAGGCATCTTAATCGATAAAGCTGTCAATATGCCCTCATACTTTTTGTTCATTTTACTTTTCGCACTCGGAAATCACTTCAAAAAATGCAAATCTGTATTAGGTCGGAGGCAGATGCTCTGTCTTTTCTGCTCGAAAGGAAGACATTCCGTCAAGACATCTACCCAAGTATCAACTCTTCGGTACAGGAAAGTTTGATCATAGCTTGTGATGTTTCCATTGTTAGGTAAGAATAATTGATGGACTTATGGGTCCGTTATATGTATTTCCTTAAAGCAGATAATCTAAAATAGCAATAAATAAAACAAAAGGACTTAACAAGAATCCTTGGACTGGGAGCTGTTCGGTTACTCTAAAGGGGTATAAAACCCTTGCCTTCGATCATCTTGCACTTAGGTTTCAGAAACTCCTCAGATCTCTTGGTTGTATATCGAATGCTTTTACGCTGTTTTTTTGTTATTCACCCCTTATTCTACTTAACGTTTATATTAAACGAAAGCTGGCGTTTTTTGAGTCGATTCATTTAAGTGTCGGTATTCTATTCTCTAAACGCCTTCGATCCATTTATTTTACGTTCCACATGAGTTCCACATCAATAACTAATAAATGAAATCGGTTTTTCAGTTTGGAATTTCAAATCTACCTAAATTTATTTTGAATTGTTCTAGTTCTTAAAACCAAAAAAATACATTGTGTCAGGGGCAATGAAAACGACAATAAAATTGCAAAATGAGAGCTGGAGTGTATAAGAAAAATCAAGTTCAAAGTGGGTAGTTGCTTTTAAGTGCCAGTCATTTTAAACATGGTTTTCATCTTGAGATATTTTACGGTTCAGAGTTGTAAAAGAATGCAATCTCTTGGCATTGCATTCTTAAAGGTCTCACTCAATGAATTCAAATAAATGATTTAATTTGTTTTTATTACGACAACAGAAATTTTCCAAGCGATTTAATGGATATTTTCGAAAAATTACCGTTTTCCGGGATTCAATTACCTTTTTCAGTGTTCCAAGGACCTCCCGGTGAAAATATATTACAACAGAAATTTTCCAGGTGTTTTAATGGATATTTTCGAAAAATGTCCCTTTCAATGTCCTAAAGGGCATTTTTCAAGGTTTCAGGGACATATTTGGGAAATGCTATCTTCATCGTTAAAAAAATGTCCTTCGATTACTCCACTTTTCGTAACATATTCTACGCTACTTTCGTTTCATAAACATATCAAGACGGTATGGCGGATTATTCAAGTAATCAATTTAAATAATTTTTTTTCGCGGAAACATGGATATATATACAAGCTATTTAAATTGTGAAATCATTAAATAATTGCACAAATTTAACAAAACGGACCTGTTGAATTCAAATTTGCCCCCTAGGCGTTTGCAAATTTTTAAACGACAAATATTGGCGTTTTGCTAGTCGTGTTTTGAAACTAAAACGACTCCTAGAATACGAATACGTATATAGAACTTACATTCCACACAAGGAAAACGCTACGAGGCGTTCAACGACATAAAACGACTTATAAACGCCAGATGTAGTACCGATTTCAAAAAACGACTGCTGTCGTTTAATATAATCGCCAAGTAGAATAATGGTGATTATCTTTATGCTTTGGATTGCATTTGTGGCTGATGAAGATAAGCCCGTCAATCTTCATGGTAGGTATACCCCATCAGCTTCCTTCGGACAAGGAAAGCAAATACCTCTCTCAACTTATCCGACTGTAGTGTCGGTTACTTCTTCATAGTAAGGAGCGACTTCTGGAAACTTAAGCCTGGAAATCTGTTCATTTAAAGGTCTTTCAAAAAACAGCTGTATCTTTTTTCAACATTTACTTGGCAAATTATTTTCCTAAGAATTTCGTCTTATCCGTGCGGCTATGGTTATGCCCTTGTTTGGGTTGTTTTGTCGCAGCTCGTGCTTGAATTTGGGCGTGTGCAGCTCGTACCTAGCGAGACTTTTGCAACGTTTGTCCTGTATTCTAACTCAAAGCGAGCTGCTTTATCATCCCTATTTTTAAAGAGTCACTTTGACTAGGCTTTAAATGCCCCTTTGTTCTTACATATCACTAGACTAGCTCTCTCCATCCCCCGCAATATTTCTTTGCAGCTCCCAGCAATGACTTAGCACTGTCTTAGAAAGGTAAATTCTTTCGTCCTCCGTCAGTTGACTCTATTTGAAGTCTTTGAACAGAAATATAGAAAAAATAATATAGAAATCTGTTAACCAATTATGAACTGACAGCGCTGTGTATGTAGTTATGTTATGCAACTTAACTACGAGTAAACCTTCGCACAATTTGATACATTTTTTTTTGTTGTGAATATTAAATTCAGTCAAAACTTTAATCCGAACTTCAATAAAGTGCAAAAAAAAAGAAGCTATTCTATTAATAAGAAAAGCCCAATGACGATGGAAATAGATTTGAAATGTCAAATCAAGTAAGTGTCTCTGGTGACCAGAGAAATACATATACACGGTTTATATTTCACTTAAACCTAATTGACTAGTGTAATGGAATCGTGATTTTCGACAGTTTCAAAACAATTTTCGTTTCATCTTTTGAAAATTTAAGTGATTTTTGCATTTGGACAGTTTTCAATTTCACTTGTCACATCCCTTGTTGTTTGCCCTTGCTATGCCTATTTAAAGATTGAGAGAAACTTGATTTGAGTAATATCCTTCGTAATAAAAACAAAACCGGTATCTTAGGAGTTCTCTGATTTCGGCATTTCTTCTTGACAGGTGAAACAATTCCTTTTGTAGAGTTTGTTAAGTAGCTATGTGAGTACTTATTTGAAATTTAATCACGCCCTTTTGCTAAATTCATATTGATTGTGTGCTCTCAGCATAGCTTTGTAATACCTTTGGTTGTTGCTCTGGAGTTAATCTACCGCTTTTCAATCTGATGGACTACTTCAAATGGATTAATTCGTATTATAAATTAAATTAGGCCACAACCCGATGGCATTGAGTTTGGGGCAGATAGTTAAAACTACTTTCGGTTGAAGGTCCCACCTACAGCCTAGATACTATATGGCGATTGTCGCCTTCGTAATGCCGCCTGGACACTCAGTTTTCAACTGTGTTTGTTATCTGGGATTCATTCCTCGGGGTTATCGCTGGAATTGTTATTCTCTTAGTAAACATGACTGGTTTAGTTTTCAACGGGTTAAGGTGCATTGACATCAAAGTGTTTTGAACACATTCAAAACGTTATTATTTTGTTTTATCTGCCTTTTATAAAATCGGTGATCCTCAGTCGGTCCCACAAACTCAAATAGGTCTCATTCAAAAGTTACGATATGTTGCTAAATTCACTTGCTGCAGGCATTTCCGGAGGATTCGAGTCTAAAAATTGTAGTTTCGAGAATTTATTGAATTATCTAATCGACCTTTTTATACTCAGCCTCAAAAACTGTCTATTAAGCAATGTCCGTCCGCCCTTACGCATTTTTTAGGCTTTTAAATTTAAGCTAGGAAGTTGAAATTTGGACCACATATTCCCTAGGGTTCCGAAATAGTTAAAATAGTGGGCCCACAATTTAGAAAAAAAACGTTTTTAAACTAAAGTTAGACTGTGTTTTAGAGTGTTAGAACCTTCACAAGATATGTAGGCTCTGCTCTCCTTCATAAGTATTTCATATAAAGTTTCTTGCCACGCCTATTTTTTGTGGGCATTTTTTTCACTAAAATGCTGTTCTCTGCGATAATGTTCATAGAAAATGATAAAAAATATATAACAATAAATTTAGCCACTATTTCTTCTGGCTACTCATACTTTTTGGTTTTGCAATTTTTTTATTAGCCGAAATTTTGAAAATTTTGAAGTAGCATTTTTGAGCTATTAAAAAATGCCATCAAACTTATGTCAACTACAGGTCAAAAAAAGTTTCAAATTATATTCTAAAATAAAGTTGACGAAAGCACTGCGTTGTTTGGAGTGGTAGCATTTGAACCTTAAAACAATATTAAATCCAGGAAATCTTAAAGCCCAGGCCATATTTACTTATTAGCGTGGTCCCCACAGAAGTGCATTGTACAATTCTTAGAAAAAAGGAAACCAGTTTATAAATGGGTGATGCATTGGAAAAACCCATCACGAATATGTGTTTTTTTCATTCTTTTTGATCGAAATAATAAAAAAAAAAGTTATCTATTCAAAGCCAAATGGAATTCGTGAGAGTTTGTAATGCAAAATAATCTAATGAAACAAAAATTTTGCAACTAGAAATTAGAATGTTGGTTGGTTATTTTTTGTTGCGAAGTGAAGTAAGCCCCAATTAAGTGGTTCCTTTCGATGACATGAAGCATACAGTGATTAAGCCAGAGAAGCGTCTTTGATTCCGCAACCCGCATCTGGCCCAGCAAAACCATTTTTTCCTGTCAGAAATGAAGTATCTTGCTTCATCCCAAATTCCTCGATACATACCACAAGAAAGCCCATTCCTTTTAAACATACTTAGATATAACGTTGTAAGTGAAGTAAGAAAAGCTCTTATCACATGTTTTTGGTACTTGGCCGAAGATTAATATCTGCGGAGGGACCAGAGGTGCTAGGTTCAGTGCTCTTTTTGATAAAATGCTTAGGCTCGTCTCTTTGTGTGCAATACCAATTTATTAACGCCGCTTACCAGTTAAAGCTCCTCTTTGTTCCGACTTTCGGATCGAATTATCTACATCTTTAGGTGGACAAATTACTCTTCGAAGTAGTGAAAACCACTTCTTTGTACATTATGTTCAGATAGCCAAGAAAGCTTGCTTTAGTGCTATCATTACCTCCAAAATTGTGGGTAAGCCATGAGCAATCTGAGAAGGTTAGGAGGACGTTTTCACCTTGGTCCTCGGTCATATAGGCATCTGGGGATAATGAAAGCAGCGTTGCCGTTTGCCCCCTTTAGGGTCCAAATCGCTCTCTTTTTAAGACTCAGGATCCCTGGCCCCCACTTTCTCAAATATTATCAAAATGGGTCCTTTTTCAGTTTAAGTCAGATTTTATTCTATATTGAACGAAAAATGAAAAAGTACGAAACACTAATAAATATCTACAAAAAATAAAATGTACTGAGCGCTGCCCGTTTTCTTTTAGAGTTGATAAACGCAACCACGTTACATCACTGAGATCGATTTGAATATCTTGGTCAATTAACATATACAAAAAAAGGAGTTTTGCAAAGACGTTACTAAAATTGCTAATCTTTAAGAGCATGTTGAAGTATATTGTTAGACTTGAAATATGCGTATTTCAAAGCTCTAAGAACTGAAATTTATTTTATGGAATTACGCGAAGGAGAAGTTCACTTCTTTTTTGTTCAAAGACTAATTATTGAATTACTTGGTCTTTCAAACTCAAAATTAGATATTTTGAAATGCACGAACCTGCTTCTTGTGAGTATTTAATCATAAAAATACTAAAGTCCATTCGCTCCGTAGAATTACAACTTGTTTTATATTATTAAATGATAATGATACGTTTTTGCTTATTTTTTTGTTTTGCTAATAATTTATCTGAAAGCCCCTTTTTTAAACGCGGGCCCCTTTTTAAGCCCCTTTATGAAATTTTACAGCGGCAACGCTGAATGAAAGACCTGACACTGGTGCCATACAGGGCTCGTTATCAGCCTTTCTTGGTCCACAACCATCCGTAGGGTGCTGCTCATTGTCACTATTACGTCTCAAAGATACCGAATACTATCATGGTTTTGCATTATGCAGACTTTCAAAGCTGTTATAGGCATTCCAAAATTTAGTACCTACCAGGACTGAAGAAAAGTGAAATAACTCAATATTACGTCTCAAAGATACCGATTACAATCATGGTTTTGCATTATGCAGACTTTCAAAGCTGTTATAGGCAGTCCAAAATTTAGTACCTACCAGGACTGAAGAAAAGTGAAATAACTCACTATTACGTCTCAAAGATACCGAATACTATCATGGTTTTGCATTATGCAGACTTTCAAAGCTGTTATAGTCAGTCCAAAATTTAGTACCTACCAGGACTGAAGAAAAGTGACTTGAGATCCTAAATTGGCCTTGTCACTGGTTGCAATCCTCTTCACGAGCGTCTCAAAATCATTAGGGTGAGAAACTCGATCAAAACGGCATCAGTTATGATGACTTTTTAGGGCAGCCTCCCTAAAGTAAACAAAAGATAAAATTTTTAATTTCCTATGAATTTCTCTATTTACATAAATTTTTCATAAATATATTCAAGCAAAACGTGTTTTTCCGGGAAACTAGAAGCTTTTCGATTTTCCCTCTAATTAGACCATCAATAGACAGTACGTGAAATTTAATTTTTCTAACTCAAGTGCAAGCCTCCAAATATGACTTAAAGAAATAATTAGGATTATCCCTTATAACATTTCCCCCTTTTTCGATTTTCTAACTCAAATAAAGTTATTTTTAACCGTTCGATTTGTAACTTTTCAGACCTTCAAAGTTCAGTTGGAATTCGACAAGTTTGCCCAGGTCATATGACATTAAACATTCAGCTGCCCGAATTGCTCTTGTGAAACCCACACCACCCCGTTTCCATTAACAATCACATTATAAATTTTAAATATCAATGTCACTCTCCACTTTCATTCTCATGACCACTGAATAATGAAGTAAAAACAAAAAAAATATTAAGCTCAAAATTTTATCACTATATCATCAAATCAAAATTCCTTCTAAATGAGTATTTATTATTATTTTTTTTTACCGTCTTTATAAATATTTAATATTGCTTTCATTTTTATTCATATTTCATAACGAGAATATATATATATTTGTTTTTATTTTTTATTTTTTATTTTGGGCAATCCACTTTATAATGGCAATGATGGAAAATTTATGTATTTCAAATGCCCACATACGGTAAAGTTAGAGGTAGATTGAGGTACCACCATACATAAATGTTTATTTAAGAGCATATAAAAAATAGCATCTAAAACAAAACTCATAACTTATATGTATCAATAAATATTTAATAGTTTAATCTACTTTCAGTAGGAGTAAGTCCTTCGGTATCAATCTCTGGTAATTCCCATGTTCTTCTTCTGGTTTGTGTCGTTCATTCATCTTTCTTTTTTTTTTTACTGTCTCACATGTATTGACTGCGCGTTACTATATTGAGATGATATATATTTAAGAGCTTAAGTTAGTATGTACATTGCATTGTGTTGTATATATAGAAAATATGGTCTCCCCTCCATTGTGGCAATGATTTATTGTCAACTAAAATATCAGAGCTTGATTGATTGGAAGCTGTATTTTTTCATAAAAAAAAATTCGGTTCCTAGAATTGAGAATTCCTTTGGGAGAGTGATAGGAGAGGAAGCCTTGTATGGTTTTTATTTTTACTTTTACAGATTGAGCGATTTCTTTTATTTTTATTTGTTAAATTATTTGAAATTGTTTTGTGTTTTTTTTTCGGCACATGTTAGGTGGGAGGTGGTAACAAGAAGTGTAGGTGTATAGTTACTCGTGACAAGACGACTTCCAGGTTACATTTGATGATTGTGGCAAGATGACAGATTGGAGAACATATCCTCCTATGCTATTTGAGCCTTAGATAAAAGACAATAGAACAATGTATGTGGTTCATGGTTGCTGTGAACAGTACAGTAGGAGCAGGACTTTTTTGAACTTTTATAGATAAAGCCCCTAATCGCTGCAGTCGAAAATGTGGGAAAAGAGCGGAAAACGAAGACTGCAAGTGCATTAATTTTAAGCCTATCCAGCCTGTTACTTAAAGCAAAATCGGTATCGACATGTACCTCGGGGTGTTCCGATATTTCTGATGTTCCACCGAAAAAAAATGGAATAAGGAAGCGGTCTTCTCTCACCCCAACTCAAGTTATAGCCCGCTTAAGTAAAAATGTCTGGTTTTGATGTATAACTACTCTAAATTCTATATCTTTAGAACGATTAGACATTTTTAGACCTAATATTTATGACGCAGTAAATGTTAAAAACGTACTGTGATTCCCTAAGCCCTGCCAAAATCTATAACTAATTTTTTCTTGGCAATTGTCCAAAACAGAACTTTCGTGCGAGAATGGGTTAGAGAGAGAAAGAGAGGAGAGAGTGTTTAAATCTTTCTTGACTGCTCCAACTCCAGGACCCGCTTTTAAAAAAATTCATCGTACTCGAAACATCTTTTCAAAATGCATCCTTTAAACTTGAATGAACTTTTTTCAAAAGACTTCCCAGGTCACTCAGAAGCTACCAAACAGACTGTGAAAAAATTAAACTGAGGTACAGTCGAAACAAGTACAGAAAGGCCATACGTCGATTTTAAGGTAGTACTTTGGAAGCGAATATGATTTGGGTTTTTGTGGGTCCAATTTTTCGGGAACAATTGCATTGCTCGATCATTTAACTGATCGAAAAGGCAACTTTTAAGAGCAGGACAGCCGCTTAGTAAACGATGAATACATTTTATTCTATACTCTATCTATAGAAAAGGTGTAGAATTGCATCTGTATATGCTTTTGCATGCCAATTAAATAATGGGCTAACCCATTGCTACGCCACGCAACCATTTTGGAAAAACTTTCATGCAAAAAAAATATTATTCCACAATTGTTTGTTTCACGCAACATTTCAAATCACTAACCGGTTAAGTTATCGTGATTTCCAAATAACGCAAAAAAAACCCTTGTTGTCAAAAATCCCCTCTCAAATGAAGTGTGCATCTCACAGTTAAGGGAAATATGGCCTCCAAGTATCAAAGCGGTTTGGGCTATGCGCTGCTGAGTCGGTCAGTCAGTTACGAGAGTTGTGGCCTTCCTTGTAGTTGCTTTGAGGAAACACTAGGTACTCTGGTGGAGATAGATTATTACACACCTGGCCTATATTTTATACCCTATCCTAAGGGTATATTAATTTTGACACGTAGTTTGTAATACCCCTTAATATTCGACGCAGACCCACAAATGTATATATATTTATGATCAAGACCAAATCTTAAGACTTTTTAACAATGTTCGTCCGTATGCAATTTTTAGGCCATTAAAATTTAGCTAGAAAGCTGAAATTTGGATTACATATTCCCTAGGGCTCCGAAATGGTTAGGTGTAAAATTCTTTTGAATACGCCGACTGCCACGCCCACTATTTAGAAAAAACAGTTTTAAAGCTAAAGTTAGAGAGATACAGTGTTAAATCTTCACAAGATATGTAGGCACTGCTCTTCTTTAAAAGTTTGTCATATAAAGTTTTTTGCCACGCTTACTTTTTGGGGGCGTTTTTTTTCAAAAAATTATTTTATTTTAAATTTAATAGAATGAAATAAAATGCTATCCATCATCTTCTAAATGCTTTTTTTTTTTAAGCATAAAGGGGTATGGATAGGGTATCATACTGTTTGCACCAAGCGGACTGTAACCATTCCTTATGTTTTTTTAAATAATTTATTGTTGTTTTACTGATTATTTCACTTCTTCCAGACAGTAAAAATCACAGTTTCTTTTCATATATGGTGAAGACTTAAGAATAGACTACTCAAGCGTCAAAGGTGCAAAAGAACACTTCACTTCTTAGATAGAAAATGCATTTGTACATTTATAGAATACATTCGGATGTTATTATTTCGGTTTTACTCAACACCAGTTGAGTACCCAAACTAGTAGGTTTATTTATTTCAACTGATAGCTTCATTTTCCTTCAATTCTACTTATTAAACGTCTCTTTAAGTAGTTAACCTTTCGATGAAAGTACAAAGTGCTCCCGAAGTTTAATTACAAAAAACATGATGCAATTAATATTTGATAAATAATCTCTAAAACTAAATGGTGAATGAACTATATTCATTTATTATGCAAACATTGTTATCAGAGTATATTTTTGTGTGTTTTTTTTTACAGTAATACCAATGACATAGAATAAATTTGAGTTTTTTTCAATTTAATATAGCTAAAAAAATAACAAACACACAATCCCCATCGGGATTTATACTTGGAAATAGATTAGTTTTTTTAATCCCGCAAAAAATGGAAATAATATATGCAATCAGGGGCAATTTAAAAATGTAATTTCGTTCTGGCACCTCCCATGAACCGACATCAAATACACGACCAACGATTTTAGTAAAAACATATTTATATGGAATCGTTTCTCCCTTAGATAAATTGACACTTCTAATGGGTTAACGCTCACAGTACGCAATTTCAACATCTGAGTTTGAATTGTTGCCATGTGATGAATTCAAAAAATATCCAGAGGAACCACTTTGTCCTATGTTTTCGACGCTGCCCTTTCTAATTTCTTAAGAAAAAATTTAACCATTTCTTTGAAAATCGTGACTTTGTTAACTAAAAATTTATTTTGATTACTTTTATGTCAAAAAAAGTTGGTAAATCAACTGGTGACCAGGATGACGAAATTAATATAGCTAGTTTTTCTCGAAAGCTTTTGCGAAAATGACAACCATAATAGACTTTAATGAGCTTAATACCCTTTTCACACCACATTGAAATCTGAGGTTTCGAAAAAACTCTCGAAACCTCCATCGAAATCAGGAGGTTTCCCATACATTTTCCAGATTTCCAAACCTCGTTGTTGTATGAGGTTTCGATGAAAACTCCTCAGAATTTGGTTTCAACGGTGAGTTTGTCAAGGCAAACACACTTTTTAACACATTCCACAAGTTAAACAAAGCAGTTGACAAATTTTCAACTGTGTTTAGGTGCGATCAGATGGTCATTGGAACATGACGTCAGACAACTTTTGTAATTCGATTGTCATCTGCTGTAAGTGTTTTCATATGAACTTTCAACGATGCAAAATCGAGCGATGTCATCCGTTGGACCTTGTCATTCGGATGACAGGTGATCACACTGGATGACCACTTTAGTACAAATTTCACGTCATAGTGACATCAGGATGTCATCTGGATGACAAGTTTGGAAGGCCGTCTGATCGTACCTTTACAAGTCACCTAAGAGTCAGCTTACCAATTTCTTGAACGACGATCACGCGAATTATATGAAGACATAGTCGTTGTTAGCTTATAGTGGACTTGCAATTTGAACGCAATAATTGTTTATTCGCTTTTATTTTTCGGTGGCTGACTGAAACATCAAACCAAAACCCAGGTAGTGTTCGGTGTGAATGGTTTGACGAGATTTCGAAATATTTTTGTGGAAACCTCAAATTTAGGTGCGGTGTGAATAGGGTATAAGCTAGCTTAATGAAATATCTAAATACTCGTAAAAAGTAAAGCATAACCAAAATGTAATCATGCTCAGTTTCGTCAAATTTTCGTTAACTTGAGTGGGCTTACGGAAAGTGTAAATTGAATGAGAATTTCAATAAGGAAATTTGACAATTTTAGCCAACAGAAAAAAAATCAATAACTTGGCTTATATTTCTACATAACATCACTTAACATTGTCACTATACTTTTTAAATGCATTGTAAGAAACAATTGTATTGGCAGTTGGTAGTTTAAAATTTAATTTTCCACATTTTTTTCATTTGTTCGAATATACAATTTTTGATAGTTTGCTTGATTCAATTCTGGTCGCCATTTTGGGTTGCCACCATTTTTTTTGGAATAAAAAATACCAAAAAACTCTAGATGTGCACTTTTCGAAATTGCATAATAGAATATTTCTTAGCATGAACATAAATCGAAAGGAAACGTAAAATCATTTTAAACAAAAAAAAAATCTATTTTTTCTATTCAAACTAAGCTCACGGAATCAAAGTGTATTTCAGGCAGAGCTCCATGCCCTTAAGAAATGCGCAAACCTTATTCATCAAAGGCGCTAACATCCATATATTCACGGATAGTCAAGCAGCTACAAAAGTCCTTAGCTCGCCACTGCTTTTAAACCCTTCATGCACTCAATGCCGGGAGCAATACCAAAATCTGGTGGGTTCCCGGACACGAGGGAATTGAGGGAAATGAAAAAGCTGACCAGCTGGCTCTTCTATGGATAGGGTATCATACTGTTCGCCCCCAGCGGACTGTAGCCTTTCCTTATGTTTTTTATTCATATTTTATTCTGCTATTAGAATTCTATTTCATTAGAACTCTACCGAATCCGAATAGTGAATTAAAATCGTCTTGGCTAATAATTAAAATAAAATTGTATTAAAACTGTTTCTATACCTCACGACTATCGTCTTGCAGTAAACTTGACAGTAATAAAGCAAGTTAAGATGATTGGTCTGTACCTTATCTTTCACGTTCGTCACTGCCTCTATTGGGCTTTGGAGTAGCAACCACTCATGAGACTGTCACGTGATTCTTTAGTATAGTGCGTATGAAAATAAGTGTCAGCTATAAATGTGGTAGGTCTTGCGATTTATTGGTTACTCAACTTTTTATGGCCCATGCACTAATATACTTAGTTTTCAGATTTTCTGTACATTCCTAGAAGTTTATTTGTTTTTGACTAGATGAATCTAGAGCAACTGACATAAAATCCACTTATTTTGATGCAATCGATAACGACTATCGTACAAACCAAATAAAACTTAATTTTCCATCTCAAAAATTCTCCACAACGACGCACAACGACTCAAACTCTAAAAACAACAGTATAATGTCATAAGAAATTTTGCACCGACTACGACGAGTGTCAAGAGAGATAGTTTCAAAAAAGAAGAAGCATATCCCACGAGGATAACAAGTAACTATGACAATAGAAATGAAAATGAAAATGAAAATGGAACTTTAGCTAGATATCGCATGGCTAACGTAATCAAGTTTTGTGGTGTTTTTGTACCTGCTAGACAAATAAAAGCGGATAGGAAATGAAAATAAATGGCAGACGAAATGTATAAATCGATAAACGAAAAACAGGATACACAGCATCCAGGAACTAGGATGGTGGTCAACAAAAATGGATGCAAAAACAAATGTTTTTGCCCGATTCTTCTTAATAACAAAACAAAAATAACCACAATACCAAAGATGGATCATTTTGTATGTAATAGGAGAGATAAGGGATCCCATGTGTGGTGTGTTTGCCTCACAATTGAATGTGGCCCCATTGTGGGCATAGTGGATTGGATAGCCATCCTTTCTAAAAGAAGGATTTGCATGAGAAATTTCAGCCGATACTTTTGACCAAAATATCTATCAAAGCATGGAATGGAACTACTCGTATACATAGATACAATTGGATAATAAAAAACAAACTCTCTACTGTGCATATGGAGACGTGGAAGAGAAGAGTAGAATACTGAATTCATGTTGTTTGTGAATGTGAATGGAGTAGGTTCAGCGCCAGTAGTGTACTGTTAATGTAAAGTGGTCGCACGTGTACCATACCAGAACCAACATGCGTTCATGACATTTGGAGGCGAGATCTGAGGACAAGACGCGCGCTTTGCTGATTCATGAATGTTTTCTTTTATCCTTGAACTTTTATGTGTATTCAATGAATAGACTGAGGGTCAGATCTTGGATGTGAGAATGAAAATAAGAGTCAAGATGACTGGCCGTGGATGAGGCAAATAAAGAACCAAAGAATGTTATAGATGCGTTTTTTCTTTTGTGTTCTATTAATGTGTTGAATGACTACTTGTGGATGAAGGAGCCTTTTTTAGCATTCACACAATGAAACTTTGGTACAGAAGAATTGGATACCATTATATCGAGGAAAATTTCGATTTATCGCGAACCTTTTATAATTTTTCAATTACGACAGTCGTAGAGCATTCGAATTGTCGAATATTGCTTCTTCCACAGACGACAGTTGTAAACAGTCACATTTGACTTTATAAGAACACGTGCGCGTTTAATTCTGTATCGCTTATCATGCTTTTTCAGTAACGTTTGCAGTTTATAGATGACAGATGGTATGTGAAATATGACAGCTGACAGGTAGCATGTTACCGGTGATAGATGTTCGATGACAGTTGAGATATGACAGCGAAAAGGTGCCATATGGCAGTTGACAGATGGGAGGTTGCATATAACAAATGACAGATGACATATCACAAGCAAAAGATGGTAGATATTCACCGGATAATAGAGGATCAACAAAGATATTTATTTATCTCACATCATGAAACACAATGCAAAAGTTCGTCATTTTTGAAGAGACCCTGCTAGCTTTACATTTCTTGCATTTGGTATAGTAACATTTACACATCATTAGAATGCATCATTAAGTTTGCCCCCAATTCGCAGCATCCGAGAATATTGCCTCATTTTAGCAGATCCTACCTAAACAGATATCACCATTATGAAACCTTCATTGCTTGTCCATTGCAAAATATGTTATTGACAAATGACTGAAATCCTCCAGAGAGAATACACACGCCCTAAATTATTAGCCTGTCCACTGCCAAATTTGCAATGACTCGACAGGAAGTCCATGTATATGTGAATACAGCAAGCAAGCAAGCTAACAGTACCTACCTACCTGGACAATTATAACGTTTGTGTGGTCACTCGTCCCGTAAGCCACATATCCCTTTCTTGACACAAATCCTGATTGCATTGTTCCACCAAACTGTACACTGTTTCCTCTTCCTATCGGCCGACCGAACTATGGTTATGTTTAATTAACCGCACCTACTTTTGACGCAATCTGTGGTGTGGGTGAACACTGTTTGCTGGATCCCTCATTATCCCAATGCTTACATACGTCTCCTGATTAGCCACTAATAGGTATCATTTATTAATCGATATCTAGATACTTAACAATATATACGTATAGAGATAAAAAGGGAGAGAGAGAGAGAGAGAGAGAGTTTGGATTTGCCCACAGCAAAGAGCCAGTGCCGGTGCTGGTACTGGACCGGTGTCTGATGGCTACGAAAGCCATTTATAGTCCATGCAATCGATTATGCTCACACTGCGCAGAGTGGGCGAGAACGCTTCGACGATAGTGTTGAGTTAGCAGAAACGTCTACCAAAGATTAGCATATTCATGCTGTACCTACTACAATGGACAATATATCCCTTTAAATGGTTTAGATGGCAAAGTATCTGGGCTTCACATTTGCTAAGCGATAGCTTCTCTTCTCTAGGTATATCGCCTTAAGCAGGCAATGCCACAAAGAGGAAGGTCTAATAACTTAACCACAAACAGAAGGAGGATACTTGTGCTAACTAAAGAAATTAATTAACTCGATGCAACAAATTGAGCCAATATGTATCCACAACTACAGTTGTATAGGTACATTTGTAGGTGAAGCCCTTAGAAAAAGTATCTATCTGCATCTATACGCACCAGACCTGGATGTCCTGCAGATTTTCTTCATTTTAAAATGCAATTTACAAGAAACATTTTTGCATGCTCCTCGTGCTGCAAAAGTTTTCCAGGAAATAATACTTGTTTTTGCATATATAGTTATGCGTTACACAGAGAAGGATGCGTTTTTCGGGGACAGGAAGTCATTGATGTTTGCCATCATCTCCATATTCATTTTGTCCGTTTTGTAATCCTAATATCGTCCTCCACGGAGGAAATATTTTTTAATTTAGTCTCCTCTACTGGACATGGACACAACTAAGCAAATGAGAGAGCGAGAGAGAGAGAGAGAAGGTAAAGAGGAGCTTCATTGTTTGCATTTGGAAAGAATAACGTTGATCCTTGACAGGTACGATATACACAGTGCCCTGTAGGTGTAACCAAGGATCCACAAGTAAAATATAATATTTGTTCCTTCTGCAGATTGCAGTGGTTTATAAATGGAAACTGCTTTCGGCGAAAATTTCACAACCCTACTTGGGGAATCCTTTGAACTTAACTACCTTAAAAGATAAATAATAAATTTATCCAAACAGAGGGAACGATTTATATGTTTCTTCCTTACACACACACATAGGTACATAAAAATGCACATGTATATAAAAAACGAGAAAGATATATATCTGATTTGGTTAGTTTGGGTTCGTGTTGATGGGATAAAAAAGGGTTAGTCATCTTTGCACGTTTTTGCCTTGAAATTTTATTATTATTTATTTTTTTCGCACATTTATGAAATGAATTTTTTGCATGAATGATTTAGAATAGTTTTAAGCGTTTTTTTTTTGTTAAACTTCAGAGCAAATTATGTGTGAAAAAAAGATAGGTGCTGGTGGACGATTAAAAATAATATTTCTTTTATTGGTTTTATGGGTCTGTTTGTCCAATCTATGCTCGATTAAGTATGGGCACAGTGATCGTAAAATAAAATTTAAGCACTTTGTAACTTGACACTAAATAGAGATGATTATCGTGGAGAACGATTGGTTGAGTGCTTTTTCATTCTGTTTCTATGCGAACTGTTTAGTTGTAATAAAACAGAGATTGTTATATATTCGCAGCTTATATTCTGAAAGTAACAACTTAAAGGGTTACTGACTGTCACTGACTGACTTTAAACTGGATTCATCGCTACTCCAAACTACTTATTAGACCTCCTAAAATATTTCACTGCGACGTCACAAATTTCATGTAGCTTAACCTAGGCTTAAAAGAAGCTCCAACAATTAGCATCTGGCTGGCTTTTATCAGTTTATTATTATTTTAGCAGCTATGCAGCAGTTTCGACATGAGGTTTTTGATATAGCTTTAAAAGCTATTTTACCAAGATTCCATTTAGGACTTTATCGTATGGTAGTCTAATATTCTCTCCACACTGCTTACTTATCCCATAATGTAAGTCAGTATCAAAATTAATTACTAAATACTTCAAATATGCTTCTATAGAACTTCCTTAAGGTTTGCTGTTGCCTTGAAACATACCAACAATAGTTCTAATAAAAACAAGAGATTGGCTTACGCGCAATAATAGGGAATTAAAAGCTTTTCTACTATCTTAAGCCTCTTTTATTTAGTAGAGGGTTGATGCTACCATTAACTATATTCGATTTATTCGCTGCTATTTGTGTCATCGTCGATGTTGTCCTTTCTGCTTACGATACTCTCAGAATTATACAGGGTGTTGTCGATTTAATGTTCAGTATTTTGGGATATGGATTGTGGACATATTCTAAGAACAAAATCGTTCAAAACCAAGGGTCTTTATCCAATTTGTACCCCAGTTACAGAGGCCCTAATTTGGTGTATTGTTTGCTATTGGTTTGATGTAGGTAGGTGTGGAATTGTCGTGTCAATGGCCACCGCGGGCACGTTTGCAGCGGCTGATTCGTTGAACCCAATTTTGGATTTTTGGACGTCCGCTATCTCTCGCACAATATTGAGTACCTCTATTGACATCTGCTTGGTGGCTTGGCATACCCCAATGATTTAACGTAGCGCCGTAAAAAATGTCTAGAGGTGATAAATCACACGATCTAGATAAGTTTATTGAATTGAGTTTTCAATAAATCGATTGTTACTCCTGCTGTGTGGCTTGTGGTAACGTCTTGTTGAAACCAAATCTCATAAAAGTCTAGTCCATATAATTGACAAACGAAATATCTTTACAACATGTCTCCGTAGAGATCTTCATTAACTGTAACTTGACGTTCAGTTAATAAAGATAATGAAGATTTCATCAGAGTTGTTACTTCTCCTATGAACGAAAATACGATTTTTCTATCAAACGCCCAAAGAAATCTTCATCCTATTTAGTATGAGTGAACTATCAATGCATTTAGACTATAATTTCCTTATTTGCCTTCTTAGCCCAAAACACAGCGATTTACAACCATTTTTCTTCGTTTGATTTCTAAAGATATGTCGTTTTGAGATATTATAGCAGGGCAGAGGTATACAAAATCCCTTTAAGTTATGCCTGCTGCTGTTTTAGTTTGATAAGGTGCGATTAGACGGTCATCCAAACTTGTCATACGAATGAAATCTCGACGTCACTTTGACTTAGAATTTTTCCCAGTCCCGTGTGATCGCCTGTCATCCGACATGTCATTAAACGCGTCACCCGGATGATATACCAGATGACACGGTTTCTATGGCATCCAGATGACTGTTTTGATTGACCGTGTGATCGCATGTCATCCCTATTGGGCTCGCACATCCAGCAGATAAGACGCCGTGATATTTAGAGGACTGATGCATTAATTGTTCGAGGGTGTTAAGAGGGTCCCCTTTCCTGTTAACCGAGCAAACTATGCTAAAGTTCCATTCATCAGGCATACTTTCTTTTGACTAAATCCTGGTTATGCCTTGGTTTTTAAATTAAATAATTCCATCCATCCGGAGAAGCCACAGTTCTTACCTGCGCTTCTGCTCGTAGAGATCAGAAGCCGCTCTCCCATGTTTCCACCACCCCAAACCTATGGTTTGATGAAGAGTGCCGGAAAACGCATGCAGCAAAATCACATGCCTAAAATGCGGCGCTGCACAAAAGGACTAGGCGGCTCATGAGCTTTACGTGCAAAAGCAGAGTGCCAAAACTCGTTGCCCTTACCTGCGGCTATTTGTTATTGAGCCCCTTATCCGAGATCCAGAGCCCCAACCAAGAGATCTGGTATGGGTATCGCTAAGACAACGAGGAGTTCCTGAAACCTACGTACAGATGATCATGGACATGTACGAGGGAGCGAAGACAAAAGTCAGATGTCCCGCAGGAGATACCAATGAATTCCCAATAAAAGTCGGTGTTCACCAGGGAAGTGTCTTAAGTCCTTTGCTCTTTGTTACAGTCCTAGATTATTTGCTTGAGGGAAATGTGACGGACACTAAAGTTCATCAGTTATTCGTTGCTCGCTGCTACAAGCTCTTGATGGTTGGGTAGATGTTTCAGAAGGGAATGGGTATCGTATTATCCAAAAAAAGACAGAGTATCTGTACTGCCCATTCTTTGACCCAAGTCAACCCATTCCGGACATTTATTTGAATGGGGTTGTGGTTCCCAAGTGTGAAAAGTTTAAATATCTGATCGAATTAGAAGTTCCAGAATCCGAGGAAGCCTCCACGTCTCGAAAAAATTGGAGCACGACCGACTCAGTTGTCATGATCATGGAGGGATCCCACGAACCTTGTCAAAAATGCAGTGGCAATCAACGTTCCCTTACAATCGCGTGAGAGAGGCAGGCCTAAAAACTCCTGGATCACACAAATGCAGAAACACCAGCATTTGATTGGCCTCACTGATGAAGTGATCCAAAATCGGGATGCCTGCAGATATCTTTTCAGGTCGAACAGGCGAACCCCACAGGCGGACCAGTAGGAATGCAGTGAAATGGGAAGGTTATTATCCCTGTAATCCTGATCATTATCTCGTCGTTAAATGGAGAGAAGATGCTCTCCATTAACTTAAAGCTTAACAAATAATACTAAAAGTACACGATATAGAATCTTGTGAAGGAGTGTATTCCGTGGCTGAGTAAGCGCACTAGATACAAAGATTAATATTTGTTATTTACTCAATAGCAAACTCTCTGTTTGGTTAAACATACTGAAGCGAGGAATAATGTTACAAATTTCGAGGGCAATTGAAAATGATCACATATCATTTCAGATTTCAAAGCAATGGAATGCGCATTGCCCGATTGGCATGTGTATGTTCATTGAATGACTAAATCGACAGAACATTATCTCAGATACGCGCCCAACAACCAAATCCTCCCTCCTTAAACATACTTCGTTTACTTGTACATTAAATAGGAACCTTATTATGTCACGACATCGTTCCACTATTCACAGGTGTTTAACAACTCTCTTGCTCCCCCATATCATCACTCACTGAAGAAATATTTTCACTCGAACAACTTAATGGTAACAAAGGCGCACAGATGTTTTGACAACGTAATTGAATCAGTTTCTTGGAGTTTCCCTTTATTGAATTCACGACACGGTGCACTACTTCTACGAAAAAGTATTCCCATTACTTCGTGCGTGGAAAGAAATGTTATTTCCTGTTAACTGCTAGTAAACCTTTTGCGAGAACTTTCATATGTGCAAACTCGATTTTTTTTAACAAAGTGTTTAAATGTCTTTCTAAAGTATAAACGCAGTTCACCTTTGCCCCAGAAATTCTCGCTTTTTACTCCTGATTTTTGTTAGGACTACTTGAAAGTTTCAAAAGGGATCTATACTTGATTACACTTCCCAATTGAATACATTTTTTTTGCTGATTTAATCAAATCTCTTGTTGGAATTAATATTTTTAAATGTATGCTGTTCGCATTCACCTTGAATAACATTTGATGTCCCAATTTTATAATGAAGCTATACAAGCAATATTAAAAAACTAAATTGCACTATTTATGCTTCCTTTTTTTCCACGCGATCTGCTACAATTTATTCACTTGTGTACGCAGCCAACAAAACGATGTTTTAAAACGCTGAAAAAAAAAAATTAATTTGAATATTTTATTACATTTCATTCAAAGTTTTTCCCTCATTCGTTTTTTATTTAAAACATTTTTTAGTGAAACCATTTTTTTATTTGGTTAAGTAGTATTCATTTGGAATCTACCATTCATGATATTGTACTAGTGTCCCGGAAGAAGCCACTAACAAATTATTCACCCGGACATTTTTTTTTGTAAAAACTATCTATGTATTCAGAAAAAAAAAGTGTGCCTACATACAATTGCACAACAGGATGTGGATTGATGAAAAAAAATATGTAGTACGAGTTCGGGTTTTGTGGAAACTGTTACTGTTCTCCTTTTTAGAACATTGTACTGGTCGCTTTTGTTATCGACATGAGTGTGTAGCATCGTCAAAATAATGGCGTCAAATTACTGAAAACTATCAAAGTAAATTTAATTTGAAGGAAGAATGAAATTGAAATAGATTGTCTATATTGAATGTGACTAATGCTGTGACTAGTAAATGAAAATAAAAAGTAATTAAATGGACTTCGAGGTTAGTTATTGTATTGGTGGATTGAACAAACAGATGACACCTGTGACAGAACCAAATTTAAATGTCTACGTCAAATTGAGTCAGCTCTGATGGATATACCAAAGTTAGGGCACATAGATGGACCTGAAAAATTAAAGAAGGAACAGTCTGTCCATTTATCTCAATATGTTGAGAAATTAAATATATTTCTTATTTCATTTTTCAGGTCCATCTATGTGCCTTTACTTTGGTATATCCATCAGAGCTGACTCAATTTGAAGCATACATCCAACGTTTCACAAAATAATACGATTTCTCGAGCTCCTCAGTATAAGCGTTTTTTTTTTTCAACTATGACCTTTTCATTCGACCCAAATCTCTTACCTCCGAGCCAATTCTTCATGTTTGGAAACAAGGAATAGTCGCAGGGGGCTAAATCTAGGAAATATGCTGGATAAGACAGCAGTTCGTAATCTACCTCATGCACATTTACTATTGCGACTACGGACTTGTGCGATGTGCATTGTCCCGGTGGAAAATAACGTTATTTTTTCTTCGCCAAATGTGTCCGTTTTTGCTTTAAATCGGCTTAGTATTGATCCAGCAGCCCCGCGTAATATGCACCAGTGATAGTGTTACCCTTTTCAAGGTAATCGAAGTGAATAACACCGCTTGTATCCCATAAAACTGGTCTTCTTCAGCTTCGATTTCAAGTCCATGATTCGATTGTTTCTTGGTCTCTGGTGTGTTGTGGTGAATCCATGTTTCAGCAACGTTTACGAAAAGGCGCTAAAACTCGGTCAAATTTCTATTGAATATTGCCAAACCACTCCTTTAAAGTTGTAGTAGCCCTAGATTGCCGATCATCTCTCAAGAAGAGATAGCTGAGCAGTTCAACATTCACCTTTGTGCCGGAGCATAGAGACATTCCGGGTAACAGCAAGGCTGACGAACTCGCCAAACTTGGAACTACCCTCTCAACCTTGCCTGAAAAGGGCTCCTTAAGCATACCAGTTTCCACGTGCAAACTCTTGTTTTAACTGGATGCAATAGAAAAAACTAACCACAGATGGACAAATGGTACTACTTATCTGACAACGAAGCAGATTTGGCCTAGGCTGGATCTAAGACGCTCAAGGAGCTTGATTACCCTTAATCTATCGCACATTGGTGCTACAATTAGTGTCATAACTGGACACTGTCTGTTACGCAGGCATGTAACAAGGTTTGACGCCTATTACAACGACTTCTGTAGGAGCTGTATGGATGAGGAGGAGGAGGAGACTACTCTACACCTTCTTTGCGCATGCCCTGCTCTCTCCCGAAAGCGAAATCTCCATATGGAGGCCTTCTTCTATAATGATCTTAATGATCTAAACTCAACCGACCCAATATGTCTCTCACGCTTTATAAGCACCTCAAATGGTTCAACGTGTAGGCAGGAACTTCAGATCCACGTGGTATCACACTAGACCTTATATAGGTCTAAGTGAGTCGGACTTCTATCCGACTGCCACTTCAACCTAACCTAACCTAACCTTTAAAGTTGTCAAACGATTGATTTTTGCTTGTCGATTGTGAGCAGACGCGGCACCTATGTAGCGGAATGCCTTATCATGTCCAACGATTTGTGTTAAATTGACCTATTAGCCCTTAGATTTTTTCGACCATTTCTGGTGTGATGACCTCAATTGGGCGACCAGAATGTTCGGCGTCACTTGTGCTCGAAAGACCGAAAATAAGTAAACCTCAGTGGTGAATGGTCCCAATCGATGTTGAAGAGTCCCCAAAATACTTGTCAAGCTTTCGTTTGGTTTGTGTGCTGGGTTTTTCTCTTCAAAAAGTAGTGTTCTTTGAGCACTCGAAATTCTGTAGACAGTTATAAAATGGCTGGCCTATTTGACAGATTTATCTAAAAACGTTGATGCGTTCTTTTGATTAACAAAAATCCGGGAAGTCTTTTAGACTATGGTTTCTAAAGCGTTTCACCTACATGTGGTGGTTTACCTCCAAACGAAGAACTGGCTTTGAATAGAAATTTGAATGGCAGTGACAGAATATCATGGGCACCTAAATCCTTCCAACTGCCATGTTGTAAAGGACCAGCCAAAGGACCAATCTCCTGCTTCAGGCAAAGTTCAGAGCTTGTCTGAAACTGGGATATATTCCAGATGGTTGAAAATAGGTGCGTGTGGTGTTTAGTCTTAAGGCTTACCAGTGATTAAGGTTCAATAAAATTTCCATAATTTCCCTTAAAAAACCTGAGACACAACACGCATATGTATGGTCAGGGCAGAAATGTGGAAGGAGTCCTACACAGAATAACAAGAAGTCTTTTACCCATAATTAATTTACCTCAACAACTGAACACAGAAACCATTATTAACTTTTTTTATCACATTTTCTATGATTGAATACAACGTAGATCGTGAATGGCATCCTCTCTTCTCTTTCATTTCATTAGGAATGCACATCAGTGCACGCTTGAAAAATGCGCTGTTTTTTCCTGCCATTACAGTTTACAGACATTTAGAACCAACGTGCATCGGTATCTCGCATTTCCTTCACTTTCCTAATGCCTGCACTGAGTTACTTCATTATAAGGGTATCCAAAATCCATTTAGTCACCTACGTGGATGATAACAGTAAAACTATGAAATCCACCTTACAACTATCAAAGAATCCTAACTAATGACTTTGAAAAGGCTACAATGGCACGCAAATTTGTGAACTGGGACATTAGCTGGAAAGCATCCATCTTTAATCAAAGGAGACTTACGCCACTAACCAATTATGAGAAATCCGTGTATGACTTTGACTTATTTGACTACCATCAAAGACATACCCATAGATGATTCGAAGACGGAGAGGGGAACAGTCCTTCCGACTGACGGATTACTGCAGTGCCGTTCAAACTGAGATCGACGCGTTTAGGATGGCTGCCGTACAACTCTTCAGATCTTCTTGCTACATCGCAGTGGAAGAAATCGAGAAAACAGACTTACAGGGTAGCTGTTTAGTTTACCATCACTAGCAATTGCACCATAACTCTGTATAGGGTGTTGTAGGTGACGTTAAATAATGCGCCCTACAAAATAATGCCCGGCGGGCTTTATTTCTATTATGGCTTGGAAATAAAACCACATTTATGAAAAAAGAAAAACAAAAGAAATAAGGCCAATGCTATTGAAAGTTATTTCAATTATTAAGAATCGTCAAATGGAATATGGATATGGAAATAAAGCCCACATGACTCATGAGGTATTATTTCCACATAAAAATGGAAATAGGGCCATATGTGGTCATATTTTGTAGAGCGATATTTCACCTCACCGGTGTCGTACACTGCGACCTTGTGGTCTATTGTGCATTTATACCTTGAAGAGGTTTGTTCCTTATATATAGGGCAGAGCCCCTCACCCGGAATTATGTTTAATTATCTTTGCTTTGACTTTAGCCTTGGTAAGGAAATCCCACTCGGACCACCTCTTGTGGAGAATGAGTTGTGGATCCATGGTTGTTAAATCCGTATATTGGATTTGGTGTTTTCCAAAATATTTAAACCTTTTTTGGGTCAGTTCCCCAGTAGTTTTGCAGGTCTCATTGCAGAATCTGCAGAGACCTTCATTTGCAATACCTATTTTCCTTAGGTGTTCCCTGAGTTTACAATGTCCCGTTATGAAACTAGTTAGGATTCGTAGGATATTCTCACTAAGACTGATGCATGCCTTTAATCTTTTAAGATTATAGTCTCTAAAAATGTCCTGTCTCAGACTTTGGAGATTGTGATAAAGGCCTTGCCCTTTTTTTACTTTTTCGATTTTCCAAATTGTTCAAGACCTATGAAGGGTTTTGCTGCCCCTCGTCTCGCTCGAGAGTCCGCCATCTCGTTTCCAATAATGTTCACATGGTCTGGAATGTCCCAGACAGATACTCCATTTTTCTTGGATTTAGCCTTAAGTACAAAGCTAAGTGTTTGGGCCGTGATCACAGAAATTTTGGACCAGTCACAAAATTAATTAATAAAAAAGCTTTTAACGTGAACAGGACTCACTTAGCGCGAAATTAAACTCTTTTAAATTTCAATAAAAATCTATCACTCAAGTTATTCAAGGAAATGAGTTATGAAAGTTATAATGATAATCACGTCTAAAGCTTGAATAATTTCGTAACATACTGTAAATGCAACCAAACACGTCACTTTCAGTCCAAAAAAATTTTTATATATAAAATCCTTGATATAACCAGAACACATTTAGGGGGGGAAATTAAATATTTAATTTGATTTCCCGTATAGCTTGGCACTACTTCCGTCATCGTTCCTAATCAAGAGCGACTGATTGCGGTCGTTTTTTTTTATCGAATTTTTCCCTCTGTGTGTTTTTACTAAAAAATAGTATTCTTCCGCCTACACTTGAACTTTTATACCCATGACCTTTAACAGGAGAAAAACTTCCTGACCCTCTATCGTCGTCGTTCTTGTGCTCTCATCTATTCTTATTCTTAGTCTCCGCTGTTGTCGTGGTGATGCTGGGATTTTCTGGAATTAGATTTTCCTTCAATTTAGTCGACAAAGGAACGGAATGCTTGCCATCAAAATTCACTTTTCTGCACTGTTTATTGACAAACGAATTCCATAAAGTTTGTATGTTTGTAAAGAATCCGCCATAATAACTTTACGCGCGCTGGCAAAAGAGAGAAGGGCAAAAGTGTGCCAACTGCCAAGTCGGCATGTTTATAGAAATATAGGTACGCAAAAATAATACAAACATTTGTTTTTTAGTCGAATACTTAAAACAACACAGAAAACGACAGCATGAATACGAGTATGTGTCGGTGTTGCAGCAAGGACGTAAGAATTCTATTTTAAGTCTTCGCAGTGATACTTGCTCTTACCTCTTTGCATGTAAATCATGTTAGAGACAGGAATTCCAAGGGATTTTGACAAGCATCACACACAAAAGCGTTAGACACGATGTAATAGGTTCCAGTACAAGGTATGCATCCCCCGTTTATAAACCTTTGGAGGAGCGCTATGCTGGGCCAATATATATTCCATCCACGCTTGGCACGGTAAAAAGTTGAGTTTTACTCTATCCTGTTTCAGCACAGGTGCTATCTTCCTGCCGATGATAAACTGGCGAAAGAAAATGAGAAGAAAGGATACTCTCTGTAGAGAATTTTAATGTTGGCAATAAATCAGGTTGCTAGTGGCACCACATCAAAGGGCTGCAGGGTAGGTGGGTGGGGTGGGTTGGGGTGGTTGGGTGGCTTTTGGTATTGCCTCAGCTTTAAAACCAAAGCAATGCAGGTTCTTCAGATCTTCAACCCATTCCCCCGCGTAGTAGGGGTACTCATTCTTGTACCGCCAATGGAAGAATGTTTCCTTTCTTATAGATAGTTTTCGGTGTGAAGTTCATAAGACCTAAGTGTAAAGTGAGGGAAATGAGTAATTGTGTGTGCGACGCAAGTTAGAGAGTGTAGTTTTATATGATATTTTCATGATATGATACACTTTCATGAATAACATACTCGAGTTCTGCATATTGGGGCAACTAAGCGCAGATAAAGTGGCACAAGGAGAGGAGTGCAGAATAATAAAAGAACTTGTTCCTTGAGATTTAATCAGCAATCAAGTCAAAAGAGTGGTATACGGCTGTACGCTTTTGTGGCGAGAAATATATCCTTCCCAAGTGACTTATATTTTTGGTTCGTTTTTTTTCTGTAGGTATTTCTTTTTTTGTTTGGGAAAGGTGGCAGACAGATGACATAAATTCTGGTGTTCCACTGGGTGAAATTTAAATCGGTGGATTTACCTAAGAAAAAGAAAGTTTTTGTCGAGAGGAATTTATAAAAAAAAATACAACATATTCGCTGGAGAAATCCCAAAGAATAATGGACCACTTTCGTCTACGATTAGAGAGTTCAGGTAGGTGTAACATTTTGATTGCGACCAACTTTACGAATGGATAAATCTACCCAGCGAACAGCGAAAGGCATTTATTTTTCATGGCACAGTAAACCTAACAAAAGGGAACTATCCTAAGGGCATAATCATTTTGATACATAGCTTTTAGCTTACCCTTATATCGATCGCAGAGCCCTAAAAGTATTTTCGTATAATTTGCGATGAATTAAATATGTCCTCTCGCCCGAACTGCACATATCTAAGGACTTTTAATTAGAACTGAATATACTCCATAGCGATTTAAACGTTACCCCGACCCTGCCATATATATTCTTAAACCGATGGAACCAGACCTTCTTCATATACCTACAAAAGTTGCCACAGAATTTTGTTGGACCCTTATAAGCCAACTTTTGGGAGACTATGAATAGGGTCTGGTAAGCTCACAACATATTTTTATTTTGCGTTGAATTGGAAGCATGAGAACCTCTTGCTTGTGGTTCGACATATGAACAGTAGGCTTACGCAGAATATAGTAATACACCACCAAAAGTTCGTTCATCATGTCAAAAGTCCAAGCGGAACAACAGAAGTAGGGAATTAATTCTCAGACGTGTGGTGCAGGCTTGTCTTAATGCAAACATCTCCTCACATTTAGGAAACCATCCCCCCAACAGTTTTCAATACAATCCTGGATTCGTTCTTTGTATAACAAAAGGAGGGTGCCCTTTTATTATAAAATGAATGCTAGGCATAAACGGCTAAAGCCTAGCTTTAGGACAGTATGGGCCTTTGTGAGTTTCGCATGCAAAGATATAAGGCCGACAGTTTAATGTCAACTCCGAAATTCATTTCACGACTTCTCTTACTCTTCGATGTTTGTCGATTTTTTCGCATCAGATGGGGCAGCGAAAAAAAAAGTTAGGTTTTGTGGGATGGTCCAATGCCAATCATTTACCGCTTTTAATTCTATTAAAGAAAACCGTCCTGCAAGTCTCTTTGAGTGTATGTTTGGCGCTTCCCCTCTATGAAAGGAATACACGCTTACACTTCTGATCGTCCAATCAGAGATATTAGCGCGCTTCTTTCTGCTGCATTCAAAGAATGTATTATTTGCGTTGTCTGTTTCAAAGTCCTCATACTGACATTATCCACTTCTAAGTTTTGCCAAGCATGTTGGGGAAGACTTCAAAGTACCTACCTACATTCGGCAAAAAACTGTTTAAGGAGTTGACTTCACAGTGTTCTCGTCTATTTTATTTAGAAACGTCTTAAAATTAGCTTAGAGCCTTCTTGCTTGCCGCTTACACTTCAATTTCCGCACTTACTTCACCCCTGCTACCGCTTAAATATAGATAGGGGTGAACGGCAATGGCGCGGGCGGCGGCTTCTGACATCATTCGATGTAAGCTTGCAACTGGGATTTTTTAGACTTCGGCCGTCTGTTTTCTAGAATTTTTTCATCTCTCGTCAGGTTTGCCTAATAACTTAATAAATCCACGGGAATTTACTCCACACATAGTGGGAAAAAAGTGAAAAAGTTGTTTCCCGCTTTAGATTTGGAAAAAATATTCGTCCAAGAAGTGGAACTGATTCCCAATTCAATTTTGAAATAAGTCCACATGAAAAAATTTGACTTATTTCCCGCTATGTGTGGAGTTAATTCCCGTGGATTTATTTCTCAGCTCACCTTTTTCGCTGCTTTT
The DNA here is from genome assembly GCA_963576555.1 of Ferdinandea cuprea. Classification (NCBI taxonomy): domain Eukaryota; kingdom Metazoa; phylum Arthropoda; class Insecta; order Diptera; family Syrphidae; genus Ferdinandea; species Ferdinandea cuprea. Next base: position 102,863,656 of record OY754959.1, on the reverse strand, counting down.
CAAAAATCCAAAGCCAACTTGAAAGTCGACGGTAGACGGAATTCTTTTCCTGAGCAGGAGGACTTTATCTGATCGCAAAACATCGGTAATTCATGTTTTTCCATCCACAGATGTACGTAATCAGATCTTTTGAGTGCTTTCGATGTTTCGGACGTTTCCATACGTAAAAGAAGTTCCATAGATCATGTCCCATGATCGATATCTGCTCTGCTCCAGTGGTGTTTTCTTTCATATGAGAGATTCTGTCGCGTCAAATGCTAAGCCTATGCCTGTAGGATAGGAGTAGACGGACAGCTGCAGAATGAATGCACTAACGTGTATTGTGGAGTTTGGGATAAGAGCCGGACGAAGACATGCACCAACATGTATCAACGGGACATATCAACGAGAACGTAAAAACCCTGAACGAACATATGCAGAAGTAGATAGCAAACGACGACGAAAGACGATTGAACCGGAACGTAAATAGACTGTACACAAGGGCGACAGGTCTTATATACTAAAACATAGCGACTCTTGCTAGTTTAGTTTTTAAATTTATCAGTTGCAGTTTGTACCGAGAGGAAAGTAGTTCAAAGCCACTAAGCTTGTGTTATTAGTGAAGATCAGTTGTAGTTTGTATTTGAAAGAGACTAGTGAAGCCACTAAGTATTTATTATTGTTCGATATAAAATAGACAAGTTCTATCGAAGTTTTGTTCTTTCTCTTGGAATATAAATTCCTACAAATTGGAGGCTCAACCGGGATATTCCTACAGCCTGCATTTCGACTCTCTAGAGCTTTGATCAACACGACCTTCTTCTGGCACAACTTGTCTTTATAATGTGCATACACATCAAGCCCAAATAGCACAAGTTGAGGAAGAAGAGGGAACGGAATGGTTCTATTTTTATTCCAATTCCAAAAATTTAGACTTTAAAATCAAAAAAAGAAATCAAAGGGCTTGCTTTGCGTTTACGTACGAGTATGTGTCTGTTGTTTAATTTTACCTTTCTTTATTATTTAAACTTCTTAGTAGCAGCTCAGTTTAAATTTTACACGCGCAACAAATCGGATACTTTAAAGTGAGTTGTTCACTTGGAAGATTCTGTTTCCATCTCCAGACTCTGTTGCATGATTTCACACAGCGGAACTAATCCCAAATATTGTGACAAAATTTCAAACGACCCTTAGGCAGACATAGGTACGAGGATACGTAAAATATAATATTCCATTTTTGCGTAGGCATCATTTCAAAACACTCAATTTAAATCAAATCTCTTATTTCAAAGCTTCTATGTAAATTTGATGTCCATACATATTTTTTGTTGTTTGGTTAGTTTGCTCGAAAAAGCCAGTCGAAACATTAAATAAGAAGTCAGTTTTTTTTCCAATATTTTTTGTTGCAAAGATTAAGCCTGTGATTGACCGCATTGCTAACTTTTTCAATAACAAAACGCGTTGTTCATGAAACGCAATTTAAACCACGCCATGTTTTGACAGGACATTTATATTAGACCGAGTCAAGGATGTTATATCGCTGGCAAAAAGAGAAATGTCCTGCTGAGTATTTAAATTAATTTATTTCATTTTAGTCACTTCAAAAATAAATTCAACTGCTACTTTGTGCAATGAGCGCTGAATTTGGCCGCCGACGTGGCTGGCTTGGATGAATGAAAAATGAATTAAAATTCGGTCCACACGTAGCGTAGCGCATCACATGTAGTTCTTCATTTGTAATCGTATTGTTGTGTTTCAATTAATATCGCAGTAAAACAAGCGGTAAAATAACTCGTGACTTTGCGGGATTAAGCTTTGAAGTTTTAGCTACACAGAGAAGTCCTTACTAATCTGCATTAAAATATTTCATTTGGCACTTATTTTGGCACGGGAATTGTTTTATTGGATGGTGGTCGTGCGTGAGGATTTGCTTAATGTCAATCCATTTGACAAATGGTACGTTGCTCAACTGTAAGTGCCCTAGATGGATAGGGTGTTCAACTAGTGAGCAACTGCTAAGCGTAACTTTTGATTGTGGTTCCATTTGCCTAACATATAAATTTATTTACACTTCAACTGATAGTCTAAGCGTTAGCGGGTGGCTGGAGTAATGTGTCTTAGGGGCTAGATATAGCTATCATTGAAATGCATCAGTGGAATAGTTGTTTCATATTTTTGACAAGTCGGTTATAGCAATCATAGACAAATTTCTGCCAGTAAAAGGCCACTGGTATAGGTTTTAAGGTTAGAGTTGATCATAGAAAGCAAAACTGACAGCTGAGAATAGAAAGAGAATCGAACACATCAGTGGAAAGATTGTGTTCCAAATTGTAGAAACGATTATCAGCTGTTCATTGAAAACGATTTCTGTCAGTGAAATAATAAAAATGGTTTTAAAGAAAAGTTTAAATCAGAATTAAGTAATTTTGTTTTTAGAAAAATTCTGTAAGTGATTAGCTTTATTTTGATACCATTAAAAGACAATGCTTAGTCGTCTTTAAATCGCAAAACAAAATGCATTCAGTGATGCATTTCAATGATAGCTATAACTAGCCCCTTAAGGCTTAACATAAGAAAGTAATGAATTGAGAGTTCTTTAAAAGACGTCATCCACGAATCAGTAAGTGATGATGAATGTGGTAAAGTACTGAAATGTTTGATTAGTACTTTAATTAAATTATGCCAATTGATATATCAAGACAAACCATTTCAGACTATTTCACTTCGTGATAGAGCTTCGATGCGATACATTCATCGATTCCTTTAAAGTCCAGTCTTCTAACTGGACCTACCATGTCGATTAAAACAGATATGACAAATTTTTAAAGCATTATGTTTCCATTTCTCGGAAGCTTTGAACACCAGCACCTGAATGAAGCACTCAAACGCGGACACTGATCTATCAAACTTTTAGAGAGATAATTTCATATAGGTACTGTAGTATATCTATAAACGTTTTTCCGAATTTTTTAGCACTCATCACGTCAGGACATAGAGTTGCGAGCTTGGTTTGAGCAAACATAGAGAACATTTCTTCGCGGTGCGTCACAGCCAGTTGTATCACTTAAGCCTATGCTCTGCAAAGCTTGATGACTGATCAGAATGCCTACTAATCACTTGCAGTCTTTTCTTGCTAGTGATAGCAAATATGATGCATGCTTCCCACAGACAGTCTTTCAAACTAGTTACGTATTTCAGCAACCTGAAAGAGTGTAGAGTCAATTCAAACACAGTCATCAATGGAGGCCTTTAATAGGAATGCCGGCATTCTCGGTCTTGGGAAAACTTGCTCTGAACCTTGGTGAGCTGGTTTGTCTCTTTGACCAAACCAACTCAAATAAGATTCAGGTCTTCCTGAATCGCGAGTTAAGTTCTTAGAAGTGGTTGAATGATTAAGTAAGGCTTCCAAATGCAGGCTGGCTGTCACCAGGGACACATATACTTTTACCTGTAGTCATTACAATATTTATAGCTTGGGAGACTTATTTGCCTTACCAACAAAAGGCCCGACGAAGTCATATTCCACGGAAGTACCAGCACCTGAATCCTGACAGATTTTTGAACCTGTCGCGAAAATACGCCTTCTTTCCTTTGGTTCAGATCGAAGACAAAATCATTCTTGATTTTGCAATTTTGACGCAACCATAGGAGATTTCTCGCCCGGTGTGATTGAAACTCCAGTGCAAGTTCTACCAAAAACTAATTCCTTTTCTCCTCCAGACCGTCCTCCTAAACCAGACTTTCCATGCTTTTAATAGAAAAGTCATCCTTAGCAATAATTGGTGTGAGAACCACTTTATCCATTCCCCAGAGAGATGAAATGTAGATAATTGCCAAGCTAGCCATAAAATATTTTCTTCAAGACAGGCAGGAGCTGGGTGGATATTTTCAATAGGTTCCCTTCAAACCCTCAAAATATGGGGTAGCATAGGGATTGAGGGTTTCGATCTTTTCTCATATATAATATTATAGTCTCTGTGAAGACACCAGCCGTTTGCTGAATTGGTCTGAATTGACCTAATTTGATGACTGCTTACCAACCGGACCATGTCAAAAGAACTTCTAATGGTTTAATTCAGGTCATGAAAATCTTCCTCTATTATTTGTCCAGTGTTTAGAAAGTGTTTTACTTCTTGACCAAAACACGCAAGACACAATTTTTGCCGACACAATCTATAAATAATTGGTTGAAGCGTTAATGGCAAAGTTCAAGGAGGGTTGAAACCTAGTCATTATCATTATATTGCACATTTTTACGTTTTTTCGCTCGTCAAATGCGGTGACGTGAAACAATGCCAAACGAAATAAAGCCAAATTCTAAAAATTTTAAGAAAGAGGGTTGCAATCCCTAAATTCCGCGTAGCGGGTCACCAAGGTACTGTTGCCAAAGGAGCCTTATTTTAAGTTTGGCTGTATTTCGTCTTCACTTCAAATAAAAATTATTCACTTCTTGTTATGTTTTGATTCTAACTTTTCAGTGTAGCACTTCTACATGTTAGATACTTCTGATGAAATCTATTAAACATGTTTGAGACTTTCAAATCAATTTTGCGGGCCATAAATTCAAAATTTAATCAACTGTCACACAGGGGACCGATTGTCCACAAGGACAACACATGATTTGTCATCAGCAACACCAAAATGAGTCATCATTAACTGAGCCTATTCTTCAAACGACACTTCAATCCGTCAACAGAAAAACAAAACTCAATTCCATCCTCAATTATTGATCGATGAGCTGCCAAAGTTTAACAACTACACTTTTCCATCTGCGCCTACAAATTCATTTCATAACATCAATCGACGAAAAAAATCACCTTTTTCCTGGGGTAAAATATCTGCAATGGCAATTGAATGTCCTTCGACACAACTCCACAGGAATACGAAAATCCATTTCTTACCCTGTTTACCTTTTGCGTTACGACAAATCAAATCAAATCAACCAAAGCACTAGTATCGTAAAACAAAACAACATGGCGCGCGTCTTACACGGATACATGTATCTAACCTACATTTCATGCAGCAGCAATCGATCACAAGGACCACGTGTCTCGACATTGATATCAATTGATTTTGATTTATATCAATTCACATTGCCTGCGCTCTGGTTGGTTACCTCATGTTTTTCATCAATCCTACCACTACGCAGGGTAACATCTCAAATTCTACTTAGAACACTTAAGTTTGTCATAAATCAAGACTTGTTTCTGTCAACCGGCTCTCCAGTTCAATTCATCTCTCCTCCTGATGATGCTGATGATGCCCCCCCCCCTCTCATTCCTTCCCCCAGTCAGTGTCTTATTTTCATTATTTTCACGAACAAATTAAATTACACTCACAATTTATATCGATTACATTAATAACAAGGATTTATAGATGTAATTAAAAATAAAACAACAAAAAAAAAAAATGGGATCGCTCGCAGAAAATCTCAGCGGGAGATGAATGGTGTAAACAAGAACTTTTCACTCTCTCAAGGACGAGGAAAATTTTAAATCCAAAATCCATAGAGAAAGAAAGAACGAAAAAAAAAAACTTACTTTTGAAACGCGTACGCTTTCAATTAGAATTCAATTAAAGAAATAAGCCAGACACTTTACTCTCTCAAGAATTTGCAATTATAATTAGTTTCTGTGTGCGTGTTTGTATGTGTTGCGCAGCATTAGAGCCTCTTCGACGGATTTTCTATATACACAAAAGAAGACGACGACGACGACAACAAGATGAAAAGTATTTCATTAAACTTTTCAATTTGAATACTTGGTTCGCTTCGCAGCGGATGTACGCGCCAACGAATCAAGGGTAACCAACAAATGGATTTTCATTCATTCATTCGGTAAAAAGAAAAACTTAACAACACAACAAACTTCTCTCGAAGGAGAATAAAAGAAGAAAATGTCAAACCATGTATCTCATTTCACGCAACATTAGGTGTGAAACAATATCGACGTGCAAATTAAAATGCGTCCTTCCTTTGTGTGGGATTTGTGTTTGTGTGTATGTGTGTGAGCGGAACAGGCATGAATAGAGAAACTTTTTGTCGCGCTCTGTGAGGCTGGTGACGATGCGAAAAGACGTTTAATTGATTTTTAAACATGGTTTTGTCAGAAGGAAAGTGAGGCATTAGAGGAGTATACTGTGGCTTTGAGGGCAAACTGCAAGTTCACACAGTCATTGAACAAATTAAGTGCTACACTTTGACGAGAGGGACAAGTTTAAGGAACTTTGGCAAGTTGTATTTACTCTGATTGGAATGGAACAGCGATGGAACAAGGAGAAAATTGAGGTCAAATTTATAGGGAGTCGTGGAAGGTGTAGGTATTCACGTGGTTACATTTTCTCAAGTTGTCGAGACTTTTGAAATCCTTTTACTCACGAGTTTCTGTCTGTGCATGAATTAAATCATTTTTGAATATAATTCCTTTGAATTCAATTTTTTTTTACGACTTCAGTTGGCATAAATATAAATAGTGAATGTAGTCGTAATTTAAGAAATTCATTTTTGCAATAAAAAAATTACGTTAAAAAGAATCTGTTACATTCTTTGAAGTCGCTAAAAAAATACGTAACATTCATTGAATTCATTCAATCGGTTGAAGACATTTCAACTGACTCCAAAGACTATAAACTTCAAAAGGCTTTGTCTGACTGACTGACTGACTTGACTGACCTGACTTTTAACTGACATAAATTTTTAATCCAATTATGAAGTCATTGAATTGATTCTCTTCTTAAATATTCAATATTTTGACTGACTTTAATGGCTGCTTTAATTTCGGCTGTGACAACTAATAAAAGATCGTATCGCTTTCATAACCAGTCTGTAGACGGTCAATATTACTGTGCAATAGCTAAAGTGAAAACATTTGATACTGATTGGTCAAATGGGGTCTGGAAAGGTCCTAACAGCTTTACTCCAATTAAAGTAAAAAAAAAAAATTTTAAACATTTTTTTCGGAATTTATTAATTATTTCGAAGGAAAGCTCCGACAAAATGCAAGGGTAATGCTTTTCTACAGTTGATTGATGGTGTGTAAGGGTAGACAAATTTAAACTCTATATCAAATTTGTTGGTGGTACCTGTCATTGTGTTTTAGTGCTCTGTTGTGCATATCAAAAATTGGATTGTTTCATTTCCATGAAAATCCCATATCCACATTCATATTTTCGCTTTTTTCCGGACAAATTCGGGGCTCTTGCCGTTTAAGCGCTTCCATCAGGACAACGCAAACATGGAATAAGGATAACGATGCAAGTGGAATGGAACGTATCAATTTTGCCAGATTATTGCTTGATTGTTTGTCACAATGCTTACGAAGCAGAAAACAAGAGGGCAGGCAAAGAACCACCTCACAATTCGAATAATGTATAGATAGATAAGGAGTTCTGTTAATTTTTGCAAAACCCTTGTAAACTATTTTTAAGCATATATTCAAATTTTTTGTATTCTGCATATGCATACGACTTATTTAGAGTCAAAATTTGTAGAACAGTGTTATTTGCGTCCATCGATAACTTATTTCCTTTTCTGTTTGTTAAGCTAAAGACGTAGATTTCCATTTATATGTCCCGTTTCCAACTATCTCCTCTCTTTTATTCTGCATTCAGTCTTCATATGTCATATGTCATATGTGCCATTCTTTATGAAGCAATTTAGCAATTAAGCAATTCTTGAAAGTTGCTATACATTTTTCCTACGTTTTGGGCTACGTTTTTCAATTTTCATGGATATTAGTTGATGGTTTTTCTCAGATCGAAAATCGACTTAGGTTTGGTTAGGTTATAAAGGGCTTATGACATGTATACCATTTGTTTCAGATAATCCGGATTCCGAATTCCGGAGAGGACTCTAATTATCATCGTAAGTCGGGATTTATTCAGATTCAAAAGCCCTTGACTTCTTATTATATAAATAGTGGCCATAGAGCCTTGGATACTCAATTACAAACCAAGTCCACTTGGTCCACTTTTGACAGGCCATATTAGTAACATTTTCTAATATCTTAGCTTTAACCACGCATAACTGTGTAGTTTTGTATCTGCATTTTGCCGCTTTCTCTTGAAAGCTCTTCTGCGAGCTCGTTCCCATCTTATTGTAATGTCCGGGCACCCAGAACAGCCAAACACGGTTCTGCGCGCAAAATGACTTAATCGTTCAGCGGTAGTACCAGACCATCTCGGATCTGATGACACATGATTCCAGCGCTCTAAAGGCAGCCTGACTATCAATGGAAAAAGTGATATCCTTTTTTGATACTAGCAGTTATTCTACGGTCTTAAATGCAGCTAGAACCCCCGACTGAAAAACACTGCAGCTTTTTGAAAGCCTAAGTGATACTTTTCGACCAGCCTCCGCAGAATAAATTCCATTCGTGTATGAGTGTATTGTTATTGTTAGTTATGAAGTAGGAAAAAGGAGGAGAAACAGATGAGTTCGAGATAGTGCCGTTTGTGTTGGCACCTGTCCTGTGCGCTATCTTCTCAAGAATTAGGTTGAAGAAGTCCCATGATTTTATTTGGGCGGAATCCCGAAATCGGACATTGTCATGTAGAGTTTAGGAACTCGAATTTTTTTGTGTAGATTTGGCTTATCTGGCGGGCGCGGGCTGGATAACACATTATTAATTGGCAATAAGTGTGTTGAAAAAAGTTTTGAGATGTTAAAGTAGTTCTGTTAATAGAAGCGGTGGCGTATTTCGTTTCACAAATCGAAATCTAATCTCTATATTTTGACTTTCGAAAATTGCCAAAATGGATGGTTAACTTGGTTTGCAGCTACTGCAACAAGGGACTGGATCTGGAATCCATGGAGAGTAGTCTCGAGCGAACTTTTCAGTCAGCCTTGGCAAGAACTCATCCATATTCCAAGCAGAAGTCTTCGCCATTAACCAGTGCGCTAGAATTAAATTAAGTTCTAGCACACGAGGTTAAACTATATTTATCTTTTCAGATAGCCAAGCAGCCATCAAAGCTCTTGACTCATCTGTCATAAAATCAAAGCTTGTTCTGGAACCCTTCATGGCCATCTATGAACTTGCTACGAAAAATTTAGTCATTCTTCACTGGATCCCAGCCCACAGGGGTTTTGCTGGCAACGAAACGACTGACTCACTGGCTAAAGCCGGCGCAACAACACCACTTGTCGGCCCTGAACCATTCTGTGCTGTCAGCAAAAATCACTTCAGGAACTTTGCTAAAACGCCTATCCCTGATCGAATCCAATGAAGTCTGGCTCAATTCACATGGTCAGAACTGTACCAAACATTTATTCCCCAAATTCCACCCCAGGAAATCCAAATTCCTAACTAACCTGGACAGGAATAGTCTAAAAATCCTGACAGTAATATTCAGTAGTCACTACCTCCTGAAAAAACACCTTCACCGCATTGGCCTCTCACCGGACCCTACATGTAGACTCTGTTTAGAGAGTGACAAATCCTCTCTTCACACACTCATGGCGTGCCCGGCTCTCTTTCGTCTCAGGAAGGACATCCTTGGTGAGGAAATTATGTCATCAAATTACCTTGCTACCCTGCATCCAGAGAAGATTCTCGTCTTCCTCACCTCCTCCGGAGTCAAACATTTGCTCTAGGACCCCACCAGGGAAGGCACAATAGGCTCTATAAGGAACCGCAGTGCCAGAGCCCCATGTAGGCTCTCCCGACTTGGCATCTATCTATCTATCTATCTACTGCAACAAGTTGCTTTTATCTTCATGCAATCAATTTTGAAAGAACTTTTGATTGATTCAAACTAGCTTGCCCCAAACATTCCTCCAATTGTTTTCAGATTTACCAAGTCTTGCAAATAATTTGATAATAAACTATTTTGGCTCCATACAAATAAATTCACCTCGTTATCCCAATATTGATGTCGGTTGCTGACGATTAAGAGCGACGAACCTATTTGACAACCAATTGTTCACCATTTTCTGTTGTACCTATCTACTTTCTCATGTTATCGCGATTCTAGGGTAATTTTCTCATTTGATCACTTAAAGTAAGTTGACATGTCCAATTGTGCGCGCTTCGTCGAAACGACGACTCCTAAATTCGTTACCGTCAACAATTATTTCTTCCCTTGATTTCTAATGAGATTTCATATTTAAACAAAACACACAATTCCGTACAACCTTTAAAGTTACACCTTTTTTCGTTAAATGCCATGCTCTCCAATCCATTGTTTTGCCCTCGTTAACAGCTAAATCTTTCTAGGTGTCTACGTGTTCAAAAAAATATAACAAAATTAAAACAAATACCCTGAATTATGAAAAGCGACATTTTCATTTTTGACTCCTGACTCCTGAATACCCGAAGTGTTTTGCATAATTTTTGTTTTCTTTTTTTAACTCCGTCAGTCACACCTTCATTTAACACATTTCACACACACACTAAACACATGTTGCGAAAACTCCCCCCTCGGTTGTATTATAAACGTGTATTACAGGTTAACCAGTTATGCCTTACTTCCACCCTTAAAGTTGTTAATAGTCATTGCAAAGCACACTTTTGCCGGAAACTGTAGCCTTTTAAAATGGGAAAGGGCACTCAAAGTGAATGAACTAAATGAGGTGCGTGGTAATAATCACAAACTTCCTTACCAACATGGTTGACATTTCTATAGACTTTCATTTGAACAGGGTGCAAAAGTTGTGGCAGCACTGTGAAATAGTAAATTTAATTTCTCCGCTGCACAGAACTTGAATAGATTTACAGAAAAAAAAACCGACTCCTCCTTAGTAGAGCATAAATTAAAATCTTTAAAACAATCAAAACTTCCAGAACATTTAAAGGCCACTGCTTAAAAAGAAAAATAAACACAAAACAAAAAAGAAAAAAAACTACAAATTTAACCAAATTCAAACGAATTCCCATAGCTCAACATTCAAATAAAGGTTAACGTAAAAAAATTAAATTCAAACCTTAATCAATTTTAAAAGGACACCTTTCCGAATGACTGCACGCTCAGAGCAGTAAGAGTTATGTCAATATTGACAGACAGATTGAATAAACCTGATTTACTTTCGGATTCTTTGTCAGAATCCATAAACACTTTTTGAAACAAAACGAACACGAAGAAGAGTTAACTTTTATCCGTCTCACTACCACCACCAGCACCACTTGGAATTTGCTTCTTTGTACGGATTTTTTTTTTCGCTGTCTTTATTCGTCCTAAGTACACAAAATTTTGTTAGAAAGTTTTTTTTTCGTTTCTTTTGATTGCCATGATCACCGATGAAATAATGAAAACGGAAAAATAGCCACTTAGCAGAAAAACACTGATTGTTGAGAAAAAAAAAGGAAACCACAACAAGGAACTTCCTTCGACGTACATAACTACTAAATTAAATTCGTGACAATCAACACGTTTTTCTATCTTCTGTCATCTGCAATTTGTTAAGTATTTTCGTGGTTTCTTCATAACTTGTAGTGAAAAGAAATATCACCGGAACATGACATAAATACAGCCACACAAAATATAATCAACATAAAACATACCACATAAATGTGTCACCCTTCTCCATTTGGTCTCAATTAAGGAAAACGCCACCACACAATACATGACCGTCCACCAAGAACAAGAAGAAATGTCAACGAAAAACAAAAACGACGACGAAAAACTGTCACTACCATCGTAAACGACATAACAGCGCTATACACACGAACACATAGATACTGCAGAACCACTTGCGAGGAGTTTGTACCCACCCTGCAAACACCTTGTGCCGGAGCTAGGTCCACACACCCACCATCTCGATGGGTGGCACGGTCGTTGGTCATGGCGGTGTGGGTGGGTGGTAGTCCTCCATCATCATCATCATCATCATCATCAACATCATCATAGTCGTCGTCGTGAGCGAAGGAAAAATTATAATTTATTGTTGTTTCCATTGGTACGCGTTAAATGTTCTCTCCGACATATTTCTTTCTTTCTTTTTCCTAATTTTATTACAGTAAAACGCGCATGGTGCGTGATTGCACAAAAGATCTTTGTGCTCTTACTTCACGTAATCTCATTACTGGCGAGAAGGATTCATATTTACACATATATAGGAGGATGGGTATAGTGTGGTCTAAATGACTACATCCGTGTATGTAGTATGCACACCAGAAGAATACTTTCCTTTTCGCATCGAGACAGACAGCGACATGGTATCATTTTGCGATACCCAACCCACTCTGACCGGAGCAGAGCGCACCGTAGGCGCAAGCACGACTGGCACATTCAAACAAGCGAAATAAACAGAATCGAACATTCATTAAAGCAAATTTAAATTCAAGTCTCATATCCAGCAAGAGAAAGAAGATCCTTCACCTCTGAGTCTGAGAGTGTGGTGTAGTCATAGCAACGACCTGGTAACTTGTTTATTTTTTTGTTTTTTTTTGTTTAGCTAAAGGGACGAGCCAACTCATATCACCCTCTGGAAAGGTGTTTGTTCCATTCTTCTGGAACTAAGGAGACTCGATTCGAAGCACTCGTGTGTCATTATATGTAATCCGCGGCATTGCTGCAGTCATTAGCGAGGAGTTAAGGAAGGAAATCCTTAAGGGGACACAATCAACAGCAATTAATTCGCTCATTTGAAAACACATTCAATCACATTTGATAAATAGAATTTCGGATTTAGTTATTTCAATTTATGACTTTGTTTTGAACTTCTGCAACAATTAGGTCGAATTGAAAACTTAAGTAAAAAAGGTGATAATTTTTTTGGCATAATTTAGATCGATATTTTCACTGCAATGCTACTTCTTCAACCGTCAACTAAGATCTCAGAGATACATAGGCAGCGGTACTACTGGTCCAAGGAATAATATAGATCATGGAGGTCTAAGTACTTAGACACCCTTTCTGGCTGTCACGAATGTGTCTCTACTCGGGTGGTGCTAAAACCCCTTTGAAACTGAGCTAAAAGTCCATCCAAAGACCATTAACATTTAACAAGCTTTGAAATTGTCTTAAACTAGGTGGTTTTTTTGACTATTTAAAAAAAAGTGTTGTAAAGCTTTTGTAAAGGTCGTTCTTCCAACATTTTTTCGGTTACAATCGCGTGATGATTTATTCACGTTAAAAAAAGGCAAACAGATTGTGTTCTAACTTGATAAACTTTTCCGCCGTGATTTAATTTACATATCTATATCCATATATAAAAAATTAAGTTAAGTTCCAGTTTCTTACCTTGACTTCAGTCATATTTATTTAATTGTATATATAATGACTGTTTATAATGAGGTGCCTCAGTATCACCTAAAATTTTAATTCGCTGCCCCACATCTTGTCAAAGTGAATCAAACATCCAAGACGCCCTAATATTTATAATATTTTTATCGAATTATTTCGCAGTTTATTTTGGAGTACCCCAAGGCAGTCATTGGATACAATCTTGTTCACAGTTTTATTAATACTTTAGGATTTGCCTTAAACACTTGGTGTTGTTAAATTTGCACTGACTTATGGTTACAATTTTAACGAGAAGTAACTTTCTAATGTTTACAATGTGATAGTTCTAGGTGTTTTTCTAGATTGAAAAATTAAATTTAGGAAGCAATTTGTAACGGAGCTAGTTCCACCCTCGTTGGGTGGATAAAGAGATGATCTAAGCAATGGATGGGATATTTAGCGGGAATTTGATGTAAGCAATACTTTGATGATGTACCCTGACCCGCGAACGTCGCCCTAGCTAATGTTCATCAAATAAATATGTATGTTTTTTCACTATCAAGGTTTCACTCAATATAACTGATATCTGCTTATTGGTATGGCCCCACCTTTCGGAACCACACATCATTTTTAAATTTGTTGTTAAAATAAAATCAATCGGTCTAGAGCTCTGATGATGTACCACACGTATGCATGAAGGACTTAATATTTCTTTAAGAAAATAATTGCGTTTAACTTAAATTTGGTAAAAATTTTATTTAAGTTTTGAGATTTCACTATTTCAAGCGATCTGTGATTTCCTTATCCATGCATAATCTTGAGTTTCAGGTGACGCTACTCAAAAAAAACTTAGAATACTCGTAAAACTATCCTATTTGTGCACTTTTCTTATTGAATCTAATATAAATTACAATAAATTATTCTAAAAATTTTACAGAGAAATCCATAAATTTCATGATATTTGGAAGCAGAGGTAAGTTAATGTGGAAAAAAACATAGATTCATAAAACAAGAATGTTTGACATTCGCTTGAATATTTTATTAAAAGATTAAATATTAGACATTGCTATTTATACTACTTACACAATATTGCACTATTGTTTGACAAAATGGTTGACAAATTGATACTTAATATGTATTTAACAATTTTTTAACTAAACAAACTAAAGGGTGATTTTTTAGCTGGTTTGTTTTTGGCAACACTGGTTTTGACAGCTGACGTGTGTTTAGTACCTTGTGTCACTGTCAAACAGCTTCAGTTTGGTTTGCAATTTAACCATGGATCGTCTTACAAATGAACAACGCTTGCAAATTATTGAATTTTACTATCAAAATTCGTGCTCGGTTCGAAATGTTCATCGCGCGCTGCTTCCATTTTATGATCGGCATTCTCGACCTTCTGAGCAGTCTATTCGGAAGATTGTGACCAAATTTCGCACCAAATTTACTTTGTTGGACATTAAACCACCAACACGTTTACGTACTGTGCGTATTGAAGAAAATATTGCGGCCGTATCAGCTAGTGTGACAGAAGACCGCGAAATGTCGATTCGGCGCCGTTCCCAGCAGTTAGGCCTTTGTTACAGCACTACGTGGAAAATTTTGCGGAAGGATTTGGGCGTAAAGCCTTTTAAGATACAGCTGGTGCAAGAACTAAAGCCAGCCGACCTACCACAACGCCGAATTTTTGGTGAATGGGCTCTTGGAAAGCTGGCCGAGGATCCGCTTTTTTATCGAAAAATTGTGTTCAGCGATGAGGCTCATTTTTGGTTGAATGGGTACGTAAATAAGCAAAATTGCCGCATTTGGAGTGAAGATCAGCCAGAAGCATTGCAACAGCTACCAATGCATCCCGAAAAAGCCACTGTTTGGTGCGGTTTATGGGCCGGCGGCATTATTGGGCCATATTTCTTTAAAGATGATGCGAATCGCAGCGTTACTGTCAATGGTGAACGCTACCGAGCGATGATAACAAACTTTTTTTTGCCCGAAATGGAAGTTCTTGACTTGC
Organism: Ferdinandea cuprea; assembly: GCA_963576555.1. Taxonomy (NCBI): domain Eukaryota; kingdom Metazoa; phylum Arthropoda; class Insecta; order Diptera; family Syrphidae; genus Ferdinandea; species Ferdinandea cuprea. The sequence goes on along the minus strand of OY754959.1, from coordinate 102,848,505 downwards.
ATGATATGTGGTTTCAACAAGACGGTGCCACATGCCACACAGCACGCGAAACAATGGCGCAATTGCGAGGCGAGTTTGGTGAACAGTTAATTTCACGTTTCGGGCCGGTCAATTGGCCGCTTAGATCGTGCGATTTGACACCATTAGATCATTTTTTGTGGGGGTATGCCAAGGCTAATGTGTATAGGGACAAGCCCGCTTCGATTGACGCACTGGAAGCCAACATCCATGCATTCATTCGTGAGATACCGGCCGATATGTGTGAAAGAGTATGCCAAAATTGGACTCAGCCGATGGGCTACCTGAGACGCAGCCGCGGTCAACATTTGCATGAAATTATCTTTAAACATTAAATTGCAAGGTTCAAACTATCGATTCAAATAAATATTTCATTCATTTTTTCGAATTTTTTGTGTTTTTTTTTAAAAAAAAAATTCTAAACCTCTTAAAAAATCACCCGGTATAAACCTAACATCGGCGGCGAACATAAATATGTTTTGTTTCAGTTGAACTAAAATGCAGGGTGACCATATTTGTGTTGAATAAATGAATGAAATTGTAAAAGAGTCCAATATCTAACAGTTTGGCTTAAATGTGATTGAAATACCTAGTAGATAACACATACATATGTACCTATTGTAAAAGTTCATATAATCTTTTTATTGATTGTCGATGATCAGAAATAAGAAATCATAACTTTCCCATTTATATTTCATCCTTACTGGTCTGACCGTTAGGGATTTTCTTATCCGTTTGGAAGGTTGAAAAAGTTTTAAAAATATTCGCATGAACATGTTAATCGCCAAATTATTTATATTCTTATGACAGCGACCGACAAATTCACAGTTAATGATTTTTTTTTATCGGAAAACTACAGTTTTAATATTCATCACTCACTACTAAAAAAAACTGCGTTCACAAACAGTTCAAAGAGAAAAACTTTGAAGATCAACTTTTTACAGCAAGTAATCATTTTGAAAATCGTCAATATGTATTTACTTTGGCTACAAGAATTTTGGCCCCAATGTTCATTGGCCCCAGACCAAAAATGAACAATGGCCCCAAAAATTCATATGGGAAACAACAACACGAACATTTCTGTGATTTGGGGGCCATTTTTCATATTTTTGGGGCTATATTTCATTTTTAAGTTTGGGGCCAAAATTCAAAATGAATAATGACCCCAATCCTTGGGAAAAAAAGTGAAAAATGACCCCAAACCAAAAATGAACAATGGCCCCAAAAATTAAAATTCTTTTTCAAAATGAAAAATGGCCCCAAAAATGTGTCACGTTCCAATTAAAAATGGCCCCAATGAAAATCTTATTTGACTAGCTACTGCAAAATAAAGGCCGCCAAGCTATATGGTTTTTTAAAATTCTTAATGATTTCGTGATGGTTATGGGATTTGCAGGGGGCCATGCTGCCTCCTGTAATCCCACTGCTTGGTTTCACTATTAGATTTGGAGTAGACGCGAGGTTGGGTATATGCAAACTTTGTTTATACCCAACCTCACACATAATCCTAATCTAACAGTGAAACCAAGCAGGGGTGGTTGCAGGGGAGCAGCATTCCCCCCCCCCCCATTTTCCATTCGACTATTCTTTAACATTGAAATAACTTTTAATGGGAAAAGTGGTGTTTTTAACCAAAGTTTGGGTTCATTTTGCATAATGAATTCTGGCCCCAAACTAAAAAATGAAAAATGGCGCCCCAAATCACATAATATTTCGTGTTGTTGTTTCCCATATACATTTTTGGGGCCATTTTTCATTTTTGGTTTGGGTCCATTGTTCGTTGGGGCCAAAATTCATGTAGCCATTTACTTTCATAAAACATGACGCCATCGACAATCGGCCGAAGAAAAGGAAATTGCACTGCGAAATAACAAAGTTAATGGAATACTCTTTCAATAACTAATCCTTTAACAAGAGTTTGTACGCATACTGAGATTGTAATCTATTCGTTTTTATATGTAAATAAAATATTTGAGCCATTTAGAACTAAAGAAGGTAAACAAAAAATTATTTCCTCAAATGAAAAAAAAGTATATGTCAAATGATTTTAAATAGCTGATTTCCAAAGTTAATTTTTTCTAATTTATTTTATGATATGATTAGACAGTAAACATTACATATTTATTCGTATCTCAAAATACCAGCAGCTCATACGAACGAATTAAGACATACAGTCAGTCTATTCATTTGAAACTCAAAAAAGCAACTACTACGCAACACCTATCAAAAATGCAAACAATACCCCTTTATGCCGACACAACTATGACCGACGTTAGCAAATTCTATCTTGGAAAATACCTTGGGCCTTATAATTAATTGAAATTTAAGTCCTAATTAAAACTCAACTAACAATAATTCATTATCTATTTCATAACAGTGCTCGCAGCTATACCTATTCGCTGTAATGCGAAAGCTTGGTCCATATTTTTTTCTTTTAACTTTTTCTTAGTCCTCATACATACATACATACAAATCCATGGTAGCAAAAGTAAATAAGAAGGAAATTTTATAATGATTGAAACTAAATCGATTGATGTGATATTGAGAGTCAGGAGTCAACTTGATGTTACAACTGCGTAATATTTTTTTAATTTCTGAGTAAAAGGTGATTGACTTTATACTGTGAGAAGGGTGCACGTGTAAACTCTTAAGCAAGAATGAAAATACTTTAGATAGAGAAATTACTTCAGGAAATATGTAAATATAAATTTGGATGCAAGAAATCCGACAGGTGAGTGCAATGACGCAAACTGAGGCTTAATTATTTCTTTCAGTTAGAGTTTTCGAAACGCATTACCTAATCTCGTCGAAGAAGGATAGAACTTTATTTTGAATTGATTCTGGCAACACTGCCAGTTATAGATTCACAAGTATTTCGGGGAGAAGTAGCACTCCAGCGGATACATTCAGATGTACCAGATACGGCACCCCATTGCTGCTCCTTCCCATTTCGATATGAAGTATCTTTTTCGGCTAACTAGAATTCAGATCACGTCGGTAGATGGGTATTTACCTAGCGCATACATGTTTTTCCATTTATTCGTAAATACATGACATGGAGGTGCACAAGCACTATGCTATAACCATGTGAGGAATGCCATGGTTTGAGGGAGTAAGCGAGGGCGGAATCCGGTGTGTGGTGTGAATATTATGCATGAATTGTGAGAAGTCTTACTATGGGTAGGAGGAGCGTAGGAGAAAGATGCACCGTAAAGCTTTATCCAACTTAAATTTCCTATTAACTTTAACGTGATATGTCCTTGGAGCTGCTGTGCGCTACGGTTGATTCGTCTTCAATTCGAAGGAATGGAATGGAAATGTGCTCAGTGTTTCAGATGGTTGGATATTTTTGTTATTTCTTTCTTGCCAAAGGAGGACACAACAAACACTTTGACGTGTACAAGGAGAGTATTTTCGATAAGTCTCACCCGCCGCCATCCTCTCTAAACGTAACAAGAACGAAGTAGAAAAATCAATGACAGCCTTTTTCGCTGACGGGCTTTCTAAAGTTTTGCTCTTTAGGTGTTTTTTTTTTTTCATTTCTATGTTTCCCTCAAGAGGGTGCCGCTTCAGCTACTTGTAGACGACCATTTTTGAATGTTTTTATCCATTTTTTTTTGCATGCGACAGAATATCAAGCTCTTATTGAAGAGTTTAGCCGCATCAGGAGACATGAAGGACAGGAGTTGGTTATGAAGTTAACACACTGCCATAGATGGCAGAGTTGCACTTCAACGACAGTCTAGGTTTGCGGTTTAATTTCTCTTTTCAGTATTTGTTCATAAGATGTCTTGACTTTTGAATTCTTTGACGAATCACACGTTGTCGCTTCTCTTTATATGTATTTTGAAAATTTCTTGTGGTTATGTCTTTTTTGTCGTTGATGTGTCATGTCATTTTCATGGGTTAGAAGTGATTTTCAGACTATGTACTTAGTAATTGGCCCGGCACTTCTATGAGTTTTGGCTTTTGAATAAGAACAAGGCCACTTCGGTTTGTTTGAGGTAGGTTGTGATATTGAAGAGATCTTAAGGTTTTTGTTCGAGCTTTTGACATTTTTTTTTTGCTAAGGTATTTGTATGCCAAAAAAAGTTCTATGAGTGACATAAGATTTAATTAAAAGAATCCACCTTCATACCTTAACCCAACAAAGTTTAGGAATGAATTCGAAGTCACTAGACTGTAATTAGTGATTGCAAGACAATAAAAATGTGCTATCAACACACAAACCGACCAAGACAAAATGTCACCCCCTTCCAGCAGTTGTGCGTCCGGCGCTCACATACGGTTCACAATGCTGGACAATGTACAATAAGAATGAGGGCAAGTTGACAGCAGCTGAGATGAAGATGCTTCGCATGATAGCAGGAGTAACTAAGCTTGATCGAATTAGAAGTTCCAGAATCCGAGGAAGCTTTCACGTCAAAGAACCCATCTCGAAAAAATTGGAGCACGACCGACTCAGTTGGCATTGTCATGTTCAAAGGAGGGATCCTACAAAGCCCGTCAAAAATGCAATGCCAATCAACGTTCCCTAGGCCTAAAAACTCCTGGATCATATAAATGCAGAAACACCATTATATGATTGGCCTCAATAATGAAGTGATACAAAATCAAGAGGCCCGCAGATATTTTTTGAGGTCGAATAGGCGAACCCCACAGGCGGACCAATAGGAATGCAGTGAAGTGGGAGGGTTATTATTCTTAAAATCCTGATTATAACCTCGTCGTTAAATGGAGATATGAAGCTTCTTATGGAGGTATATGTCCTCTTAAGAGTGTTGTCATTGTAGCAAAAATTCGCCTTCATTTAAGCAGATTGTCAAATCTTATACCAATGATTTGTTGAAGATTAAAAGCAAAGCGGGCGATGGTAAGTTATTGCTTTGAGCTTTCAAACTTGGTTGTTAATAAATGCAGTCAATTGAATGCAGTCTCTCTTCTGTGACTCCTTGCAGAATTAAAGTCAGTTGTAGGTCTTCTGTGTTATATTTTTTTCCAAATACAGTATATTTTTTGTTTTTGACTGAACATACATTAAATGTTTCGCGTAAAATGAAAGAAACGGAAACATTTGATTGTCCCTAGCAATGAAATATTTAGTATCATTCGAGTAGAACCGACGCGGCGAACATCTGCGGCGGGACCTCAGCCCCAATATCTCAATCCATCTTAATATTTAAATTCTCTGTTAAAATATTCAGTAAGATTTGCCACTTCATCATGCATCGTTTCACGTTTATCGAAATTCGCGTTCAGTTGCGTCTTCATCATGGATTCAGTGCGCAGGCGATTCGTCGCACCGTTTAAGAGTTTGAGCCTGAGTACAATCTTTCCCAGACCTTAAGATATCAACCAGACAGATATTGGTTCGAAATGAAGAAAACATAGCTTCCGTAGCGGCCAGTATCTAAAAACACCCAGAAATGTTGATTCGGCGCCAATCAGCTGAATTGTGTATCGCTAGAGAATCAACGCGGCCTATTTTGCGATTGGATTTGAACCATAAGATCGTGTTGACGCAAGAGTTTAAACCGACCATAGCTAACGCCGTGAGTTCGCTAATTTAGCGCTGCAAATGTTGGACGGAAATACAGGTTTGCCATGAAATCATATTCTCGATTGAGGCCCCTTTTGCCTCAGCAGCTATGACATCAAGCTTGATTGGTCTACAATCCACAAATGCTTAACAAATCATCAATGCATCCACGAAGATTTACTAATGGGTGCGGTTTATGGCATGGCGGCATTATCGGACCTTATTTCATTCGAAATGGGAAAGAATACACCTTTAACATCAATGGTCATGGTCAAATTAATGGAAAACCTTACAGCGTACGGAACGAATTACGAAGTGCCTTTTTTTCATCATGGATCATGGCGTCCATGACAACTGCTTACTTTATAACTCGCAAATTTTTGTATCTCACCACTTTCCCTTTTTTTATCAGTTCATATTTTATCGCTCAATTTCTTTAAATCAGTTAACCCCAAGTGCCCGGCAATCCTTCAATTTTGAATTCTCGGATGTCCTTTCAAATAAATTTCTCTCTGAAATTACCTTACAATTTATAACTCATTTGTATCCCTTCTCCTCGTTTAAGCTAACCAAAATTGTAGCAATTACATCCTACATAGTTTCATAGTTAACAAAAAAAATACATAGCTTCGTAGGACAAAAATCTTAAATTATTGCAAGTGTGTTCACTTAATTTGTTCGCTGACTGTGTATGTTTCTATTTGCATAAAATACTATTCAAATTTATATATCCTATCCCATTCTAGCACGACTTCAAAAGTAATATAAAGTTTTCATTTTTGTTGTATCTACGAGATAAAATGTATATGTACTACCGCGATGTGACCAAAACTATTCATGAATATATAACTAAGTCCATGATGTGGCAACCCCCAGCCATGGCATTGTCCAATCTTACTCTGCTTATATATAGGTGGATATGTACGTACTATCTATTTTTCGGTGGTGAAAGTTTATTTCGCTCATGAAATCTGAAAGTAATGTGCTACCGCTACCGCTGCCCCCATCCCAACCAGTGGCGTTGGGGTTATTCTGTCGTTCACCAATTTAGAAAAAGAAATTTATGACTTTAGGTATAGTCGAAGAATAAGTACATATTATGTTGTTAGCTTAGTTGTGGGTACTTGCTCATCCATTTTGTTTTACAATGTGTCACAAAAGATCTGGGTAGATTGTGTGAGTGAATTATATTTTATTTTATTTTTTGAAAGGATCATCCTTATTTGTATGCATGTGGCGACGCGTGCGATGTTGTATAAAGTTTTAGGCTTTGATGGAATAGACAATTATTATGTTTGACAAATTGTATCCTGCCAGAATGGGTTTTATTGTCAAAATGTTAAAAAATGACACAAAAGCAAGTCGAATAAAAACCTTAAATAAGTTGTAATTAAAGCTTTAACAAAAATCTGGTTGCTCCTTTTATACCTAATCAATTTGAGTCGACATTTTATTTCTTTAGTTACATGACTTTATCTGATGCGTGGGTTAAGTATCCTTTTAATGCAGACTTTTTCCCTTTTTCTTTTCGCAACAAGGGTAACATTTTATGTGTCGGTAAACATTAAACAGACGAAATAAAATTAATTTCCCTCTCGTTTGTTTGTTTATTGTTTTTTTTTTTGTTTTTTTCAAGCAAATGCAAAACATGACTAAATGTGTTTTTTTTTTGTCTTTTTCAGAACAAACCTGTGGAGTTGATCAATTCAGATGTAAGAATGGTAATTGCATACCAAGAAAATGGAGATGTGATCAGGAGAACGATTGCAGTGATGGCTCCGATGAGGATATCGAATTTTGCAGTAAGTCTATTTTTTTTTTAAATGCAAAATGAACTTAAATAATTTTTTAATTTAATTCAAAGTTCAACCCTGTAATAGTTACGCAGAGTTTAGTTGTAAAAACAGTAAATTGTGTATACCAAAAGTTTGGTTATGCGACGGTGAACGCGATTGCGATGATAATAGTGATGAAGTTGGTTGTGGTAAGAAATAAAATTTAAACACATTTGAGAATGCGTTTCATAGTTTGTTTGGGTTCATTCGGGCAATACATTGAGTGAATTTGTTTTGTTATATTAAGATTTAGAAGTATGTGTGCATTATTTGTAGATACAATAGTTAAGCATAAATTTCATTACTCATATAGAAAGTTCATGTTTAATTTGGTAACGATTTGATTCGATCAAAGAGATATTAAGTTAACAGTTTTAAATTGTCATATTCTTCTGGGGAAATTTTGCTTTGGAATTGTGCTAGTGTTGTAGAAAGTGAGGGGGTTAATCCGCCCGCATTTGTCTACCAGAAAAGTACCAAATGAATGGAAATAAATTCAGCAGTACAGTTTTCATTCTCTTTTGATTCGAAATTGACTAAGCAGGTGACAAATTCATTTAAACCTTAGATTTTTATCTTCAATTTCTTGCTATCTCGTCAAGCTGAGGAGTAGAAGAGATATTTGATGCATTGAGTCGATACCAAGCATAAAATTGCATTGCAGTCGCTGCATGATTGTTGAGGATATTATAGCTACACTGTCGGTGGCAACATCTATTGCCGAACGAACATTCTTTAGTTTGAAACGGACTAAAATGATTTAAATGAAACTTATCTTCTGAAAGTGATCGTTTGTTACTTGAATGATAGTTCCTGTCTTGGAAAGAAGAGAAATTTGCTTCTGGATTTGAATTCAGAATGAAAACCAGGAACACGCACAAATTCAAATGTCAACAAACGTCATAACCGATAAATGTCAATTTTATTGCGCTGCATTTGATAATTCTTCAATTCCGAACGGGAATATCTGAAAACCATTACAGAATTTAATTAAACATTTAAAGAAATATTACTAGGTATAAAACAAACATGTAATATTATTTCTCTTCTATCTATTTTCCTACATCAGTTGGCTAGTGAGGTGGTTGAAAATACAGATACACAAATACAAAGTGAAATACACTTCGAATTCAAATAAAATGTGTATGCTTGCTCGATTGGCATCCCGGATCGGAGAGCTCTACCAGATTACCAATCGAAAATGACATATGAGATGTTGTTTTGTTTAATACCCAAAACACATGTGCATAAATCTGAATGCAGTGAAGCCCGCGCTAGAGCAAGCAAGACAAACGAACAGCACTTTCGTTTGACGTCAATGCATGAATTCTCTCATGCAATCACCTAAACGTCATTCTTTGGCCTTCAGCCGTTGTCGTTGTTGTTGTAAAATGTGCCAAATCATTTAACATTTATTATTTTGTTTTTGAGGGTTGGCTGCGGTTGATTTAGAAGTAGAAACAAATTGCAGAATCTTCATATAGTCCTTACCACTTATATTTCCACTGCAACTAAAATTCTGAACATGAGTTTGGGACCGAAATCCCTTCTTATTTTGTGGCTTTGATGAGGCTTTCACCAGAGATGGGGGCAGCTGGGGATGTTTTTAACCTGACACCCCTTGCTCAGTAATCCCATACGCTAATCGCTAAGCTACTGCGGAGGATATAGAAAACTCAAGTTCATCTAATTTGTTTAGGAATCAGCGGACGAGGTCATTGATAAATTATCCAAAAAACCGAAAATTCTATTTGCTCCTGCAATTTTTCATACCTTCACTCGTGTGCTAATAAAATAGTTCAATTAATCAGCCCTATCGTGGAATCCGACGAGGGGAACGTTTCACTCAAATTCATAAATCATCATCGTAGAAAACTTTCGAGGTGAAACATTCATCTGTCGGTAAAGTGAATGCGTTTCACACAATCGTAGAAAACGTAGCAGGGAACACTCGCCATACAATCTTTGACATTTCAGATACGCAGCTAATTCATTGTGTATTTGGTACTTGTTGGCTCCAATTTCAGCTTGATTTTTCTAAATGTATGTATTCTATGCATTTATTTTGAGAAAATATTTTATTAATCAGTCCTGGTTGGAGCCTGGATTCGTTGCATCCATACATCACGACAGCAAGAATATTCGTAATTTTTAGAGAATGAAATATCCCTTACCATTATTGCATAAATGTCTATTTTGTAATAGAGTTTTGATGACAATATGCGATCCGTAAACACAAATTACCATTTCTGGGATTCGAAATTTGTCATAAAAATATCTCTTGGCTTGTGGTTTGTCAACATCTCTCATTTGTAACGAAAACCATTTCGACTGTGCTACGCAAAAGTTTCTCCGCTAAAGAATCGTAAACAAGCAAGCAGTGAAAATGAATACGAGAACGAGTTAGAAGTAACGTCCGTTTTCAAAATATTCCGAATGTAGAAGATCTATTTTGCCTCCTTATCATCCCTTCCTATCGGGGGGATGCTTTATCCTGATTGTTAAAAATATTCAAATATGCATTGTGCTATTGATTTTACTTATTTAATTTAAATTTAAAATTATTTTCCAACTTTCACTCCTGTCATTTACTACAAAACTCATTCATTTACTATTCACATCGCTAAGGAAGTTTCCCCGGCGGATTCCACGATGCATACGACAAGTGAAAGGGAATCGAGTAAGTGAAGGGAATCTCAGATACGGCGTTTTCCACGATATGGGTGAATATCTATTCCTAGATAATCATTGAATTCCTTTTGCAATTCTCACACTCAAAACTAAAGAAATTTATATTTTGTTTTGTTTTATTCCGAATATACTTTGGATATAACTTATTTTTGTTCTTGTTTTTGGAACACAAAAAAAATAATATAACTTTAAGGAAAACATATGAAATTTAATACTAAGCCATAAGAAGTCCAAAGATCCGAAGATACCTTCATGTCGAAAAAAATTGAACACAAAGGAAGGAACCTACGTACACTAAGACTGCTTGCTCTCTCTTCTTTCATGTTCTCATTACCAAAAGTTGGCGTGGCCTTCACTATTTTTCCATTTTGTTCAACTTTTCAAATGACCCAAAATGTGGACAAACATCCACGGATCTAGATCGTGATTTTTTGTAAGAAGAATTCGGTTACACTTTATTATAAAATACGTCATCGTCATACGTCATATTTGCAGTAATGCATCACCCTGAGTTAGAAAATGTCTCTTTTAGCTGTTACCAGAAAGTAAGTCAAGCCCATAAAAATTGCGGCCTCAGACAATGGCAACAACAATATATATTTGACTTATATGGCCTATACAGGTTATCTGTCTATAGCTTCTCCAACCATAGTTTGTGCAAAGATATATAAGATACCTCTCGCTTAGTAGTTCAACGCACTTTTCTTACATGAACAAAAAATTAAAAAAAAAGGTCTGAGGCTATTGCGTTCTAGTCGAAAAAAATTATCCACTCTGTCCCTTCAAAACTTACTGCAAGTATTAAAAAATAGCACTGTTGTCTACAACAGTTTGAGGCAACGAAGAGAGCTCTGTTTTGTTGAAACTTACTAAAGTCAAACAAATATTTTCTAGTCACAAATCAGGGAGTCAATTCTGATTCTGTGGAAACATGACAACATTCTTACGAATCAAACGTCAAAAATTTTCAAATGAATGTTTTGTTTTCACTACTGGATTTTGAAATTAATGTTCTATGTGAAAACGTGAGTGCGAATTGAATCTAAAGCAAAAAAATAAATCAAATATACGACGGAAATTTTCTCACCACGGTGTTTTCAAGATAATCGATTTTTTATCGCAGAAAACATGAAATCAATATGTGAAAGAGAATGTGAAAACGATTTATTCGATTCACTTTTTCACAGAAAGCGAATAGGCCACCCGGACACCAGTACTTAAAAATTCTCGCATACGTTTGTTCGTCCAAATCTCCAATTTCATGCGAATTCAATTCTGAAAATATGTATTCAAAAATATCTTTTCGAATGTTACACGTCTGCCGCTTCAATGCGGATTTGCTTCTCGCATACAGAATTGTTAGTTGAATTGATTGATGTATTAACCTTAATTAATTAATAATAAATTTAACATTTTCAATAACGGTTTGTATTTAATTTCTGTGTGAAATAATTTATTATCAAGAAGCGAAAATAATAAAAATGAAAGGAAAACAAAAGAAGAATATCCGTTATGTGGCCAAAGACTCCAAACAGGCACTCATTGAAAAAACTGAGAAATATTCTCATAATGAAGTGGGAATGCAGGAGATACAATATATATTAGTCAAAAACTAAAGTGTGTATATATTTTTTTGGCGCCAATGCAAATGACCTTAAATATTTTCTCGATTTAATCAAAAAACTTAAGAAGCTTTTTATCACAGCTTCTTATTCTCAGACTTTCGCAGGAGTTGGAGCAGTTAAAAAGATCCTAGGCTGCAACTGGGATAGATTTGAACCTGCGAATCCCAGTTCAGTAGTCATACCTTTTACTAAGCACTAACCGATTAGACACACAATGATGTGAGATACTCGGCGTTAGATCCTGCATGTGCAGTTCACGCCGTATATTTATTTTTAGTCACTGAGATAAAAAAGAATTGTATCTGTATATTTAATTGCTTTCGTTTTCCGAGAAATTCCTCGAGCAGTTAAGTCAAAAACGCTCACAATAATAGGGACTGGAAAATTCCTTTCCAAAACAACCTTCTTAACATTTTCCGAATACAACGTTTTGGCCATGTCGATTTCTTGAAGACAGAATGACAACAAAGCCTATTTCTTGTTGGATGTAGGGTATAGGTATACGTCTTCGCCCTAAACGGACTGTAACCTTTACTTGTCGCTTGTAGGTAAATGGAAACAATTCCGTAGAAAATCCTTAGAGATTGCTATTTCTACGAAATACAACAGAAGCAAGGAAAATGGGTGCTTCTGACTAGTTTGGATTAAATATATCCGAATAAATTGAGAGAATACTTGTCGAGAGTAGAGAATCCTGAGATTGCTGCTTCTACGAAATAAAACAGAAGCTGACTAGTTTCGATTAAATATTTTTTCAAAATTGAGGTAGAATACTTTTCGGTGGCGTATGCGTAACAAAATTGGGATGTATATCCTTTGCTTGCTTCTGTTGAACTTTAAGTGATATAAAGCATAAAGTGGTTTGAGCCAAGTTTACGAAGACTGAAAAATTAAATTTGTTAACTATTATTAGTTGGTGCGGATGATCAATCGTGCTTTTCTTTAAAGCGCATTTCCTTCTCAAATCTCGCGATTTACCTTAAAAAAAGTTAAACTGGTAAACACAAGATTGAAAATTAATGAGGAAATTAAGTTGGTCTGCATTTAAAGTGAACTCGTGAACACACTCTACACAAACTCACCACGCACTCTACATAAACTCACCACAGCATGATATGTCAAAAATGACGGCAGCTAAAAATCTAGCGCGAGAAAGTAAAGTAAAAACTAGTTTCTTGACATTTTATGCACAGTTTTGTGTGGCTTATCTTTTGGAGAAAACGTAAAAATGAATCTAATTTCATCACAATTTGCCTAAAAAAAAATTAAAGGCCGTCAAAAATTAATAAAGCGCCATTGGTCTCGATGCTAGCCAGATCAGTTGCGACATAAAATATATTTTCTCCGAAAAGGAACTGCTTCTATGCTGGCAAATCTGACATTCATGCATTTATAATGACAGTTGCTGTCATAACATATTACTATCACACCGTCCCGACTCGATTATGTCAATTACCGACTAAGATGCGAGTTTAACTTCACAATTAGTAGCTGCGAAATAACTCTGGCAAACAAACATCTATTAAAGATCCGTTTGTTCTGTCAGCTGCTCCGGCAAATGGAGAATGAACTGACACCCAGGCAATATTACCAAGCATCAGTGGAAATCAATTTGTCAACATATTAGTAGGTCTATTATATATAATGGGCTCAATCATGACAGTCAGCTATGCATAAGGAATTCCCAGTTAATTGCTTAATGTAAGGGTAAACAAACAGGGTTGAGTTAAATGTAAACGTATAATAGATTGGAGTTATGAAGGTCGAGATGGGACTTAAATTTGTAATCCATTATCCAGGGAGATTATTTGGGTAACAGTCGCCGCCTACTACTGGGTCAAGTGTATATAATCATTTCCGAAATAAATGTCCTGTTTCAATTTTGATGCCATTTCACGTAGCCGCTCTCGCATTAAGTTGATTCGAGAGGTTTTTTTTGCTGTTTTGTTCCTGCTTTATGTGACACGTGGGGATAATGGTGCGATGATACTGTTTTTTTTTTTAAACGTATATCTCCTAGCTATAGGTACACTTGTGTTTCTGGCCATAAAAGTATATATCCTTGAACTATTTTATGTGGCCCTTGGTTATATGGGGCCCTTTATCTCTGATTCAACACCGCTCTAAAGTTGATTTTATTGATCCGTTCAATATTGGGTTTGCAAAACTCGTAAAAATCAAATTACCCCATATAGATAAACTAGTAAATTGAATGGAATTGTCGGCGGCTGTCGGGCGAGCGTGCCGCTCGGGTAAACTGTGAAAAGTATTTAACATTTTTAAATTGGTTTTCTTTTTCCGGTGTCGTAGTCGCGATGGCCGAACACATAACAGAAAATTCAGGCAGAAAAGAAACTGAAGTGCGTTTAAATCATTTCTGCTGCCAGAATTGCCGAATGATTTCTTCCAGCGATGCAGTGTTCGGTGGAGATACGTGAGGCAGTGATGCTGAATTTACGCATTGCTGGAGGTAGATAATATTGTTCAAGAACAACTCGTTTGATGTAATTGGTTCGCTATTCAACCAGCCAACATCCGCAAGGCATAATCTTATATTTCATCGTGGATGCGGTACCTACAGCAGAAGTACACGCTTTTACTCTCCACACGTGTTAGGTGTGCATTGTCTCTGTTGACTGTGGCAGTTCCTTTGATGCTTGATGCCTGCCTTCGTACCGGGGTAAAACAATAATAATGTTTTGACTTGCATTTGAAACGGCGCGAGTGTGTGGAAGGTAAACCATGGTTTGAAAATTCGGGGAAAACTTGATGAAGTTAAACCTTGCAAAGGACGGTCATTGAGTGGTAGTGCTCTAAGAGCAAACCCGTAGCTTAGCATGGTGCACGAGGATGGTTTAGTGCTGTAATAATTTTGATGTAATTCCACTTAAATGACTGGCGTTATACTTCAATGTTTTGAGCGTATCCGTGCGAAAACTTCTGCATGTGGAAACTCTGGGAACCCTAACTGTGCAGTCTCCCTCAAAATTCACTTTACCTATGTTTGTTTCATAATTTCCTAGACCTCATATAGTGCCGAACTTCATAACACAACGCACGTCTTCGGTAAGAGAGAAATAATAAACAAAATGTCTACCTATCTTTTTTTTTATTTTTACAAAGTTTCAGAAGCGGGCACATAAGTCGAACCGAAAATTTACCTTTGATGTCAGAGTACGAAGTGTGCTTACCTAAGGAGACGTTGGCTAGATTCGATTCCTAGCTTATATTGATTCATAACACATTTTTCTTGAATTTTTCTAGCATTTTCCGTGCATGCACATCGTCATGCTAAGCTCTGTCTAGCGTGTAAAATAAGGCTCATTCTGCAAATATGGATGATGTTTCAATGGTCTCTACTTCACGATCAGATGATTATTTTGATTCATTGAATTTTAAACTCGTGACGATACCCTTTAGCATTTACCATAACTAATAAGCCTACGTTTTTGGCGTCATATTTAGTTCGCTTTTGTTTTGGTAACAGAAAAAACGTCATACGCCTTTCCCTATCTCTAGTTTCACACCATACCAAACCTCAGTTGGAATTCTCGTAGAGGAAATCGGAAATCAGAATTAACGATCATGGCTCGTGCTATTTTTACAACAATTCTGCTAGTTATGCTTCGCACCGCAACACGTTGTTATGAACCCGGCCCGGTTCACCATACATATGTTTATTGGACCTCTGATGTACCTTAGATGCATATGGATGATTCCAAGCAAATATTGTTTTAACGTGGTTGTGAAAATGTAGCTGACCATACGTCACTGAACTTCAACACTTTCACTTGCATTTACTGAACGAGTTTAAGAACTGGACAACTCACCAATTCGTTCTAAAAAGAAGACCAACAAATATATCGAAGTTACGTGCAGTGACAATATCAGACCTTTATTTTGTTCTTTAAGGTCTGATAGTCGCCTAAGCTTTTAAATAAATGTGCTCCATGTCGGATAGGTGGAGTTCCTGAAGAGATTCCCTTCTACACCTTACTCGTAAAAATTGTCATTCTTTAAAACCAAAACTTTCCCAGATATTCTTTATCTTGGCGCTTAAATCTGGAAGAGTCGGAGTATTTCTTGTCACAATTGTTGTTCCACTTTATGCCAAATGGTTTCGATTGTTGAAGGCCAGGGCTGCTGGAAGCCCATTCCAATTTAAAGGTGTTTTAATGAAAAACCCTTACACATTTTTGGTAACAGTTTTTTTTTAGTTTTTTTTTGTTAACATTTGAAAAGTCAAAATTGAAATTGTTAAAATTGAAAAGGTATAGGCCGGCAAAGTAGGAATCGAAACAAAAAAAAATCATCTCCTAGTTGGCACGATTCCGACCCCATCTGTGGTCTGAAAAAATTGCATCAATGTGAAAAAGGAATTTTGTTTTTTCCTTGAAATCTGAATTTATTAAGAAGATCTGTACAAAATTTCAAAGCAAGCGGTCCACTAGAACTTGATATATCATGTCAACCCTTTCAAAAAAAACTGTTTACATTTTGGAGCCTCTTTTCAGGCAGTTTGAGTCATTTGAGTGGCAGTTTTAACTCAAAAAATAATTTAAATTTTCGAAAATTTTTTACATCGACGTTTAGGGGGTATTAAAGGAATTGCTTCAGCATTTAACTACCCAATTGCCAATTTAGCCGTATGGCAAAAAGCATCGTCCTCTTGGAAGTCTATCTCAATTAGAACTGCTGGGAACTTTACTGTCTGCTTTAGGCAGCTTTTGTTAAATGCTTTTGTTTACATTTCTAACATTCTTAGTCGTATAGGTAAGTGTGACGCGTTCGTCACCAATGAAAATTTCCAATCTGGACTCATCAAACCAGTTTTCATGGTGTTTGGTCTACTCAAGTCGTCTTTTCTTTAGCTTACGTGTCAAAAGTGAATTTTCATATTCTCTGCACTGATGCACGCGGTAAATGAAAGTTTTTGCTCGACCCGTTGTAAATAAATGCCATAATTATTGATTTCCACGCGCCAAAGTTGACATGAAACTGTTGCCCACTTGTATAAAAAGCAATGATCAATCAACAAACAAACAAGTTTGTTCAAAACTCTATTTAAATAGTATTATAGCAAGAATTTTACATCCAAAAGAGAGTAGACCAACTAGTACGCACCTATCTTTGTTTGAGAGGAAAGAGCAAATTGTAACGCAGTCGAATTGAAATTTTTCTAAATTTCATAATCAGTAGCGCAGAAATTCATTACTGTCGACGTATTTTGTTTCGAAATTAATTTTAAAAACCCTTGTTAGATTTACATTGCATTACCACAAAACTGCGAAGAGGGGGCGTTTTAATTGCCATTTTGACAGCTATAGAAATGATTATATTTTCGAATGACATGATGACAAAAAAATGGGCCGATTTATTCGAACTTTTTTAGAAAACGCAACTTAAAATTCAAATTAAATTTTATATTTCATAAACTTTTACAGCTTAAATTGATGTCCGAGTGCCACTTCCACGTACTTATTACTTATTTTAAGTTCATTGTAAATAAACTTCCGCAACCAAGTTCACAATGGTACACATTAAGCTTTCCATTTTGACCTGTCACGTCGTTACATTCACCCAAACCAGCTCGCAAACAAAACAAGTCACATGATTTTGATGAACTCACCTGAGTCGACCTCATATAAATCCATCCTATCCACATACTTACGATTGAGTATCCATATAAGAATTTATTTTCTCATCTGTAGTGTGTGTACATAAATATAAACCATACGTCATTATATTATGGAATTATACCAAAGCGAGAGCACACAAACACCGTTTAAATTTCACCTTTGCAGGATTCGTATCACGTTGCGTCTGTAAACCAATGCTCACACCTTCACACGGTGCTGGGAGACAAACTTACGTGTGTTTAGTAAATATTTTCTCAATTAAGTCGCATACAGTCGGGAAGGGAACTTATCTAAAGCTATTTACCTCGCTAATGTCATTATCTCGTTTTCCATTCTTATCCCTGCAGCCTAGTCGGGTTCCCAAATGACTTCTCAAACTAAAAAAAAAAGGTCGACTTTATCACAACATCAGCATAAAAATAACTTTCTCGACTCAAATTCTGTTTTGAGAATATGATAATTTCTTAATTATAATCCTGTCCCATATCCTCGCCTCGCACACATGTGTGCGGCAGAGCAAACGCCAACACGCATATGCGGTTATCGCAAACGCATGTATAACCAGGCCAAGCACACACAATGTGGCAATAGGGAGCGGCACGGGGAAGGGGAACCATTGTTAATCCCCACATCGCCACCGGAAGTCAGTGCTGGCGCTAAACTTCCGAATTGCTGCCGCGCCGCGCCACCAGGCACCTCCGCCGCCGCCGCCGCTGCCTCCAGGAGGTTCTTCGTTCGTTCCATTTCGCATGCTAATAATAAACACTCGGAATTGTTTTCGAAATAATGGTGGTTCAGGGTGGATGGCATGCCGAGAAAGGGGAGCTCTTAATTTGCTACTTAGACTGAGCTCCATCTCACTTTCTCACTTGCTGCACGCCAGGGGGTAAAAAGGACATTAAAAATTAAATGCCTTTTGTTTGCGTGTAAGGTGGTGTGGGTGGGTGGTGCTTTACCGATAAATACGAGAATGAGAAACGAACAAGGAGAACGAAAAAATACCTTCATTAAGGATATAAATAAACCATCAGTGCCGTCGAATATTCGTTTTATTGGTCCGAGAAAACAGAAAATCTTCCATCATCATCTGCTGCTGCTGCTGCCGCTTCGTAATCACTTGCGCTCGACTAGAGTTGAGCGCGCCGCGCCGCGCCGCTTGGAATGAAATTGAAATTCTTTGAAAAGTAATTAAATATTTATGAAAATATGTGCTTAGTTAATTGACAGTACTATTTTGAGTTTTCGATGGAAGCGTATAAATTTCCTAATCCACCAAAGTGTAATAATATCGAAGTTTTGCCAACAGCACGCAACGATTAAAGTGTTTAGTTCTGTCAATGACAGTTGGGCCGGAACGACATGAAGTTCATTTATGTATTTTGAATGAGTACCTTACCGATATGCTTGGGGTGTGCGGATGGGCTTGGGCCTATAGGTACTTGTTGTAAACATGTACAGCTACCCGACAAACCTGTTCGGTGTCATCTTAAATCGTGTACGAGACACAAAATGTGTTCATTTATCACACACATCCTTGTTAACTCGTTTACACCAGGGTTTTGTGTGGAACGAGAACGCAGATAGAAAGTAATTTTTTTATTTTTTGCTTTCATGTTTGGTAGACAGAGCGAGGATCTTGTTTATTACAAAATTAACCGAAATTGTTTTGGGAAAATTTTAAGTACATCACGGTAGAACGTCGGATTACAAGCGAAGCTGTCGGGCTCTGGGCTAAAAGGAATTTAATACCGAAAACGATTTAAAAAGAAGAACAAGAGAGAGAGCTATTGTGTTACACATGCGAGTGACCGAGAACAACCTACCTAGTCGGTAGCCGGTTGGCTGTGGGTTTTAATTTAAATTTAATTTGAGACGAAATGGTGAATTCAGTTTTTTTTCTTTTTGTTGTGCTTTTTGGTTTATGGGCGCCTTAATAGGCAGTAGAACGTATCTGGAGCTGTATAGTTTGAAGACCCAGGTCTACGGATAGTGATGATGTGTACAGGTCACATGAGTGGTAGAGAAATGTGTTGGTATGTCCTCTTATATAGGTACTTGGGAAAATGTCAACTAGAGTGATGGGAACCTGGGAAGTTAAGTGACTTTGGGCATGACCAACATTTAATGAAAATCATCATTACGGTTGCGGATTGGAATGGGACTGGACGGGAAGTTTCTTTTAATGAATTAACGAGGCAATTTGTCTGAGGCAAAGAGAAGCAGAGATGGAAATAAGTTGCCAGTTGGTAATTTAGAGACTTAGTATCCAAAATGTGGAAGCGAGCGAGTGCGTCTACTTGTGGTGAGGGGGAAACTTGGTCACCCAATGGCTAAGTTTTAAGGTTATTTCTATTCAATGTAAATTTTTGCAGTTAACATTAGATGAGACAACTTAGTTTTAGGTTGCGCATTGCTTCTTGTATTTCTCATTGACGCTGTCCATGCAATTTGTAAATTTGTTACTCTTCTGACTTTAGCCGTAAGTCGTAAGCTTGCTTTAAATGTGTGTGTCGTCTCATCAGCTTTTCCTGACACTGTCTTGATCTGCAGTTTCTTAGCCGACCTGAATCCCATGTTCCTTCTTATCGGTAGGACTATTTTTTATTTTTGTATTTGCGATTCTAACTACAAGGCTCTTGACTTACAGCCTAAGACAAATCTTAGCTAGATTTCTAGGTACGTAGACATATCAGACAGTGAGAGGGCCGATGAAATGGCAAGTAAAGGAACTGGCACTTCAATCGATTAGAAAAGTAGAATGCAATAACTGAATGAAGGCCAATATCAGGTTGGAGACATCAGGGAAGATGTGGCCGAAGTATTATAAAAGTCGGATTAACAAATCGTTTTAATGTCTATCAATTTGGCTTTATTGGGTCTTCGAATAAAAACAAGTCTAAAGGTCCAATTTTCAACCACTTTTTCAAGCATTTGGGGCTGTTTGTCGGCAATAACGCCACGAATGTTGTTGCCGTAGGCGAGCGACTTCACATATCCTCAAAGAAAATAATCCAATGGTGTCAGATCATACATTCCGCGAAATTATGCGCTCATCGAATGTTTCCTTCAAAAAATCGATTGTGACGTGCGCTGTGTGGCATGTAGCGCTGTCTTGTTGGAACCACATCTCATCCACATTCATGCCATCCAATTCGGGAACAAAATAGTCGGTTATCATGGCTCTATACCGGTCTCCATTAAAGATATCTGACACTCCAGCATCATTTCGGAAGAAGTATGGCCCAATGACTCCACTAGCCCATAGAGCATACCAAACAGTCAGTTTTTGTGGATGTAATGGCGTTTCAAGAGTCTCATGTGGATTCTATTCACTCCAAATGCGGTAATTTTGCTTGTTGACGTAGCCATTCAACCCAAAATGAGCCTCATCACTGAACAAAATTTTGCGGTAAACTTCGCGAATTTGCACGATTTGCAAGCGTTGTTCATTTGTCAACCCGTTCATGATGAAATGACAAACCAAACTGAACATAAATGACATTGGAGTTGCCAGATTTGACCACAAAATGTCAGTTTTATCTCTATTCGAAAGACCAACCTCTAAAAAAACACCCTTTACTTCCACAACATTAAATTATATATAATATTTTAAGGCTGTTTCAGCGGACTTGTCGGGCTAGCAGGAAAACAATGGTCACCATCAGCAGGTACAAAAATAAAGTGGGAACCATCATCGGACCTAAGTGTGTTGAACTAACTGCCAAACTGCCAAGATGTGGACTAGCCAATGTGCATCGAGCACGCAGTTGCATCTTCTCTTCTTTCGACCTCCTCACACAATTTTGCTCTCGAAAAAACCCAACATTAACTCTTCCTTCCTGCTTATCGTTCAGCCCTTTGCGCTATATAAGAGTTGTATTTAATCGGTATCGACTGTAATTCATGCTGCGAAAGGTCCATTTAAGTACATTAATTTTGTATTGTGTACACTTTATTCATTGCACTCGTAAATACATATAGGCAGTAATTTGTCTCTTCTTAAGCGAGCAAAAATTCGTCCTAGATTCGAAAGTCCTTTACGTGTATCCGTCGTACACATATATCAAAAATATAGCTCACACAAATAGTGGTTGCTTAATTCAAGGCCATTTGCTTGAACTGTTTATCCCCTATTTTTGAATGCCTACAGGTATCTGCGTGACTGGTCCAACAAACACACTTTTGATTTGATATAATTTCATCAGATATTATTCCTTTTATCTTCAAGTCGTATCAAATTCTTATAATAAAAAGTGAAAAAAAAAAATTCGTTACACCCCAAAATTTTGAGACTTAAATAATAATGCTAATTAATACTGCAAAATTAACGTAGGTGGTCCTTTCAAAAGCCAGAATCTTTAAAAGACTTCTTTACATCTGCTGTACCTTAATGAGTCTTTGAATCAGGATAGGTGCCTACCTACCTACCTACCTTGCAAACAAATTTTATTTCCCATGGAAAATATGTTTTTCCTTTTCTTTTTCTTTATAAAAGTCACAATTTCTTCTTCAATTTGTTTTGCAATAGTTAATTGTTAACACAGCTGAACGCTTCCGCTGAGTCGTGCTCGTGCTCGTGACTCGTGACAATTTACTTCCATCACTGTGCCTGCCAGCTGCCCGTCATACATAATGTAGTAAAATTTGAAGCATTAATCTTAATTTGCTCCATTTACAGATTTAATTGAGTGCGAGCGGCGCGCCTACAATGTGTCAGTTTTGTGTGCGTCGTCGCAAAAAAAAAGAAAAGAACAAAAAAAAAAGTTTAACAATAAAAAATGAAAACATGTTCCTAAGATTAATGTCCCTTTGCAACGCTTAAAACAATTTTGACAGAACAATTATTTGAGAAATAATCTTTTAGGGCAAAATTTAATTAAAAATTTTAACATTCTTCCCCGAGAATTGACAGGCACAGCATCAGCATCATGGACACGCCTAATAATCCCATTTGAGACAGTGTAATCGCGTTTTGACAAACTTCCGCCATTTTATTTCCATCGTATCTTCAACGCCGCCACAACCCCATTCATAACCACTTGACGAGAAAACCAGATGCTGCTACCTTCCTACATACCTACCTACCCACCATACCTCACCTTCCTCTGGTGTACATCAAATAATTACATAACAAAAAAAAAATTATAATTTCTATTTAAGGATACAGGAACGCTGATAAAACTTTCACTTTCCCTTACCCTTTACAATCCATTTAAATGGATGATAGTGTAGTGTGCTGTTGTGGTTGGTTGTCCTAGTTGTATTATCTTTCCGAATCATTGCGTTCTATGTCAACTGAGATAATGGAATTTCAGAAGCTACTGACACCACTTCCCACACCTAATAAGCGTTAGCTAATTATATTTCTAAAAATACAAACGGGCAAAGTCCTATAACAGCAACCATTGGGGGGGGGACTCAGAAGATTGGCGGTGTAATACAGTTCATAGCAGAGTTCCCAGGAAGACATCAAGGACAAATTGTATGCCAGAGCCGGTGTGGTTGGCGCAGGTATGATTTGTGTCATTTACTTAATGCGATCGAAATTTAATAACTTGGTTTTTTCTATTTACGGCGGGACGAGACTTGGCGACCTGTGTCAAATGTTTGGTTATTTTTATTAGCTTAAGAACTCATTATAATCCCTTAAAGATGGATTTATATGAGACCCAAAAGTGAAATCAGAAACAATATCCGGTTGTTTTGTGTCGTCCTTCGAGATGATTTTGTGATATCTAAGCCCATTTAAGGTTTCTTCACAAATTTCAACATCAAGGGAATATATACTTACTTAAAGCGCACACAAAACAACTCAATTGGACTGTAAAGCTACATGTATATTGCCTATGCATATACCTTTTCTCTTTACACCGGAAATCGCCTTAATGGCTTTGAAATATACAATTGATGTACTCTTTGTGTATGTGTATGAGTGTGTGTGTGTTCGGGTGATTTCTTAAATATTCAGTTTCCTGGCATTTTCGTAAAAGTAATAGCTCTTGATAGGTACTCCCTTGAAGGAGGAGGAATCACTTCAAACGAGGATCCTTGAAATAATTCGCATTTCAGGAGCATGCATCAGTTGCCATTGGAATTAGTTTTATAATGTATTGAATTTAAGCTGGTTAAATGTGTGCGTGTGTGGCAAGTTGAGAAAGTAATTCGAGTAGTTTTCGATACAAAAGTTTGTACTTGTATAATTAATAAGGATTTCCTTCATATTTTCAGGAAATGATAATTACAATGTTGCAATTTGTCACAACGTGCTGATGACTGAGTGTGAGGTATTTCAGCACTTGAATGGAGTTCGAGTTATTATTTGTCGAGTTTTGTTGAAATTTAATATTGTTAAATTAATTTCCTGCTCTTCCGGAATAATGTGTTGATTTCTCTCGCAAGTGACTTCAAAAGTTTTCTGTTTCTATTAAATAAGATTGTTTTGTATACAAATGAAGACAACTGCACCGATGTGAGACGATGAGCATTAAATCAGGCAATCTCCCACGATATACAAAGAAAATTTAAACTTTATAATAACCTACCTACTGCTTGGGGATTAGAACTGTCGGTTCAGAGCTGTTAATTAAACGAGCTGTTCCTCTATTCTCTTGTTCAACTTAATTGGTGACCATTTCCATGATGACAATTTTCCACAAATTTACACTTTGTGACTTGCAAGATTCACATGGATTTTTGTGAATAATAGGATGGCCATCTGGATCTGTCGCACAGCGGAATTGTTTCCTTCCTCGCATTAACCAGATTGTCGGCACCTCACATGTGAATTTCCAGATCTTATTGTTAGTTTAAAAGAATTTCTGTTCGTTTCGTTCCATTAACGATTATGACGTTACGTAAATGTCATTTGATTACGAAAACTATGGTCCTGTCGTGTGCAAGGTTATATTGCTAGCTGCATGTCACATTTCTTATCTCCGAAGTGGCAACTGCTCTTTTCAACTTTTGCCAACAAAAACGGCCAAAAATTTAGCGTGGCAAACAACTGTGTATGGGTGGACTTTGTAATGAAAATTCATTTGATAAGAAACTAAACTATGTTTGCGGCTCCACGCGCATATTATACAAGGTGGCGCAAAAATAACCTTCCGATGTTTTTTGGCTGTAATTTAAAAAAAAATTAAAAACTTTGATTCTTCTTGTGGATTATTTTTATTTGGTCTTTTAATTTTTTTTACATCAAGTCGAGAATATGATGTCATGTAAATGGCCGCTGCCACAGTTGATTGTCATTTGAGCCCTTTTTATGGCATTTTCCATTACTTTGGCCAAAACTTCCGGCGATAGGTCCTCACATTCTTGACGGATATTGTCTTTAAGAGCTGCAAGAGTCTGAGGCTTGTTGACATAAACCCGCGACTTCAAAAAGCCCCACAAAAAGAAGTCTGGAGCGGTCAAATCAGGCGATCTTGCTGGCTAGTACAAATCGCCAAAACGGGAGATTAGGCGCCCGGGAAATGCATCCTTCAGCATATCGGTTGTGGCACGTGCAGTGTGTTCCGTTGCACCTTCCTGTTGGAACCACATGTTTTCCAATCCCAATTCATCAAGTTGCGGCAAAAAGAACTCGTTGATCATTGCTCTGTAGCACTCACCATTTACAGTAACCGTTTGGCCCGCGACGTCTTCGAAGAAAAAAGGTCCGATGACTCCTCCAGCGAAAACAGCACACCATACAGTGACTTTGAGTGGCTCTTCGTGGGTTACACGCGGATTTTCAGTGCCACAGAAGCGTAAATTTTGCTTTCTTACGTACCCGCTAAGATGGAAATGGGCCTCATCACTCAGGATTATTTTTGATGAAAAATCATCTTCCTCTTGGTGGTGATTAAGGATGGCTTGAGCGTATGTTAGACGCGATTGGCGGTCAGCAGCTAACAGCTGATGCACCGTCTGGACTTTGTACGGAAACATCTTCAAATCTTGTACCAAAATTCGCTGTAAAGACCGTCGACTGATACCCATTTGCGTGGCACGTCGTTTGGTCGATGTCGACGGCGCTTCCATGACATCTTCGGCTACAGCAGCAATATTCGCCGCAGAACGGCTACTCCGGGGTCTGCCACGCCTGGCAGCATCTAGTGTTGTGCCAGTCTCTTCGAGGCGAGCGGCTAAACGTCGCAGTGTTTCACCAGTAGGCGTTGGACGGCTAGGAAATCTGCGACGAAATTCACGTTGTGCCAAAGTCACCGACCAATTATTGCTCAAATAAATAGTCACCAATATTCCGCATTTTGGAGCAGTGTAGCGTAACATTGTTTATTAACGTGTATTTCGCATGTGTTTACTACACAAATGTCAAAACACAACCAATCGCAAAATTTATAGCATTTTCTGATAGGAGGATTACTTTTGCGCCACCTTGTAGCATTCTTCAGTAATCCCCACTGATCCAGAATGTGCCATCATAATAATACTCCCTCCATTTTTATACTTATCATTTTTATACTTACTCAGCATTACAACGTTAAAAGAATTTTTTAATCGGTTGATTAGTTCGAGAGATAGCCCTTCGCCCCCTTCCCGCTCCTCTTAACCATTCTCTCTTTCTTTTAAAACCTAATTGGACAACATATCAATCAATAAAAAGGAATCACGAAAATCGGTTGAATGGTTCACGAGTTATGGATGGGCAGACAGCCATACGCCGCGAACCGTTTGCAATGATCGATTTTTGTGAGCCGATTCTGCACCACTTTTCGGCGGGAATGTTAATTTCGCCTTCGATATTGTTCATAAGCTTTTCTAACGTTTATGGCTTGCTGGCAAAAACCAACGACTTAGCAAAAAATAAAATAAAATAAATAATAGGCGCAAACAGCCCATTCATGACCTAAAGTCTAGCTTCTCCAACCATTGTGTGTGCGAAGTTATATTTTTGACATGAATGCAGGGACCTTTAGTTTAATGCCGATTCCGAACGGAAAATTATTTTTGAGTTTCTCATGACATTTCTTACTCTTGGATGTTTGTCAGACGTTCGGAAGAGGTGGGGATTTGGATGACCTGCTGAGTGGCATGTGCCACAATTTCGTTGGAGCCACTTTAAACTTTAATCGACAAAAAATACCAATGTCCAATGACGCTTTCTGGCATGATATCTACACCACACGACTACTTTTTGTGGATGCAATGGAGTCTTTTGGAATACAAGTAGTTTTGTGGCTGCCCAATAGCACGTTTTGCTTATTGAAAAAGAACAAAAATTAGGAACAAATTTGCAGAGCCCAATCGGAGAAATTTCGACGCTTCAAAGAATTAAAGAGGCTTCAGTTCTTGTGTTAATCTGATGGTTTTAGAGCTTGGTCCAAGATATTTACGCAAAATTCGACACAATGTATAAATTGAGCGACTTTAAGTCCATTGCGAGTCGTCATCTACAAGTTAATAATTAGCTGAACAATGATTGTGTGATTTATTCAGACTTCAAACTTAGAAATATTAACTGATTTTTAATTTGAATTAATTGCTCAAAAGCTGACTGAAACATTAAACAGAATGCATGTGGATTTAAAATCTCTCCGAAACTTTTTTGTGCCAAATCTAAGTCATTTTATTCTCGCCATCTCTTCACCTTTTTTTAAAAAAAAAACAACAACTTTACGAAAGCAAAACTCAAGGGAATTACACAACAAGAATAACTGCAAAATAAATCCACGCAAGATGTTACTGTTATGACTCAAAGTGTTTGTTGTATACATCGGGTTTTTATTTCACGATAGCTACTCTCATGAGAACTATATGTCAGTTGAATTTGTCTTCGTCAACTGTCATTTAAACAAATATATATAAGTGTTTCTTTTGTGTGCTTTCCTTAGTTAACTATACCTACTTCCAACGAACAACTGACAGGTCTTTCAATTACATCATCTGTCACAATGAATGTCGGCAGATATTTTAATATTTAGAAAATTGAAAACACCATAATGTCAGTGTAGATGGTCTAGATACAGTCTTTTTCTGATTTAATAAAATATGTCAAAATGCGTCACATAGTAATAAGTAGATAGGGCTAATATGTATGATGTGAATGAAGAAAATTCAAGGACATGATGTGTAAGTTTGTCATAACTAAAGATTGATTTATAATGCACCCACTTTTAAGGTCAACCATAATAGGTTCGAAGGTTACAACCATTAAGATGTGAGCGAAGGTGCACACTGTCATTGCGACTGCACCGCACTACGTCGAGTGTTAGTAGCTTTTCATTTAGCCTTTGGAGCTTATTGAGAACATTTTTTGTTTCCAAAAACCACAGCAGGCGTAGTTAATTTGTTGAACGACAAGGTCTGATGGTCAAGTACTTCTCAATACAGTCTTAAGTTTTTTTTTTCTATACCACCGCTTGCAAAAGTCTGACAAAATTCCGGGAGCCTCATTGCCATGGTAATTTTTATAAAAAAAAAATTGCAGTTTGGAATCCGCATTAAATTGTAGCTCACTAAAAATATAACTTCGCACACACAATGGTTGAAGAAACTGAGCCTTAACCCCTGTATACGATGTTAACTTAAAAGTATATTTGTTGTGTATCCCACCAGAATCCATAAAAAAAACCATTAGGATTACATATTTGTTTCCTGGGCAACGCCCCTCATCTTCAGGCGTTGAACTGGAACGGCTTATTAAATTCCGATCTTGACAGCATACTTAAATGGGGTAAAACCAACGGAGTGGAATTTAATGCTTCCAAAACGCAATGCTGTCTGCTGCCATTGAAGCGAACCCCTAATTCTCTGCGACTTGCATCGCTGAAACCGAACGACTTTCCATTCTCGGTATATGTGTTAATGACAACCTTTGTTGGAATGACCACATATTTGATCTCGCCAAAAACGCTGCTAAATGTCTAGGCTTCCTTAAGCGATGCAAGAAATATTGCACCCCTTCTCATCTGGATAGAATCTACAAGGCATTTATCCGGCAATTCAACCGCAATACTCGCCATGCTAGGAATGCCCATCAGTTTACCCTCAAGCCTGTATTCGGACGTACAGTGAAATACAAGGATTCGTTTCTTAACCGTACAATACGAATGTGGAATGCTCTACCACGCTTTGTTTTTCATTTGCATTATAGTTTACAAACATTTAAAACCAACGTGCATCGGTTTCTCTAATCCTTTATTTCCCTAATGTCCGCACTGTGTGACTTCACTATGGGTATCCAAAGTCTCTTTAGTCCACGTACATTATGAAAAAAAAACAGGGTGAGCATTCTGCCAGGCGGAAAATTCTGGAAATCAATCATGGTGGACAACCGCAATCTCCACTGGACTCCATCTAGGTTTTCTGCCGCTAAACCCATGGGTGCGTCCGAAGACTATTCGTAGCTAACAATTCCGACCTTCAGACACAACAGTTAAAGTATTTAAAAAACACACCAGGCAATGATCCCTGCTCCGATGTAGACTTGGAATTGACGTAGGTTATCAGGTCCCGTTTTTTCATGAGGTCCCTTGCCCCTAAAACTAACAAAACTTAAGAGTGTCTCACGAAGTAGACTATCTGCTTATAAATACCTTATCTTTTAGCTCAGAACTAAACCAGCCTTAACTGTGAATTCAAATTAATCTAGAATCTAACTCATTGAACAGGTTTTCAATTTATGTGATATTTCGACTCTAAATATTATCACTTTCACGGCATCATCATTTATCGATTCAGCTGTCAAAAGTTATCTAAATCGAAATTATCGACTCCGTACTTGGAAATTGGTCTTCAATATTTTAGAAACCTCAATTTCTAAGAAAAACCTTTAAAAGAGCCCAAAAATCTCCCGAAAATACCACAATTGACTATTGTCCCATTTAATTTTGGCCTCATATTTTTCGTTCTTAATTTTATTCGAAAAACTAGGACTCCCCACAAATCGAAACAATAGTCTCAAACCAAATACAATCGATTTCTCGCATTCTTTAGATTCCATTGCTAGTCGACTCAAGCCGACTCGACTCTTAGGGGGATACCACAATCATTTATCGTACGAACGTGATAAAATTATTGAAATAGATTCGAATTTTCTATCGGTACCTGGCTAATAGATTCCAATTCATTGCGTCGAAAATTCAAACACTTCACCCATTGTTGAAACACAGTCATGACTATAATGGATGGGATGTAAATAAATAAATGCCACTTTCTGAAACAGACGTTGATGGAATTAATGAATAAGCTGTGAGAAATATTCAAATGGACCCCCAGGGACGACGACATTCTTTGTATACCTGATTTTCGAGAATTGGTTTCTATTATGCAGGACCATTTTCTATTTTTCCTTAAAATGTTTCTAGATGAACAGCGTCAGTTGATCCCGCATGTCAAGACATGAACGAAAACACTTTCTTATGAACAAATAACAGTAATCTGGGGAATGTTTCAAACAAAACTGACTGACGCTTTTTGCATTGCTTGTTGCTTGTGAGTAAGTTGTTCACTAGAATAACAGAGGGGTGATTATTTTCGTCACTTTGGGAAGTGGGAAAATGTTACTCTTTTTTTTAATTATTTTGACGTTTATGAATAAGAAAACTTGACATATACATATGTATGTATTAACTTTGTCAAAAGGAACTCAAAATCTCAGACACATATTGATGATCTTTCTTTGTAGATGTCTCAGACGACATTAAGCTAGGAATAAACTATTTGCGATAGCCCTAAATATATAATCACATGCACTGGCTTTACGAAATATCTGTCAAATTTTATTTGTAAACGATTCTAGGTGACGTTCTTGGGATTATTATTTCCATACTCTGAAATCTACAAAAACCAACTTAAACCTACTTACTGAAACCTGTTCTTACTTTGCAAGAGTCGACTGCATGCCATCTATTGTTTGATTCATTTTATGTATGTATTTATTCTGAAACGCATGGTTGAGTTTAACTAACTATGAAACCAGAACGCCGCTGTTTCTGTTTCTGTTTTTCTGCGCGCAAAGCATCCTAAGATCTCCACGACAGCGACATTCAAGCTTAGATTTGAAGATTTTATTGCTGCTTGGCTATCAATAAAAATGGCTATATCGGAGCTAGGTATTGCCAACAATGCTACCTCCTTAGCAGAGCGCTTGTCATTGCCACGACATCAGCTTGGTAAGCCTCTGCTGTAGTCTAGAAGTCCATTCACAGTCCATTGCAACATGTCAAGCATCTTCTGTCGCTCTCAGGACCCCGGCTTGAAAAACGATGGTGTAGTGTTCGATTTAAATAAAATCCTGCAGCAGCGCCAGTATCCATCCTTCCATCCTTCAGTCGTTGGTTACATATTTGGTTTTTGGTTCCCGCACCATATTCATCACGATTTGGAAAATTGGTAACGAGCCATCTATTGAAGTTGGATTTGTGACGTCTTCCGTAGGACTGTGCTTCCAGCAAATTTCTTTTTTAAAAAAATGTAGGTATAAAATTGGGGATGGCTATATGTGGGAGCGGCCATTCTATGAATTAAAGTCATAGTCTTGAAATTGGCAGCTTTACAGTAGGTAGCTTTTGCTTGTCACCAAAGTAGGTAATGCCGCCTTATAAATCCACATGATAATTATTTGACTACGAACAGCAGCTTTTCGCCCAAAATCCTGTTTAAGGTCTAGAAAGCTGTCATAGTTTTTTTTCTTTCCTGTTAACCTCAAGTCTGCAGCCCATAATTAACGTCTATGATCTAGTAAATCCCCAAAGGATAAAAATCGATGGCCTGCTTATATGTAGCTGTGGTTGTGGTAGGCCTTCATGGGACCTAGTGCTATACAGAAGAAACGCCGCTTTGTCACAATACATCAATCATTATAACAATCGTCTGACAAAATGATTCATCTGCTCGCAAAAGTCGTAAATCGCTAACTGCTGTATAAGTCTGCAACCTCATATTTCAGAGCTGCCAAAATTTCCATTGTAAAACAGATTTGTCATTGTAACAATGGAAAAATTCGTAAATTCATTCACATGCAAAATTGCAAAAATAGATACTAAGACTTGACACTTTTTGTTGTTTCGAGGAAATGTCTTTCCACAGTTTATTGTCTCCTGTTTTCCACTTTTAACTCTTTTATAAAAAAAAATAAATCTAAAATCTGGAGCGCATATACAGTAAAAGAATGTGTAAGTGATTCTTGTTTTGATTCTGAATTCAGATCGAAAAGCAATTTGTATTCTATGCAAAAGGAGAACTGTCATTTGAGTACCAATCGAACACTTTCAGAGGAGTTCGGAATGCTTCCGGGGTTCGATTACCCATCAAAGACGACATAAGTATCTACTTCTAACTGCAGTCGACTGCCTACTTCAATTAAATTAATTATTTAATTAAAAATTTTATTTCAACCAGACATCGAGACTTATGGGTAAAGGGATTTTACATGAAAATTTTTGTTGGTTGATCTGGGAAATTTTACTGTAACGGGTATATTTGGAAAATTTCAATTTCAATTCGGAAGTACTTGTTTTTTGTTCACGAATTTTCAATATACCTCTATAGGAAATTTTCCAAGGGAGAATAAAAATGTATGCATCTCTTTTAAATATTTTCGATTGTAACATTTAGCAAAGGTGTTATGTGTTGTTGTGGGGACAGCAAATATTCGCTTTAAGGGCAAGCTATTCCCAAACAAATTTTGAAAAATATTTACTATGCGTGTACTTAGCTTTTAAGACTGATATACACGCGCGAGCCATTTGCCATTTCATTAAGGACTCTTTTATATCAGTCTTGCCTTCGGCTTTGTAAAACGTTGGTCTTATGCATTTGCCTTATGTCACTAAAAAGATAGGCAGGTAAAGTGGCTTAAAACTTGTAAAGTATTACTGGGAAGCGTAATTACTGCCTACGCACCGTTGTGTTGTCACCACCCAAGGATATAATATGATAAAAGAATTAAATTTGGGCTGGTGAATCAATTCTTGGATTTAAGCAAAGAAATTTTGTTGTTAAGTTTTGTGCCTAAGATGTCCGCGAGATCATCAAAGAGTTGTTGCCAAGTATACGATATTTAGTTTTAAGCTAAAGTGAGGATATCCACACAGACTTCCTTCCGTTAACATCCAAGCAACTGCTAGGTTTGTTAGGTTTGTGAGGGTTGTCAAGATTAGCCGCATGCGTACCTAACAGAAAGTGATCCGTACATTTGGCCACCAGTCTAGCTATATCGACATCCACACGCGTTGTACGTATGAGGGTATTTGTTATAGATTTATTGTTAGTGGCTCAAATCTTCCTGGATATAATCCAAGTGTCCAAACTCGATTCTGCTAGATTCCGCCATTGAGGTAAAATGCAAGAAGATTTATCTGACAACGGATCCTCCCACCGCCAGCGATACATGGAAACCAGAACCATGGCCCTCTCACAAAATATCTCTTTACCAAATTCGTTAGGCTCCTCCTTGAATATTCTAGCCAAGTCTGGTCACGTGGTTTACTCATTCACGGTGAGTAGAAGCTTCCCTTCTCGGGATTAATTGGTATACAACTATTATTCTCCACATTTATCCAGGAACATCGATTCCCCTGTTCCTATCCAAATAATCTTCCTCAAATCAAACCTCACAATATACAATCTGAACTTCTGAAACAACAAACTCCTCACCCGTTTGCTTCATTTTACTAATACAACCTTTGCAAAAACTTTTCGAATTTCAATAAAAACATCCCTTTAAACTAGCAAACTTCCCAGATTTTGTTTAGTTCCAAGTTTTGAGAATTAACGTGAGTCTTAAGCAAATCGATGCTGGTTTCTAAATATCGGCTTGTTCTAATGAAGTTATACAAGCTATGTGGGTCGATAGAGGGCCGTTCCCCTATTCCCTAGTGAAGTTTGTTGGTAAATACTGAATAAATCCAAGAACTTGTCATATTCGAGAAATTTCTTCCTATCTCGATTTTGAAATTCGTCGATTTCTCGAACCTTCGATCAAGTTATCACAAATATAACTGTATTAAATATTGTGAATCTTAAGCTGAACAAACATAAAGAGTTTTTGAAGTCAGAGAATCACGAATAAAAACTAAAAAATCCACTGGGTGCTCTCATTGTCTTCAATACTTTCACATTATTGAATCCGACTGACTTTAGTGATTTCAATGAATGCAAAGCCATCAAAAAGAATGCATTCATTTTAGTTTCCACATTCTGATAAAAAAAAAATAATTGCTTTAATCATGACCTCAAAATGAATTTAAAATTTTCTAATATATCTGAATATCGGAAGTCATTGAATTCAATTATATCCTCAACTATTTTTTGTGTGACTTCAATGAATGAATTCTTTGACAACTCTGTTTCACCAGTAATTCTACCAGTAAAATAAATACTTTCCTATATCTTAATGCGTTTTAAATAGTTCTTAAGTTATCTGTCATAATGAAACGGTGAAAATATCGTTATCTGTCATATTGAAACGATACAAAAAATATGACTATTCACTTCACTTTAAGAATAACTTAAGGCGAACAACGTCTTTATTCAAGTCAATAGACTTTAAAAACAATTGCGAACATGCTAACTAGTGTCACTTTAACTGCAGATGACAGATGTATTTATTCCGTGTCAACCTTTCTTTCATTTTCAGAATCTAAGTCATGTTCACCAGATGAGTTTGCGTGTAAATCAGGTGAAGGAGAATGCATCCCATTGGCGTGGATGTGTGACCAAAGTAAAGATTGTTCCGATGGATCCGATGAGGCGACTTGCAGTAAGGAGATGTGTTTTTTTTTGTTGTTGTTTTCTTTCTATAAAGTTCACCATTTTAACCACTGCTTTCTTCTTGTTTCGCTTCTAATTAGTAGAGATTGCTTTTTTCGTTGCACTTTTTCCTGTTGATTTATATCACTTGTCAATTGCACTTTGTTTTACTATAAATGTTTATTAGTATATTTTTTTTATTTTGCTTTACTTTGTTGTTAACTCTATTAATCGCTTTGTTTGTGTAGCAAAATGTTTGTTGTTGACTAAAATTTATTTCAGTTTTTAGTTTTTAATTAGAGGTAGGTGAAAAGATAAATGTTAAAGGGGAATGTTTCGAATGAATGGTGATGGGGTAATTTAAAACGTACCATGTAGCTACCAGTTTTAATTTTAGTTATTTTTTTGATAATGTTGGTTATTTACAACTTGGAAAGTTTTTCAAACTAATTTTTTCGTAATGGCCTGAAGGGGATGAAAGGAAACAATAACTAATGTCGCAACTAGTCATTTATTTATATTTCAGTGGATAGTGGTCAAAGAGAATGTTTTACACAATTATTTGTGCGACTAATTACTTACGTAACGAACTTCTGATTCGTGAAGCGTCTCTTGCTGAGCCCTTTCACCCTCCGCATACACGATGGTTTTTCCTTTGAATTCGTATTTGTGGTTTCGAGACTTGGGGCTGGAACTAAAAAGATCCTCTTGGATGTAGCACTATTATCAATTTGACAGATGTAGCCCAGCTAATAGGTGCTTTGCTTTTTGGAACGACATTCACAGTTTATGATTTTATAATTATATCTCCTCCTCCAATCGAAAGCGACATTGGAGTCCGTCACGATTGGAGTCTCGTGCCTGTGGCAATCGCACAAAATGACAAAATGTTATCTCTTGAGTTCGTCGTGTTTGACGACTTTATTTATTGCACAATAATTGCGCATTTTGGAATAATCGCAATATTTCACCGAAAAATATATCTCAAATTCTTAAATTTGAAACCTTTAAGATTGTGGACGATTTGCATGTTAAGAGATGCGGTTTGCCAGGCGATTGACATTCATTCAACGCTCCCAGTCAAAGCGAATGGATTTACATTCTGGTGTATTATGTTGCACAAAACAGAAGGACGCAATGAAACTTGACAGGTAACAAGTGAGGTTTGACGTATGATGAGAGGTGACATCTGACGTATAAGACATGACAAAAGAGTTCTTTGGTAACTTGAAAATCCTTAAAAAAAAACGTCGTAATTGAGTGCTTTGTTTTAAAAAACATAAATTTGTTTAGAGCTTTGTTTTAACGCAATCACCACTCGTTTAGGTTTGTAGTGTGAATTAAAGCTGGAAGCTCGAAAATATAATCCACATTCATATCCTGCCATCCAAATCAGTAAAAACTTCGATTCGCTGTCGATGGGAGTCCTCAAATAGAACAAGACCGATGACATTTGAATTATTAAAATTGACAGAAAATTACATTACCAAATTTCAATAAATTCCATATATGGTTTTTTGAGCAATTACGCTAATTGCTGTTCAATCAAATTAAACTATCAAAACCAGCATAGTCAAGTGCGGCCATGTGTGGGCATTAGGTCAATAGATCTATTGAGATGTGTTCATTGAGATGAATGAGCCCTTTTGACGGGAAGAACTGTCAGAAATGGTTGGTAATTACTTGACGAAGAGAAATCTAAACTCGAGTGAAGCATATCGCGTCCTGAGGCGATTTTACATACAATTCCATCATCTGTCATATCGCTGACGTTTATCAGTGCAAATTAAATTGATTTAATCCGAAACTTTCTGTGTATGCATCTAGGCCATGAACTACGGAAAAATTCACGTGATTTTATTCACATAACAAAACTAATGGAACAAAATTATGTTTTGTATCTTCGAACTTAAAATCATTTTCTTACTTAAAATTCTATCTCCGAAGAAATTTTGTTTAACTACAAAATATTTCTCTGTAGTAAGACGACCTGTATTCATGTACAATCTCCAACAGATCGCTACAAGCAAAGCAAAACACAGCGATCAGTTTGTTTATATATGAGTGGAACACTTCTTAATACTTCTTCGGCAGAACTTAACAGACGAAATCGTCACCCCAGCGACAATTGGATGCTTATTCAGCTGTTCACCTCAAAGCATTAACGATCATCACTAGAAATTTAGACTACAGCATACCCCAGCATGTTTGACAACCCCTTTCATGTCACCATTTAATCTATGTATGTTATTTTGTTGACTGATCTCCTAGAAAATGAAATTATTCACTTCTTTGGATTAAAAATGATGAAGGAGTGTTTTCCAGACGAAAGTCATGGCGACAAAAAAACCTTGTCTCGGCTTAAGATGTCTTCTCGGGCAGTCAAGTGGCGTTAAAGTCACAAGGCTCAGTTTCTGTAAAAAGTCTTTAGTTGCCATAGATTGCCGATCCTCTCTTCAGGCGGTGTCGAAGCAGTTCAGAATCCACCTATGCTGGGTGACGGGACAAAGAGATATTCGAGGGAACTACAAGGCTAACGACAAGACTCGCAAGACAAGAAACCACATTGCCTGAAATTTTTTAGGATTAATCGTTAGGCACTTCAGTCGCTACATGCAAACTCATGCAACAATTGGAAGGAAAACAGCATGGATAACTTACTTAAGGTGGCGCTACAGTCGGGGGTGGATCTGGGCCTCAACCAACAAGCGTCTCCAGCCAGCACGATCTTTGGCCATCTGTCCCCAGTTCTGCATGCTAAGTTGGTTAAGGTCCCCTTCCACTTGACCATGATAACCGACTATTTTGTTCCCGAATGGGATGGTATGCATGTGGATGAGATGTGGTTCCAACAAGACGGCGCTACATGCCACACAGCGCACGTCACAATCGATTTATTGAAGGAAACATTCGATGAGCTCATAATTTCGCGGAATGGACCTGCCAATTGGCGACCAAGATCGTGTTATTTGACACCATTGGATTATTTTCTTTGGGGATATGTGAAGTCGCTCGCCTACCCCAACAAACGAGACACAAATTGATGGACATTAAAACGATTTTCTTGTGTTTTATTTCAATTCGAAGTTCTATACCTGTAAAAAAATACCCTATATAAAGTAGAAAAAAACCACCATGCAACCTCTTTCCTAGCCCAACTCTCTCCCAATACATTTATATGTATTTCCCTTCAGAGAGCGTCCAATCACGAACTTTGACACTCTATGACACATTTAACTTCTGCCAAAAATAGCATTTTCATTGTCTTTTTTGTTAAGGTCGCAACCATTACTGTGGCATTTAAGTAGAGTCTGACATTGTTCCCGAAGCTGTCCCGTTCAAAAATAGGATTTTTCTGTTGCATCGATTTGCATGATATATAAACACTGAAAACCCTTTCCTGTCCAACCATACAAACCCAATTTCAATATTTTGGCATAGACGATGTCGCCAAGTAATTGGTAAATGAATTCTGAATATGAATTGTTCGAAATATACTTTAATTTTCCAGAAATCATTCGTTCCCCCAAATGAGAGGGCAAATATTTCCTGAAGTTATTAATAAAATTCGATAAGTATTTTCCCTGTTTTTCGCCAGAAACAATTGGCAAATGTAGCGTTGTAGCTGCACATGAATAATTGATTTCTTTTAGCCATACGTATTACAGTGACCTTCAGACTGTGGTATGGCACACGCTTGCGGCGGATTTCCTTACTTAATAATTCAACTAATTGAAGTTGAAAACAATTCGGTTTTATGTCATGTCATACATAATTCTGTCAAACGGAAAACATTAGATATCAATGCCCAGAGAACAGAGCGATTCAGAAAGATACTACACCTACAAAATGTTGTCGCAACCATGTTTGTTTATTCATTAGAACTGTGGTAAAATGTCAGTCGAGTGAAACCCTAAACTAAATTTACACCAATCACACAATAAAGTGTCATCCAAGTAAAGGGGGTAGTCCCAAACCCAGACCCATATTACTTCCTGACACTTCCATTTCTTAATCACGATAATGTCAAAATACAATAAAGTTTAATCAGCACTTTTCTCTTGATAAACTTCGAGGGTAAACTGCTACATATAATCTCAAGTGAAATTTAAAAAACCAGACACTCTTTTCTCTTCGCAACCCCCGAACTGACACCTTTTCGAAATCGAAACCCTTTAACTTGGAAACCAAAAATGACAGCAATCGTTACGAAAAGAAATAAATAACAATCGTCATCAGCTATAAACGAAAGCATTATTTTCTCTCTCGCTCTCTAATTGTGTGTCCTCTTCACTTCTTCTCTTGTTTCTTGTGTATTTGTTATTTGACAAAACACATTCAACCACATGTACCTACCAAACCAACTCCAACTCCAACAGCTGTTCGCAAAACAAAATGAAAGCCAATACAACAACTTTTAACTGAAAAACTTTCTCCTCCTCACTGACAAGTCGTTCAAAGAAAATAAATCTTATTTTCAACTTTTTCTTGTGATTTTTTCCCGCCAAACAAAAAGAATCTTAAATAGAATCTTTGCAAATATCATCTATTTAGTCCATACCACGTGAAAAACTCACCAATGAAAGGCTTCCTTGAACGAAAAAAAAAAACAAAAATGTTTACAATATTTTGTCGCCCTTTTCTTTTCTATAACTCATTTGCATTACTTGCGCGACAGACCTTCCCTAACCAAAGTGTCATTATGAAGGTACATATAATTTTATCGAATAATAAAAAAAAATCTCACTAAAACTTTTGCGCAAAAACTTCACAAAGACCTGATTTGTGTGGTGTTTTTGTTGTTCTTTTTTGTATGGACAGACGACAGACGACAGAGACAGACTATATTATATAAGCGTACGTGTGTAGGAAAATCGAAACCAAACTAATAACCGCCGCCCATACTCTCCCTAGATTGGAGTGCTTATTTATAGTTCGTTGCAGTGTGCGAATAGGTACTCTAGAGGTTATCACAAAATGGGCGATATTTCGGGATAGTTTGTAGGGAAAAGTTTTCTCAAGTGCAAAGAGTCATACCGAAAAGTTGACGTCAATTATGGAACATTGTCACCAGAATTGACATGAGCAAGTTTTCTTGAAGAGAGTCGTAGACACAGACTCACACTGCCATGCCTTCCATTTTGACGAAAACTTATGGTTGAATCATAAATATGTATAGCATTTCTTACATACAACCGTATATGTATGATCTGTGTTAGGTTATGACAGAAAAGCAATTGAATTATGTTCTCTCAGCTACGCTCTACGTCGTCAAATGTGAACGAATTTATTTCGCATAGTTACCTA
Organism: Ferdinandea cuprea; assembly: GCA_963576555.1. Lineage (NCBI taxonomy): Eukaryota > Metazoa > Arthropoda > Insecta > Diptera > Syrphidae > Ferdinandea > Ferdinandea cuprea. The sequence goes on along the minus strand of OY754959.1, from coordinate 102,809,153 downwards.
CCTACGTACGCAAGACAAAAACAAAAAAACGCGATGCAAAATTTGCCTGTATTTACAAAACGAGTGTTGAAAGTTTTCAAGTCAATTTGAAGTTATTTTCCAACGGAAAAACTTTAAATTCTTAGTTTGACATTTGATTTCATTATACGAAGAAAAAGGAAAACAAAAAAGTTTACTCATCACGCTGAATTCACTCATTCTGTTTTGATGTGTGACATCCCTGACAACACATGGAATGGGTGAGTTCAAAGTTCAAAGGCTAAAAACTTATTTAACATTTTTTGTGGATTGCATACAGCGTTGCTAGGAAGAAAAATATATTCAGGCCATTTGCAAAACATTGGGGCCATTTTTCGTAAAAAGTTTTAATGTTTTCCTGTCTATTTGCGGCTTAAAAGTGTTTCTATATAGAGAAGTTTTCTGACAACATTTTTCGCGGCATGGAAGATATTTATCTATTTCATATAATACTAAGGCTTTCGGGACAATGAACTTTAAAAAAATATAACCCGAGTTTTCGTAGTTCACTTAAACCGCCATAAGTGAACCTTTTCAGCTTTGAGATTACTAAAATCTATAGATATAGTAAGGTCGTGCTTAAGCCGGCACCTGGTCCTAGTAATGAAACCCAGTTTGACTACCATTTGGTGGTCAGTTTAAGAAGCTAGTTTTTAAAGATTGCAAAGTGAGCTTGGGAGAAGACATTGCCCGGCAACAGCACCCCTTCCTGACAGAAATGTTCATGATATAAAAAAAAATCTAGATTTTTTCAGCAACATATTAAAATTTCATCGTAATGACATCGACAATGTTAAGGACGACGAGTGCAGGTCACAAGAAATGTTGAATTCTCTACAGCGAACTTGAGAGAGCTATATCACTGTCAGGAGCTTCAAAAAACACTTCAGGCACGGCAAAGAAACGTGGTAATTTGCAGAGGAAGCAAAGGTATTAATGAAAAGGATTTTAAAAGCTTCGATAAAGTGCCTTCCATGTCAGGAAGCTTGACTAAGTTTATAGAGATTCTGTATCGTCAGCTTGACGAAAATTCGCCTTTACTGCCCGCCTCTAACTGCAGAAAAACAACTTGAACAAGTGCAAACCCATCTCAAAATAGCCGCACAGAAAAGGAGAAATACCAATGAAATTTGATGGCGGCAGTTCGCAATAATGGTCATTGCCAGCTCCTTTTGGATAACGATAAAATTCTGCACAGGTGGCGGCAATATTGTGGGTTTTTAAACAAACAGTTTTTTTGGGTTTACTTTTCAGGAGCATTACAATCAATAAAGCGTAGACTGGGCCGGACAAGATATGCATTTTGGAAAATGATTGAAGATCCAGGTGCCTTATGATCAAGAGTCAGGGTTGTGCCATGGCTAGTTCTGAAGCAGCCTTATGACTTGAGGCTGAGTGATGCGATCCAATGCTGTATTAGCGGAAGTAAAGTTATTATCCTTTTTTGCACAAAGGGAACATGAACATGATGATCGTTAAGAGGGTAATAAACTGCTGATCGCCACAAATAATAAGGATATTAAATTATGACCGCATATTGTTGCTCTGCCCAAGAGCTGAATCTTATAAGCATTAATTGTGTTAATATATTATTATGGGTGCAGTGGCTTAGTGGTTAAGTGCGTAGGACCTCTAAGCACGGGTTTCCACAAGTATATCTTCGCCTACACAATGGTAGGAGAAGCTGTGCTGTATAATTTTTTTATAGCCCCTTGGATGTCAGCATTGATATCGCCAGCATTAAAACAGCACCAGCCGCTTCCGCTCATTCTTGGACCTCAGCATGGAAAACACTGCTGTGATCCAGAAGTCTGATAGAGCTGTTAATACTTCGCGCAAACTGGAAAATGGTCTGACAAAGTCAGGATAGTGTCCAATCTTACATTTCGCGTATTTTGCTGATTAGGATAAATATATGGCCTATTTTGACAATGTTGAAAGCTTCTTTTTAAACGCTGCTAGTGTTTATTCTTTGTCATATAATGATTTTTGCCGACGTCCTGAAGTTCTTTTTCACCTATTTGCCTTTAGTGTATGCATGCTGAGTTGTGGAAGTACACCATCATTAAGTTCATCGCGACTATAGTAAGATGTTCTTTAGGGTTTCTTAAATGTTAAAGATAAGGAATCTTAGACTCGCGAGTTGCACGTCCTCGACGTTGGTGTGATTAAATGTATCTGACCACCTTCAACTGATGCCAGGCTTTTGGAATCAATTTACTTTTGGATGTTTTTCGCAAGAGCGTTAGGTGCAATGAAGCGTATTGTGCTTGTAAAAATAAGAAAAGGTTTAATTTTTATACTTAGACGCAAACTTCTACCCAACTCGGTATAAGTTTTATTAAAAAAAACCTCAACAATCAGTCAAAATAAAGTTGAATTGAGAGAACTGTATAACTAGCCAAGAGCTAAAATGCAAAACATACTGCCAAAAGCCCCAGACGGACACTATTTGGCAACGCTGATTCCATTTCATTCAGTATAATTTCATCATCTCAGTCTGAATCCATTTAGTTTTATTTATACAATTTTTCTTCAGCAAAAAAAAAACAAAAAAAAAAAAAATGCCGTAAAAAGAGAACAAAACATATACATTTAAGGAAAACCTATTTCCATCTATTAATAATAAAAACGATTTCATTTTTCTGATGATAGCCAACATTTCGTATTCCTGGGAAAAACAAAACAGAAATTTTAAAGGATTTAGCTATGACATTCGGTATCTACCTTTCTAAGACACCTTTCTCTTACCATACTCCACTTAACGATCGAAAATGAGTGAATCTGTCGCCTTACCTCATTTCCAAAATGATAACATAGGTTCAAAGAACTGGCAAAACTTTCCAACAACGAGTAAGGACCAACGAAAAAGGCAAAAGAATAAAAGAAAGAAAGTAAAGCTAATTTAAATTTCAAAAAGGGATACCTATATTCTATAAGGTTTTTGACACACACATAATAACATAATCTGTAAAGAAAATTGGAAAAAGAGGTGACAACACACTACGATGTAGGTTTCTGTAAGATGTTCTCTGAATAATTTATACCTGATTTTTTATGCATGGCTTTTAAGGGAAAGAACATGTTTGTTTATTTTATTTTCAGTTTTTTTTAGAAAGGATAAAATCCCCTAGTTACATTATAGGGTACCTACACATGTAAATGCAAAAATATGGTTAAGATGGGTTTCTTTCTCTATTTTTTTTTTCTGGGTCGGAGATGGGGGTATTAAGTATAACTGTTATGACCTTCTGGACATAGTTTATTGGGGTAGGGTAGCGGTTATTGTGCTAATGACATTTTTTTTTGTTTTGCTTTTGCTCTCATAACTTTGAAGATGGTGCTCTTTGGATGAATATAAATAGAAATGTACCTAATGAGACCGAATTACTTTTGCTTTTTCAAGTCTTATGTTGGTTTTTTCTTTTGGACTTTGTTGTGGGATAAATCACCCACATCATCACAAGTAGGGACGTGCGAGTTGAGTAAATGCTTGAAAAAAATATTGAAATATTCTGTTAGTATAGAAAAGTTAAACGTTGTCTGCTAGGTAGGTTATCTCCAGTTTAATAGGGCGAACGGTTCGTTGCACTATCAGACAGGAAACCCTTTGAAAAGGTAAACGAATGTGGTATTATTTTGAAAACAATTTACATTAGTTGATCTGATCCGCCTTTGTGTAAAACTTCCTTGTGAAGTTGTCCACAAAAAATTGTTCTACCACTAGACCATCCGTTTCAGCAGCTTTGTTCGATTTTTATATTATTTGTGTTTTTATATAGAGCAGAACTATTCTACTGACAGCATCGGCTGTGACTATATATGGTTTTGTTTTTTTTTGTTGATTATAGCTTGGAATTGTTTTTTTTTTTGGTTCTAGGTACCTTGTTAAAGAACTATGATACATACTTGACTTTAGTATGCTTTCGTTAAAAGTTTGATTGTTTTGCCCTAAGAGGAAGCCTTCACGTCAAAGAACCCATCTCGAAAAAATTGGAGCACGATCGACTCAGTTAGTATTGTCATGTTCAAAAGGAGGGATCCTACGACCCAGTCAAAAAGGCAATGGCAATCAACGTTCCCTTACAATCGCGTAAGAGAGGCAGGCCTAAAAACTCCTGGATCACAAAAATGCAGAAACACTAGCATTTGATTGACCTCAATGATGAAGTGATCCAAAATCGGGATGCCTACAGATATTTTTTGAGGTCGAACCGGCGAACCCCACAGGCGGAATAGTAGGAATGCAATGAAGTGGGAGAGTTATGATCCCTGTAATCCTGATCATAATCTCGTCGTTAAATGGAGAGAAGAAGAAGAAGGGAGAAATTGGCGTGTTTGTCAGTGCAATGCCGGGCAGCTTTAATATTGATTTAACAATAGTAGGTCCTTTGTACTTATAAACAGGGATGTCGCATTGGTAGCAAAATTACTATATTCCAAAAATGGTTTGATCAAGTGGCCTTCTTTCACTCCAACCCATAACTAAAAAAACTCCAACCGATCTAGTGCTTCATTCCTTACATCTTTCTTAGAGACTAAACTAAATATATACGACTGCACTTTCAAGCCCTGATGAATGATTGATGACAAGAAGCCTATTGACGTTTTATTAGCTAGCTGGCGCCATCCAAATATTTACCATAGATTAGTTATTTCCCTCGAAAGATCGTGGTGATCGTCCTGTTGGACGGTCCTGCCAACAGGACGATCGCCACCTACTCTGATAGTCAAGCGGCCATAAAAGCCGTGAAATCATATGTGGTGAAGTCAAGGGCTGTGAGCCAATGCAGAAAGTCGTTAGATGAGCTATCAGCTGTCAACACAGTAACCCTATGGTGGGTGCCAGGGCACATTGATATCCCGGGAAATGAGGAAGCGGACAAGCTAGCAAGATCAGAGTCAGAAATAAATGCATCATTGGGACTATAAAAATCGTACAAAATCGTAAAATCGACACCGAGTCCTTGAGTAGAGCACACAACTCGACATACAAAAGAGCTATGGATTGCTATTAACAAAAGGAGATTAAAATTCATGATCGGGTTAAACCACAAGGACATCCGAATACTCACGGAAGTCCTTACGGGTCACTGCGCTGTGGGTCTACATACGGAACGTTTGGGCATACTGCATAACGACTATTGCAGTAGCTTCAGGGACGTTGAAGAAATCGAATCTGTTCGTCACCTGCTATGCGAATGCCCAGCCTTAAATATCATAAGGCTTACGACCCTCGGCAGATACTTCTATGATGAGCAAAGTCGAGCTAAGTCGAGCTAAAATACCTTCTCAGATTTGGCTCAAATGAATGGTGGTTGGCTCTAAGCAAAGCTCAACTTCAGATGCAAGTCTTTAAGAGCGTATATGGAGTCAGCGCCAAACATAGCGCTATAGTGTTTAGTTGTTGATTTATCTAGTGTCAGCTTTTAAATGCAGAAAGGTCTTCATGCCTTCATCATTCTAGTCGCACTACTAACAGCAAAAGAATAATTGTAATTGAATGTCTTTAGCAAACATGTAGCTCGTTAGGAGCTCGTTACCTTAACGATAAAATGATATGCGCCCGAGAATGGAGAAAGCCCCGCTGATAATCTCAGAAATGATTACATTAGGTTTCGCATTGGCACTCTTTGCTAACAGTCAGTTAAGTATTTAGGAGTGTAAAAGTTTGGTTTCAAGACTTTATAGTCAAAGTCGTTGATTTGAAGCTAAATTGAGCAGGCTCCAGCTGTAATTTTTTTATTTCAATTTACAGTGGAGGAAGGCTGATAAGTTCCTAGAAATCTGCAGTACTTTAAGACCGCCTAGAACGAGGAATGCCTAATACCAATTTTCGCTAGTCTTTTAAAGGATATGTCAAAGCTCAAAGCTAAAGGGATACTATAAAATCCCGCTGAGGGTTTTCATTCGGCTGAATGTGGTTAAGTGCATTAAGCAGGAAATAAGAGCAGATGGTTTAGGAAGGATGAGTTTCTAAAACCACGGTCCTAAGGTCATAGATGGATGGAAAATTAACAGATTGTAAAGTGCATCAGTAATAATTTGGTTTCTTTTCAAAACGCGCTTGACGTTTAGGAAGATGTTTTTGAGCCAAATGTGTACGTGTACCAACAAAATTTAGTACGTTCCTGCTCCATTGACAAAAGGACCCGAAACCGGGCGTCCTGCAGTTATTAAATGCATTGTGTTGTAAAATGCGATGTCAGTAGAAAATATTACATTAAAGATTACCGAATGTACGTCTGTCCAGAGTACACGTACAACATCATAATTCTATCCTTAGAAATTTTGTACCTACAAATTAGTTTCCTTTCCACAAGTGAACCCTTTAAAATAATGTATTACAAATTGTCACAAAATATTTGTATTTCAACGCAACAATTATAGGTACCACCGTTGGCCTTTTCAAACGAGTTCGCAGAAGCCTTTGCATCCATTTTGGTGAGCCAGGTGAACAATTCAGTTATCTGTCACAAATTAAAATGAAAATTTCTGGTTTTCATAATTTTCTCTCTCTCCAACACTAGAAGAACCTCATTTAAAAGATTACAAAGAACTTTAACCATAAATAAATGCGGCACCAAAATAATATCACGTAAGAGCTTTGAATATCTTAAAAATCCTTTTTATTGGTTTCAATGAAATTTCCCATGGTAACGTCAAAAAAGACAAATCATCATAGGCAATAACACTATCTTCTTCGTTCAGAGTAGTTAGATGCACAATGAACGAATAAAGGTACTATAGCAACTGAGCTTTTTCTGAGGCCAACAGATTACTTTTCGAAGGATTTCGTCAATGAAACATCAAACACACAAAAGAGCTTGTCCCTAGTGACAACCTTGACTTGCTTTTCTTCACTAATGGCCACATGGATTGATGGGAGGGTGTGTCGCGATGAATGATGACTAAATTAAGCTATATTTGTCGCACAACTTATTAACCGAAAACACAACATTCTCCCATAAAGATAAAGCCGGAAGTAGTGAAGGTACAGCATACTTGTAAAAATCTGGCAACGACCTAACAAAATACATTTGTACCTATGAAGATAACTTTAAAAAATGGTCACTTTCCACATAAAGTGGTATCACCTCCCTGTGGCAATCTCACCATTCTACCACATTATTCATGTTATTTTGGCAGCAAGCCATGTCATTTCGCAAGGCAAGGGAATACCTCCATGCTCATGAAGAAAAAAATTTGCAGCAGAGCAGCACTGTCAAATCCAGACAGAACGCGTGTGAGGCAAAAAACAAAAAGGTGTAAAATCCTTTCGTGCCAACTCTGCGGAACTTGTTCATCATCGCAGCAGCCGGAAATGTATATACATTTTTGTAATGATGTTTGCCTACAAAATATTCAAGGGCGCACGTTTTTTTTTCTTTTTTTTTTCACTGTTGCGCTTCTATTCTATACTTGCTGACAACTCAAGCGACAACGACCGACGATGACGCGACGGGAGCGGCCTTCACTTTAGGCGAATAAATCTCATTCTGTTTTGTCTCAATATAGGTACCTGACAATACTATTGATAGATCCTATCCTATGGCGTGATGATAAGTCTTTATTTCTTCCGTAAGAATACCTTCACTCCCTACGGAATGCAGATGAAGATGAATTGGTTCTTCGTCACCGCCGACATCAAAGTAAGCCAAGGGCTATAGTCGAATTCGAATCCAGAAAATAAATAACCTATGTACGTAGAGCTAGAGACATTAAATGGGAATCAGACAGAAATATACCTTCACGAGGAGTGAAAGAGGCCTTTAGGGAAATGCAAAGGACGCTCAGTGTGAGTGAGTGAATGAATTCATGTGACTTATCAAAACACATACACATGCTTCTCTCTCTCTCGGAGTGGATCTAGGGGTTGTGCAAAATTCTGACTGACTACGACGGTAAGTGCAATAATGAAATGTTATTTGAATAGATTTTCATTCCCACAACGACCTGACACTTAATCATGTTAATAGTATGTGTGTTTGAGTGTGTTTATGTGAGGCTTAAGATACGTTCTTTGATATTTTCAAACAGCAAATCATCAACATTTTGTTGGAATTTGTCAGACAAAGAATGAGGGCTTTACTCTGCTTTGTCTCGTTTTGATGATATTAATTCCTCCCGTCAGTCATTTCATTTCTGACACAAACATCTTCTTGCACTTTCGAAAACAGCTACTTTAAATTCTGCTCTCTATAATATCCTTTTGCAATCATATGATAGGACGCAGGAGCTGCTCGTACACGTGCCAAAAATGATGAAAAGCTAACCAGTGGAAGGTAATTTTTGTTATTTTTTTATTTTTTCTCTTTGGTTTTCCAGCCCATTGAGGGAATATGCGGAATGGCATTAGTTATTCGCCCGCATTATGTATCTGACAGACAAAAAGATGTAGTACGCAGTAGGGTAGGGGTATGGCCAATTTAATCATACATAACTACCACACCTGCCAATTTCCCGTTTGAATGGAATAAGCTTTGGGAAATTTTAAATTAGGGTTTTCTAAACGTTAAATTAAAAAGGACCTTCGTGGGATATATGTATGTATACGCATACCTATCTCTCTATAAATTTGTAATGTGCTAAGTTTTAATCTGACAGAGATAAAAAAAATAAATTCAAATGACATACATCCATGCACACTCATTCTCATTGTTCACTCAAGTTGTTAAAACGTTAATACTGAACAAGGATAATAACATACGAGTCTTCTTAAATATAAAATATGAACAATGCCATTAAAGTTGTTGACAAATTTCGCAGTGCCTTTAAAGACTTGTGGAAAAAAAAATTCCATAAGAACGTAAGATTCAGTTACGTTAGATTGATGCGAAAGCTTGGTGTAACATGTGTGTGTTCTATTTGTAATGGTTAGGTACGTGCGGAAATGGCTTCAATTTAGTGGAAAATATGACGTTAGAAAAGAAAAAGATTTATGGATGCTTGCTTTGTTCTTCGAATTTTTGGGGATGTTCCATCAATCAAGTTACGTGCATTATATGTGACAGTTAGTTGAAATTGAAGGCACAAAAACGCATGGCACGGCACACGAACGTTCAATATTGACGAAACTTTGACAAATAAAATGATGTAAAAAGTGAATTTTGAATTCTGTGTAGGTTACACACATACGTATGTACGTACTTATATGTCGCACATTTAGTCAGTACTTTGATGAAAATAAAATTAATTGTCAGCTCTCCATTCTGATGGCCCTTTCGTTGTTGGGTGTCACTTTCCAAACTATTTGAGAATGCTAGAACTTGAACACGTTTTAAACACCGCGGTGAGTATTTACCACATCAGCAAGGCTATTTCGATGCGACATTTAGAAGACGGCAATTTGAGAACAATATCCAGTTAAGGACAAAAAAATAAGATCTCCTCTTCTGTCATTAATAGGCTAATACGTCAGGGCTTTCGAGTTAAAAAAAAATCTTTAGCAAATTTAAGGAAAATATTGATGGCTGAAATGCCATATTTTGGTTTAAAGAATTGACTGCCCCGCTGTCTAAAAAAATGAAGGTTCTCCTTTACGACTGCAGATATGGATACCACGTCTTCATTGCAAGCTCTAAAGGTTAGTTTAGGGGTGTGGAAATGTCATCGCACAACACTAGGCAACTAAACCGGGCCTGTCGCGATCCTTGGGAAACCAGTCGAATCTATATTTAAAGGGCGAATAACAGAAAATGAAATCTATATCCATTTGAACAGATGGATCAAAGATGTATTGTGGAACAGTTGCTGGGCCATTCTCAGAGGAATTAAACATACACCACTCCATTAAACTCCTTGATCAAAGTTGTGTTTTTCAGGCTGAGGTTCTGGCAATCGCGGAAGGGGCCTGTACTGTATCAATATCGGTAATACCGCGGAATGATATTTAATTGACAGTCAAGCGGACATTAAGGCAGTTAAAGCTATTGAAATCAAATCCAAGCTAGTTCATCGCTGTCGCAGAGCTTAATGCTCTTGGCTCCCAGCACAAGGTATGTCTTTGCTGGGTTCCTGGACGTCCCCGGGAAAAGGATGGCCGACGAGCTAACCAGAAATGGATTCGAAATGGATCATGACCGCCACTCTGCAATCTCAGAGAACGAGTAGAATACAAGATCAGAATGAAGGCCAATAACAAGTGAAAATCTATAACCACCTGTGATATATCAAGGAAACTATGGCCAGAGTATAATAAGAACCGAACTAACAAGCTCATACAGTATGATAAAGCATCACTGTCTAAGCTGATAGGTGCCCTAATTGCTTTTAACTTCCCAAGGACTCACATTCAGAGGAGTTCTGCCAGGATTCCTATTATTTTCCTGTTTAACTTCAATAACTCCCTAGATCTCTTAACATCGAAAAGTGGGTTTTAGTGTCCTTCAGTAGACTTAACCACCTAAGTTTGGCAGTCCTAATGGTTTTCCCCCAATAGTGTCCCTTACTATGCAAATGTAGGGGTTTGATTTCAGCAACATCAACATCCTTTTCTTGCAAGCCATCCGGCTTTTTAATTAAACCGCAACTGGAATCCAACACAGTCTCACCAGGTTCTGAATACATAACGCTTTGAGCATTATGCGACAGCCACTGGCTACATCAATCTTTTTAATCACAGGAGAAATTGTATGACAGATCACTCGTAAGTCGTTTCAAACTGTCATGGTATTTATTTTCAGTATTGTTTGACATTTCTGTGGGTGCAGTGGTTAAGTGCGTTGGACCACTAAGCGAGAGGTCGCTGGTTCAAATCCCGACCGATACCACCTGAAAGTTTTTATTCGCTGCCCCAGCTCTTGTGAACGTCTGACAAACATCCAAGAGTAAGAAATGTCATGAGAAGCTTCTCCAAAATTAATTGCCGTTCGGAATCGGCATTATGCTGCAGGTATATCTTCGCACACACAGTGGTTGGAGAAGCTAGGCTTTGGGTCCTGCATGGGCCGTTTATGCCTAATATTTATTTATTTATTTTATTGTTTGACATTTTATCAAGCAAAGCCTTACCTCCGCACAACGTCTATAAAGCTTGAAAATATTTTCGACCAAAATTTGTTCACCGAATTTAAGTCAAGCCGAACACCTTTGTGGCAGCTAAGAAATTCGTTCAACGATCTTTCCCGTAAGTGTCAACATTAGAGCCTGTTTCTTACTCCACTCCCTTTTGCATAAAAAAAGAAAACATTGTTGACCAAAGCTTTACAAAAAAATATTCCATCTGCTATAGTAAAGGTGTAATTTTTATTACTCCCAAAAGAATTATTAAAATCACAGTTATTAAATATTTTATGGAAAAATTGATACTGCTGCCTGTCATACTTTTACACATCGGCATTATATCATTGGAAAATGCATGTTAATTATTATTAATAAACAGATTAATAACTTCAAAGATATTTTAAAATAAAAATTTAAAATGCTTCAATTAAGTACAAATCATACCAAGTTCAATGGAATCCTTTATTTTGTTTTTTTTTCTGCGAAAAGTCCTTTTCACTGTTATTACTTTTGTGAAACTATAATAAATTATTTTGCCACATTGACAATTGCCTCAATTTATTTATGGATTATTTATTAATTAATTAAATGCTCTGACCCATGCAAACCATAACGATAAACATGAAATCAAAAAAGTATGCTGTCATGGACGACAAAAAGAGTAAGTTGACCACAACAACTGAAAGAGAAATACAAAGTAACAGAAAATTTAAATTTTGTGTTACTTTTTTGACACTTGCTGTGGCGACATACTTCACCAAACCGAATAAAAACGGCTTCGTTCTTGACAATCGAATTAAATGTCTACACTTTATTGAGATGACAGTTTAGTCTTAGATTCACCATTGTGTCCAAATGTCAGTTACATGAAGAAAACTAGTGAAAGAGAAAAGATTAAAATGAAAATTTCCCTCGTAATTCGGTTTCGGTGTGAGAAGTATTTTTAAATAAAATAAAACATATACAGAAGGAGAGAGAAAGAAGATTTATCGAAACATAAAATGAATTATGATGCATTTTGTTGCGTCAACCAAGATGACAGTTTGTCGTTAAATGTTACGGGAGATTTTAATTAACTTTATATACATTTAAGTGTTGCCTTTTTTTGTTATTTCTCTGATTAAATGAATTTGCGAATCTGTCAACTTTAGTGTGGAAAAATATTGAATAAAAAATTCGAGAATATACCTATGTTTGTGAATGAACCTTAACCAAGGCCCTCAAGTATGTTGAAAAGTCTGTATATTTATTTATGAAACTTTATCAAAAATTCGAGTATTGATTTTGGATTTGGATTTTGATCAGTAAGAGTTATATATTTATTCGATTTCTTATGAGCTCCCGTTTTCTGAGCCATAAACAACAAAATCTATTGGGACATTTGTGGGTGGCCTTTTTGTTAACAGCTAGTGAGCCGCTTCAGCATCCATCTTTAATAGTTCGCTATGTTCTATTTGCAATGCAAACGCGAGAATATTGGACTTCACCCTTTGGTTACACTTGCATCTGTTTTCCCAGCGGAGTTTTGCGCCGTCCTAATTGCTATTCGCTATATTCGGAACAGCAGGTGGGCTGGAAGGATTTACCTTTGTCAAGCTGAATTTAAAGCGCTACTCAAACCTTTTACGTCGTCCTTTCTCTGAATTCTGTCGGAAGTCTGAACACTGTGAATCTTGTCTGGGGCCCAGGTCACACTGGCATCAAGGAAAAACAGATATCCGATGAGCTTGGTAGGGATGGTTCCTATAGACAGAACCTGCATTCAGTGCCATGTGAGTAAGCCCACCGGCTTCCTTATCATTTTCTTACTTAGTTGCAGGTTTTCCGCGTAGGAGTTAATCTTAAGTAGTATTTTGAATTGTCACAATCCCGAATTGAAAGTGTTTAGACGAAGTTGTTGTTCATTGCCTGCAACACGCTTGGCTAGGTTTTGCAAATCATAATAACAGCTCTTTTCTTTCAGAGAATTCATTGTATTAGATGACAGGGCTTGTAGATATGTATTCTGGCGGCTTTAATTTCCTTTTCAGAAAATAATTTTGCGCAGATCTCAATGGCATGGATTTCTGCCAGAAATGAAGGACATCTGCTCTAACTCTAGATTCGGATACATGCAATACGCTGCAGCTTCTATATGTTATTGCCGTTCATTTGGCCACCAGACGAAAGCCGTGCACGATATAATTCCGGAATCCAAAGTTCTGCAATTCAGTCATCTTCTCGCCCACATGAATCTAGTTTCACGCCTCGTGTCGGACGAGATATTTGATTTCATTGGTTCAAGTAACCAGTCTCCTTGTAGGGATTGCCAATGGAAAGTTTTTTCTTGGATTGATAGCGATGTTTTAAAACGTGTAGCAATGCGTCATGCATACCACAAGTAATGGTTGCACTAGGCCATCAGCATAGCCTATGGCTTATTAGCCTAGTCTATATAGGCTTACTTATTTAACGATTGTCGATGACTACTGACCATAAGAGAATGGAGATTACCTTTCATTTCGGCGCAGCCATTAACTGCCGTCAAACACACTAGCAATAATGCAGAGGAGGAGGTTTTGAATCAACTTTTTAGCTCTGATCCTGAGGTTGATCGAAAGGCTTGTGACAAGAAAAATATTGCTTAAGTCATTAGCAAGCGTGATGCAGTAGCGAGGTTTTTCCACCACCATTCTTTACCAGATGAATTGGTTTGGCAGACATTTAACCTTTCTGCACACCCGCGGTGTCAGACCGACAGGAATATTTATTATAAAATTCATCTGTGAGCCCTTAAAGTACCTACTTGATGCCATTAGCGATACCATTGTACAGATGACATTTTATTTTTTTTATAAATATATCGAAACAGCATTTTGAATAAAGAAGTTGTGAATAAACTAGTTATACATGTTAGGACACGCGAATAACAAAACCACTTTAATCTGTTTATAAATCGTTTTATGTCTAAAAGAAGTACACCATCCAAGTCTTCCGAGCTATCGAAGAACCGTGCTACCATTCAGGACAAGCGGCGTTCTTGTATTGGCAGTGACATAGGTGATGTTTCACAGACTCTATTCCCTCTCCATCTCTGCAGCTTCTGCAGAAATCATTTGCAAAGACTCCTAGCCTTTAAGCCATGTTTTCAATAATACAGTGTCCAGTTAATACCTCGACGAGCACTAGGATTTGACTTCTGTTAAGAGAGACAGGATTTTTTTTATATTTTGGTGTCAATATTGGGCCACAGACTTCTAGGTATGGCATAACTACTACTGTTCCGCAATTGTTCCTTAGCTAAATGTGTAATGACTCCGTCGATGAAACCTTGTTCGTTAGTAATGGGTTAAGATCAGAGCCGTATCTAGCCAATTTGCTTTAAGTGCTGCTTGGTGGTTATTTCCATTTCTGGAAGTTACATCGATAGGATGGTATGTGCTGCTTTCTTAATCGCATAAATCTCAACTTGATTACAGTGATCAGTCACTTACCATTAGCAGCTTAAGAATGCGCAGTTAAACTTCCCATTTCGTACAGAAAATAATTTATGTGGTTTATCTAAGTTTAAGTCAGTAATGGAAAATTCGTTACATTTGTATCAAGTTTGATCAAGTACAAAAGTACAATTTGCCTTTTTGGTAAGTTTTTAGTATTTTTTTTATTATATAATGAAGTAATTCCTTTATGTTTTTTTTATTTATGTACACAAGGTTCTTAATCCAAAAGTCGTTTATCGTCTCGGTGATAGTCGCCCATCTCGTAACTTTAAAAATTCATCTCGATATCGTTTTTGGCGATTAAAAATTTGCTTCATGTAACTCAATTATCGACATAACGATTGCGATTTTTGAGAGATAGCTAATTAGCTATCGCCTTGAGGTGCTTGTTCATGTTGCTAACGGTTTCACATATATATTAGAGAAGAATTAGGTCCATAAGTTAGTTAGGAAGTAGAAAAATTTCGGCAGGCGTAAAATGCACGAATGCTCAGTTTACACCATTAGGAACAGTAGTAGCGAAAATTTTCAGCCAATAGCGTACTCCAAGAAAGTAAGTGCTACAACGACTGTCACTGCGCTGCCGTCAGGAGGCACTTTCAATCTTTCGATTCCGCACCTTTCATGCATTTAAGTAAAAATAAAATTGTTTATTCTTTGAAAGCTGCTGTTTAATTTAATAAATTTAAAGTAAACAATAAAACATTTTTAGGGAGAATGTATTTTTTGACAGTTTAGTGCCTATTTACTTTTTACTGTTTGGGAATTTCTAACTAATACTAAAAGTTCTCAAACCTTGTTTGAAATAAACGATAGCTTTAGAGTTACGTGAAGCAAATTCAACACGAGATAGTTAGCAGTGCAATTTTAAAAGAGTTCTCAGTACAATAAAAAAATGTAATTTTCCATCCCTGGTTTAAAGGGTGACATGGGTTTGTTCGGGAAAAAAAGTTATATTTTCAACAATTTTTTTTTTATATAAAAAAAATGTTTTATTCAAACTTTTTACTGTCTTAAAGATATAAATTTGAAAAGGAATTTCTGAAATTTTTGAAAGGAAAATATTCAAAACTCCGTCATTGTGACGTTATTTCCGGTGATCACTTGGAAAAAAAGGTGCGTCCGCGTTGACATTAGAACTCGTAACAGGATCATTAGAAATAAAAAAAAAATCGTGTTTTAGTTAAGACCATGAACTAGAATTTGGACGAAGGGAAATAAAGAAAAGTGAAAATTTGATTTTTGGCAGACTTCTTTACAAAAAAATGCTAATTTTTGTAATTAGCTCAACATTTTTTTTTGTAAATATTTAGTCCTCGTGAAATGTATCTTGTAGACCTGTGTAAATTTGTATCAAGATCGGTTGAGTGGTTTTCGAGAACTTTTGACAACCGACTTTGAAAACACAGTTTCGAGAAAAACGCGTTTAAAGTTTGGATAACCTCAAATAAACCTCGTGATTCAATTGAGTGCGCACCTTCCCAAGGCTGTATCTCCGAAACTTTTATTCGGAATTACTTGAAAATTAAGGATAATATTCTCGAGATGTTGTAGAAATTAATAAGACAATAAAAAAAATTCCATTTCTTGAAGCTGTGAAACTCATGTAACCCCATAAGTGCCTCAAAAGAGCATTACAATTTGTTTTTGTTTGCGGTTTACGTGTGATGCCTAAATTTGCATAATTTTCGACGGTGGTCACCAAAAATATACACAACTAAACTTAATTGATATGATTTCTGCTTTTGACATTCAATATCAAACAGCAACGCCGTTCTTAAGTCATGACTTCTGATTGCTAGGATGCCGTCAGTTAAACGTCAACTATGATTGAAATCTCAATGAACCCTCAAAATTTCATTCAAAGCTAATTCGCACATTACCTCCACTATGCCAAACAACAACTGTGAGTTGTCTTCACTAATTGCGTAAGTGGTGGTGGCACATATATAAGTCTCCAACATCCGTCTAAATACAAAAAACCACATTATGTCGAATGATATTACGTCGACTGACACATGCTCAACATAATGAAGTTGGTTTTGATTCACTTACCTTGTCGTCGTCGTAGTCGTCTTTGTCGTCGTCAACGGGTGTGGCGTGGTTTTCTGTCAAAATGTTGCTTAATTCATTTGCTTGAAAACCGTTTTGATTAATTTTTACCGTCATATGTTGTAACTGTTGTTGTTGAAATAATTAAAAAACCATCATCAAGTCAGTAGTCCTTTGGCATAATAATAATAATAAGGCTGCATTTAAGCATGCAGCATTTTAATATTAAGAATTTAATTTCATTCCGACGTGTTCCAATTAGGTTAACAAATTATATAAATTATTATTACATGCTTCTGTTGTAAAAATAAAAAGTGTCGAGGACATACAATTTTATGCAAATATATACAGCAGTAAGTTGACGTTGATGTTTCGCTCTAAAAAAAAAACAGAAAAACGAAAACGGTAAAGGAACCCAGCACAATCTTAGAGAAAGCTATTTTTTGTGTCTCTTTTTTTTTTTTTAATTTTAAGAATGGCTACACAATTTTTATTCCGAGTGCAAATGAATATAACATCGCGGTAAGACATAACCATATGTGTGTTGGTTGTAGGACATAGATGAGTTTGTGTATGTCATTGACGAACGCGCTCTTCCATGCATCCTGTGTTGAAATAAAAAAAAAATTGTTTGTTTTTTTTTGGTATTTTCCTCTTTTATGTGTAAATTTTTTTTTCGTTTTGTAGTAACACAGCCAGGAGCTTTTGTACTACAATATTGGGTAAAGTTTGCTTTGTTTTCATTTGGAGAATTTTTTTTTGTCCGTGGGTGGTGCATGTGCAAAAGGAAGGTTGTGCTGCCTGTCATGATGAATGATATACATATATGTATGGCGGTACGTGATGAAGAATATTTTGTATGTTTTTATTTTTATTTTTATTTTTGTTTTTATAAGTGCCTAGCACAGGTACTTAGTGTATGTTTGTAGATGGTTTAATTTTTCATTGCTTTTAGGGTACGCTTTCTGTTGGACATACTAACACTGCATATTTATTATTTGCCTGTAGTCAGTTGCATACTTCATGTGGGACAGATAGACACATGCATTTCATAAAGAAACAAACATATTTTTGTCAAATTTATATTTATACAGTTTTTTTTTTATTTTTGAAACATTGTTAGATGAAACATGTCGAACGGATGAGTTTACATGCGGAAATGGACGTTGCATTCAGAAACGTTGGATGTGTGATCGTGATGACGATTGTGGTGATGGCAGCGACGAGAAGAATTGTCCAAATATTCAATGCAGTCAGAAAAATGATTTTGCATGTGCGGATGGTTCATGCATATCAAAGAGATGGCATTGTGATGGGGATATTGATTGTCCGGATGGTTCAGATGAGACGGTAAGTGTCAAATGGGTTGGGTCTGAGGGATGGGATGAGTTTAATTTTTTGACATTGAGTAGCGCGTAATGCACCATATGGAGGAATGAACTGTCCGCGTTGGTTAACAACATCCTCTGGTCAATTTTAAATGAAGGTTGCACGAATAAATTAACTTCGCGCGAATTGAATTGGGTCAGTGGAGTAATAATGAGTGGACGTTGGATTTTTCTTTTATTTACATGGAAATTTGCTTAAACAAATATGCGTGCTTCAGCTGCCGAATCAGTTGGTTGATGTCCGATTTTTATACGTTTCGGTCGTATTTAATTGGGTTCGGTAGGTGGGGTCGCCGTTCGTAGAGGTTAAGTTTCTGCACTTTAGATGTCGCGTCGTTGTTGTGTGATGGACTCTTTTTTTTGCGCGCTCTTCATATGCCATTCAGAGTGAAGTCCCACGTTGGGCGCCATTCAGTTCAGCTTGCTAAAGAAAAATCCAAGTTGGAATTCGTATACGTGCTTCAGACTGTGCATTGTTGTGGGATGACAAATGATTCTGGATCTCTTGGAAATGTTGTGCCATTCAGTTGGTCGCATTTCGGCTGGTACTATTAATTGAGGTTGGAGTTTGTGGAAATGTACAATTGTTGTGACAGTCTTTTATATTGTATGCCTACGATGGGCAGCATTCAACTTGTCTGGCCAATATTCGAGGCTGCAGTAGTTTTCATATCATCTGAAGGACATATCCGCTTCAGATGATATTCTGCTATTATTTGTCAAGCGAGTCCTGGATTCTTTGTTATTTTCTGTGTCATTCTTTTGGGAGAAATTGAGGTTGTTAATAACGATTTTGGTGCGATTTTCGTTTTGCAGATGGCGTGATGTCATGGAATTATTGATGGTTATTGGTCTGCGTTCAATGGTGGTCCCTACGCTGGGCGCCATTCCAATTGGGAATCTGCTTTGCTGTTATGCTTTTGTATTTTGTTGTTTAAAAAACGATTAAAGTCAGCAGGGAAGTTGGAGCAGAAAAATGTGTGTCTTTGGGCTGTTTTTAATTCCTTTTAGAGGAATGGTATTTCGCGTTCCTATACACACTCAGAACGTTAAATAAACTAAACTTAAATTGTTCTACTTAAGTGAACCACATACTCACTCTCCTTCCCTGCTTATCGTGCAGCACACTGCACCGTATACCAGAACTGTAAGGATAAAGATTCTTAAGAGCATACATTTTGTCCTTCGAGGTAGGTATCAGCGGTATGATAAGTTTGAACGAAGGTTAATGTACTCCTTAGGTAGGAGGAGTGGTCGTTTCCAACTACAGATTCATAAACACACAATTAGCGCTTGAGCGCCCTCAAATCCACATCTGTCTAGACAAATGGCATATATATTAATCCCGCAGACTCTAACGCTCTTCAAGATGACCTGACTTATTTTGCAACACTGAGCCACAATAAAAATTTTCAGCTTGATGGCAAGCTATTATATGCATTCGTAAGCGTCTTACGTCTTCCCCTTAATATTATATCACTCACAACGTACCTGTGAGCCCGTCACTTTCTTAATACGATAGGGAGCTTAATTTCCGCTTCCACATTTATACATATATTTATAGGGCCTTTGGTTTGTAAGACACTGGTCTAAAAAAACTCGAAACCCTCACTTTATTTAACTTTCATAAGGCCGATCCTCAAATAATCTTTCCAAGTTTGGTCCTAAGCAACACATCACTCATTCCCGTTGTATTGAGGCTGAAGGTTCGTCCTTGACTTTAATGGAAAGATCAATTTCACTTACTCCCCTATGAGTCTATGAAGTTACCGACGTTGTCTTTATTCACCAGATTCTTCTGCCCTTCGTCAGCTAATTATCCTAAGCAGTAATCCTCGTAACCTCGGGTCAGTAGCCCTCTGCCATCTAAATATTCACCGCGATAACTATCCATAATTAAAGTTCTAGAATGATCTGCTTGGCCGATGGTGTGCAACACAACTATGATTTCCAACGTACCAGACACAAATGTTTCTGTCAACCCTTTCCCTCCCCTCAATGTCCTTCAAAATCTTCTTTTTTCACGTCGAGATAGTAATGGAGATTATAGGGCTGGAGATAGCCCCCCTGTTTCGTCTGTGGTTTTAATTTTTTACAACTATGAGCTGTGCAATGAGTGATAATTTCGCTAGGCGTCAGTCTGTTTTAACATCGAAAATTTCAGTTCAGCTTCAAAAGCTTTCCCTCAAATAGGCGCCAATATTTCAATTTCCACAACTATAAAGTATAAACTTAAAAATGAATGGTAATTTCTTTTTACTTTGGCCGCCAGTCCACATCAATATCGAACTATACAGTTCATAGCCAAGCGGATTACTCAATACCTATTTCAAGGTGCGCCTTTTATCATTTAATACTCAATTTTGAGCTTAATTTATTCAGACGAGCAATACTTCATTTATAATTTCCTATAGCTCCGTTCGTTAAAATCCCAAACACGAACAAAAAAAAAGAGGAAAAAAATTGACATCTGTTCAGATTTGAATAGCAACTGACTGTTAAGTCCCTGCACTTGGCTCCAGTAAGAAATTTATTTTCTTCTTTTTATTGTTTTTATTTCCTAGAAGAGGCGATTTACCTTTTTACACTTAAGTCATTCCCAATCAATACGTTCTCAGCTAAATACCTTTGGGCAGTAAAACAAAAAAATTCAGTTCTCATTAAATCCAATGTAGTCGTAAAGCAACAAAGGAACAAAACACAGACAATAGCAACAAAAAAAAACCAAATCCTCATTAGCTTTAATTGGATTCCATTATTTAGTATCCCTTTTCGACGTCCTTTATTTTTGAACCTTTTTTTTGCCAGCGAACTCACCTTGTTTACTTTTCGCTTTTATTGAACTTTCCAAAACCCCATCGGTATGGGGGTATGCAAAGTATAATAAGAGTGCAACGAGAGGTTTAATACACCATGTGCTGATAGGTGTCAAAAACGTTGAGTGTTCACGGATAAACTCTTTTTTATTGTACTTTCACTGGAGCATCGTTTAGTTTAGGGTGAGAGTGAGTGAACGCGTCTTTAATTTAATCCTGCATAGTATTATCGTAAGGACAGAGGAGTATTAGAACACATTGTCCTTATCCTTTTTTTATGACCGGGAGGGGCTTTTTGGTAAAATGAAAGTTAATGCCGCTCTCTCGCCCCTTTTGCTCACCTCTTTGTAATTTTACAAACTGATTTCATTCATTAAGTAATAGATACTTTGTTATAGGTATAGTAAATAGTTAATAACGGTCTAACATTTAACAATCCACCAGTGGTACACCTTTGTGACTTCGTGGTTTGTAATATTGACGGATAGTCAAAGGATTAATACTTATGTTGCTCGTTTTATCTGCCATAAAGGGAACTGACACAAAAACCGATGGGACCTTGTGTGCCGTTGTGCCGTACGGCTGTGTCATTTGAAATTCAATGTTTTAGCATGTCTTCGGCGCGTAGGTGGCGACATGAGTGATGAGCGGATCTGTACCTTTTTTCCAAATGAATGTCTGAATACTTGATTTGGACATTTACGAAATATATTTTGGAATGCTTTCATGTGTAGTAAAAGTTAGGTAAGAGCTCATAAATTTCAACAATCCCTTGTTTTGACACATACGAACAACATTTCATAATTGGAAAATGGATTTCTATTTCAAAGTTGTCTTTTAGGGCCCCATTACCTTTATGTAGATTCCCCTTGACAGGGATGAAAGCCGTTTAATGTAAATTTCTATGAACATTTATTGAAATCCATTGACTTAGAGTGGCGCCCCTACGTTGGGCGCCATTCTGTTTTTATTTCCCTCACATCAAGTTTTAGGTCTAAATTTTTGGTTCAATTAAGTTTGCCTTTAAACCGCCCACCAATGCCCGATCACTTAACATCCCTTAACAAATAAAAGCAAGATACCACTTGCAATTGCTCACGTTGGGCGCCAGTTTACACAAAGAGAAAACAAATCCTTTACTTTGCACGACTTGGTAGTTTCCCAGTTTCACAATTCAATAAAGGAAATAGAGATGCGCATTCTTCAAATAGAAGACTTTTCCCAATCCAATAATGCTAGGTAATTGCGATTTCAATAGACCAATGCCTTTCAAAAGCCTAAGGCTATGTAATTTTCCTTCATTGTTACCGAAACGAATCGGAGCCAATCCCTGTGCTCTAAATAAAGAAAACTCGAATCTTTCAGCCTGCTGCTGGGATTTATAGGAGTCAATAATCCACCTACCTACCCAACCCACCCATTGTAATACCCAAAAGTAGGTACCTACCAGTTTTTGTGTACACACTTGTCAAGAGCTCAAGGGGAATAAAATCACTGCACCGCACAAAGTCAAGTAAATCCCCATGCACCCACACCTGGGAGTAAGCTTCAGATTCCTTATTCGCCAGCTCATCTTTAATCCGCTTTTCCTCCTTCCCCACACTCACAAAAAAAAATAATTCATTCAATCATTCATTTGCTTTGTATTTTCTCTCGCATTTCAGGCGTCGTCCTGCAACAATGTCACCACGCAAATCTCCTCACCATGTGTACCTAACGAGTACCAGTGCAAGGATCGCATAACCTGCTTACACCGAAGCTGGATATGTGATGGCGAACGAGACTGTCCAGATGGCGACGATGAATTTCAATCGAATTGCTTAAATGTCACATGTCGTGTAGACCAATTTCAGTGTGCGGATCGTAGCTGCATTCCTGGACATTTGATGTGCAACGGCGAAGCGGATTGCCAGGACAAAAGCGATGAATTGAAATGTGGTAAGTGTAAGAATATCTGCTGCAGCAGCGCAGCGCACATAACCAAGTACCTATCTATTCCGCTGAGGATGGATGGGTAGTTCAGTGCGGTCGGCGGTATCTATGTCTCAATGAATAGTGGTATCACTCCTATCGTTCGTATTATATGTTTGTATGTCTTCTTTCCAATATAAAGGTCTCGAAGATCTTAATCAAACCAAATGCAATAAAACAAGTCAGTTCGATTGCGGGGGTGGTATATGCATTTCATTGTCACAAGTGTGTGACCAGAAAAAGGATTGCCCAGATGGTGAGGATGAGCCAGCAGGAAAGTGTGACATCAACGAGTGCAGCACGGACAACGGTGGATGCGAGCATAAGTGTATCGATGCACCTGTTGGCTACAGATGCGAGTGTCGTGATGGGTAAGTGATGTTATAAATTATTGAAATTTATTATTAAAATGGAAACGTTTTGACATCTGCCAGAAGTGCAACGTGAACGTAGCCCGGTAGTACGCCCGTAGTACCGGGTGTGCTTGATGTGAGTGTGTGATTTGGATCTTAAAATCAGTTGGCTGTCCTTCGAAAGGAGAGACAAGCATATTAAAGATGAGTGTTATTGAAAATTTAGAATGCTTTCTGCAATGTGGAACTTTCGATTGGTTGGTGAGAATTTTGCCACTTCTGGGCATTAGAAGTTTGGAAGCACATTTTGATGTATTCATTATTCGGAAACGTTATCGCATGAGTACATTTTAATTACAAAATGATGTTAAAGTTATTCTTGAAAGTTCTCGATAAAGAATAACTACTCCAAGTAGTCATTAGTTAATCACTTCGTGCGAGTCAAACAAAATAATGCATCTGCGTACGCAGTCTTCAAGTTACTGTTAGGCGGGGAATATTGCCATGCCGAAAATGGCAAATGACATGTTTAATATGGCAGTATATTGCAGTGAGTGTGACATACGCGTCCGCACGTCATTTCTTGCAATACTTTCTAGAGGGCATTAAGCGTGATATGCCTATAACTTTTAAAAAAATAAATAAATATTAGGTGTTAACAGCCCATACGGGACCCAAAGCCTAGCGTCTCCAACAACTGTGCGTGCGAAGATAAATGTATTTTTTGACACGAATGGAAGTTTAACGCCGATTCCGAACGGCAATTAATTTTTGAGAAGCTTCTCATGACGTTTCTTACTCTTAGAGGCAGCGAATAAAAACTTTAAGGTGGTACAGATCCATCGTACTTAACCACTAAGCCCACTGCACCCGCAACTATAAATTTTAGTTTAGCCACAAAGAAGATAGAATAAAAAACTGTGTTACATTATCCAGGCCTTAGGATTAGCTAAAACAAACATCAAAAAGAACATAAATTCCAAAATAAGATCTTTAAGTTTAGCTTCAATAAGAATTTACTTTTACCTTACAACGCTGTAAATGTATTTCGATAACTCGTGGAAGGCAACACAACCACTCAAACCCCTGCAACCATAAATAATTTGTTAACATATCTCAAACTTTAAAATAGTCGCTAAATTTCCTGCAACATTGAATACCTTGCACGGATGTAAAATGTAGTTAATTTCCCTATTTAAAATTCAAGCTCAATTCAGAAACCTTGAACTCGTTGCTAAAGTAGTTGTTAGTTTCCAAAAACAGATTGTTTGAAGATTTTTCAGCTCTTTCCAAAGCAAGGAGGTTATTGTTAACTGAGGAAATGTAAAGTCATTACTAACATTCCTTCACGTACTCCTACCAGTCTTTAATTAGAAAAATCCTTTTTTATGTTACTACCAGGCCTTCGTATAATTTTGCTGATTTACCCTGCATTTTCCTTTAAGTTCATTAGATGATGTAGATTGTGGTATTCTAAAAATCAGTTTGAAAAAAGATATTTGTATGCCCTAAACACAATTAGTATAGCAAAACAAAAATCAAAATAGTTGATATTTGGACGCTACACGGAATATTAGACTCTACAAGTTTGTTAGAATTAGATCATTGTGTTAATTGCAGTTCTGGCTGCAAGAATTCTTTCTTTGATGTGAGTCTTAAAGTTATTGAAGAATAATCTGCGTACAACAATACAGAGAAGTCGACATATATCCGATCTATATTTCCCAACTTAATGCCACTTGGAGGACTTTTTCACACATCACAAATAAAAAATAAGAAAAATTAGGGACTCAAAACACAACCTTGGGGGACAACAGATTTTATAGCAACATGGAAAGAAAATATATTCCCGCTGTAGACGTATTTGTAAGAAGTCGTTCCTAGATTCTTATACATTTTTGTGAATAGGAATAGCCATGAATGTACAACAGCTTAACTGATTTACTAAGACAATGTGCAGATGGCTATGTAGTTACGTAAAGCTGACCATTCCTATTTTAATGATTTGTTTGTTACGTAAGCCCTGTTCTATTGGGAAGATTTTTTACGCGTTTGAGCTGCCTTCAACCCATTCCCAAAGATTATCCTGCTGTTTTGCTTGCTTTTATGAACGGATTCCACTGCTTGCTTTATTTCAGATCCACTGCCACTTTCTCCTCCGTGTAGTAATGTCTATTGCTCCAGCAACTGCTCTTTGACAAATCTTTTACAGCACACGTAAAAAAACACAAAACCCGGAACTCCGGTATTGTTCGCCACTTCTCTAGAAATCGGTTTTCTTTTGGCATATAATTTGTTATAATTTATGTGGGGTGAGAGCTGCCAAGTAATATCGTCGGCAGAAAGCAAAATTGGTCTATGTCCATAGGAAAATTAGACCGTTTCCAGTCTTTTCTTCAAGATCTAACGCCATTTGTCACTTCTAGCAAAATTACTTCTTTCTTTGAGATATCTGTTACTAAAATTGGTTTGGGGTAACATATACTTTAAATTTAGTACATGTGAGGGTCATCTTTTTCTTAAAAACTCGGGCCAATTCGCAAAATCTCTGATTTGTTTCGTGTTCTCGAGACAAGTATCACTCGAAATCGAACAAAGCAGTCGAATAACTTAGAAGTAGTGTAATAAATTTGTTAAGCGCACTATCTGAAGTATAGCGCACATGGTTGAATTTACCGTTACGTCTATGAGAGCCACCAAAGTCTTTTTAACTAAGTATACGACTTTTGATGACCTATTCATTGATACAAGTAGGCAAGTGGTCATATAATTAAGGGTAGAAGATGCTGGAAAACAACTTTTTACTGTATACTTGTTTTTTATCTTCATGTTGTTTCACTTGCACACAAGATTGTGCACTTTCATATCCAGCGTGCCATTGAATTTATTTCAATTGCCATCACCTTCTCACTCATCAAAACGCCATTACAACTTCAAGTAGCAAAAGTTCTGCACCCTGAAAATACATAACAAGTCAAGATAAAAGTTTCCATCAAAAAAAATGTAGGTATGTAGAGAAAACCATGTCACCTCAACTATTCCTTTTACGCTCGAAAATACAGCTACAAACTCATCAATGACCATTCATGTGAAGACATTAATGAATGCGACGATCCTGGAGCGTGTTCGCACATCTGTATCAACGAGGTTGGTGGTTTCAAATGCGAATGCGAACCAGGTTACATGAGAGATCCTAGAAACCACACTCGTTGTAAGGCCACCGAAGGACATGCGTCATTACTCTTCGCCAGGCGTCATGATATCCGTAAAATTGCCCTAGATCACATGGAAATGACATCGATAGTGAATGACACGAAATCAGCGACAGCATTGGACTTTGTCTTCCGGACCGGAATGATTTTCTGGAGCGATGTCACCACACAGAGGATATACAAGTAGGTGTTTTGTATAGAGGTTAACTCATGCTAATGCTAATTTGAATTGAATTTTGCATCCTTTATCTGTGTGTAGAGCGCCAATTGACGAAGGCAATGACAAGACTGTTGTGCTGAAGGATCATTCTGTGACAGCCGATGGTTTAGCTGTTGATTGGATTTATAATCATATATATTTCACGGACACGCACAAATGCACCATTGAGCTGACGAATTTCGATGGTAATATGGGTATGGTACTTATCAAGGATGAACTCGAGATACCACGTTCGATTGCATTGGATCCAATTGATGGGTAAGTAGAGGAGGTGGAGGTGGTAGTGGTAGTGGTAATGGAAAAGGAGGCTGCTGCCGCCTAACAACAAGGCTAGATGGTACTAATCGATTTTTGATTTTCGTAAATTCTCTAGATGGATGTATTGGACAGATTGGGGAAAGAATCCGCGCATTGAACGCTCCGGCATGGATGGTACCCATCGCAAAACGATTGTCAGCTTCGATGTGAAATGGCCGAATGGCTTGACATTGGATTTGGTGCGAAAGCGCCTCTATTGGGTGGATGCCAAATTGAATGTGATTTCCTCGGCGAATTACGATGGTACGGAACGCCGTCAAATTTTGTACTCGGCCGAATATTTGAGGCATCCGTTCTCGATAACAACCTTTGAAGACTGGGTCTACTGGACCGACTGGGACAAACAGACTGTATTCAAAGCGAATAAATTCAATGGACATGATGTCGAAGCGATTACTGCCCTTCATATGGTGAGTTGTGAAATTCCCGATGTGTAATTAAAACAATTTGTCTCATTTTTTGCTTCAATAAATATTTAAATACATATATGCTGATGCTGACGCTGACGCTGATGCTGAATGATGCAAGCAGCTACATGTGTCGACAAACAAAAACACACATATTATAAGAATTTACTTTGTCTCTTACACAGCTACAACATCCAATGACCGTTCATGTTTACCATCCATACCGACAGCCCGATGGCATCAATCACTGTCAGTCGGTGAATGGACATTGCTCGCATTTATGCCTACCAGCGCCACGGATAAATGATCGTAGTCCGCGCATATCCTGTGCCTGTCCAACGGGCCTTAAATTAATGGAAGATAGACTGATGTGTGTCGAAGACCGTAAGTAGCACTGAATTGCATTTTGTTTTTGTTTTTTTTTTTTGTAGTTTTTCATTAACAACAAAATTAAATAACTTTAATCCGAACGTTTATCTTTGATGTCCAATTGACACTCATGATAAGAATTTAATTTTTGATTCGGATTTTGATTTTAGTGTAATCCCGATTTCCTTTGTCGCCGATGGTATAGAATGATTGTAGAGAGTAGGGTGTCAGGTATTTTATTTTAAGATAGTTTTGTTTATGCTGAACGTATGTGCATTCCATGAATTTGATCTAATTAAAGGTTTCGTTTTGGTATCGCAAGAAAACTTATTTGCTTTTAAGAAAGAGAGAAACATATCAAGACCTCTGCTCGCTGTTGCACCCTCACAATCTTTTAATGATATTTTTCCATTCGATTTCGCACATTTTAATGCTAAAAGCATAGATTAGTTTGAGTTTAAGTGATTCCATGGATTGGTAAGCTGAGCACTGGTATAAGCCTTCTCCTTTCAATTTTGAGAAATGCTTTATGCCAGTGGCGTATTAGTTATGTCATCTTGTTGACTAAATCTACTTGATACTAAAGAAGAGAAGCTTCCACATTTGAATATGGAAGGGCGCTTCATCAGAGGTATTTATAGGTCTAAAACGATAGAAGTTTAGTTTTGATTTGTTATCGGACGTATTCGTACTTTTGGGATCATTATGTAAGCCTACGATACCAAGAAGGTATCAGGGAAAACCTTCCTCCACCAAAATATTTCACAAAAAAACGTTACACATAAAATTGAGTGTATTTATTAACAGTGTTTGCTTGATTGTTGAAGGCCTTCAGCTATATACAATTTCAAAAACTATAAAAGGAGCACTGATCATACTTCCACGAAGGAAAGTATCGTATTATGCTACTACTACCTAAGCTTATATGACTTGTTTTCAGCACACAGATAAGTAATTAACCAGATAGTGGGAGGAATTTGGCTCTGTCGCCCTCCCTTTTTTATTTGGAAAATAATTAAATATAAGTTTTTGGATGTAAATCAAGTTAAACCAGCTCTCGCACGCAATAGCATTTCTGCGCCACGCATCCATTTTGGAAAAGCTGTCATGTAGGTATCATTAATGTCAAACTGGGATTCCAAAACCATATTTTTGATAGTCAAAAGCACCCTCTTTGTTTCATACGTATTCACAGATAGGAAATTTAAGACAGAATTCTACCGCCATTTTGAAAATGCGAGTTCAAAGGGACAGAGGTGTGCAGAGTTGACTATTGTTTTATCTTTCTGAGGATCACATTGGACGAGAACACTTTAATAATATCGAACAAAATTTCCCATCACTTTTGCTGCGAATTATTATAGTCTAGTTTTTACTTTAAAAAAAGGCGCGCTATTCAAAATAAAACCTCTAATTGGAAAGTTATGTTGTATGTTTCTATATTTTTAACATCTTTGTAGAATTACTTTATAAAGTGCAGATTTCGGTAAATTATAAATTGGCATTCTTCTTATTTTTATTTTTAGTACAAAATTTTGTAGGTAGTTGGTTATTATTTTTGACAAAATTTTAGTAAGGTATCCTTATTCTTCAACAATGGAAATCGGGATAGATTAAATATCATTAACTAGTGCTTCCCTAAAGTGTGTTATTTTTTTTTGTACATATATTTTTATTGAATTTTTTATTCTAACTTTTTACGTTTTATTTAATTTATATGTTTTTTTATGCGAATTTGTTGTTTTGTTGATTATTTTTAAACCTCGATTTAAAAAATATAAAAGTCACAATCACAACTTCATCACCAAAGAAGACTTCGACAACAAATCTACCTCAGGTCAATACTACACTTTCTCGATCGGCGAATGAATCCTCAAACGAGGGTGACATGTTCAACAATGGTATGATTTTGTTAATTTTTTTTTTCTTATAAATTCTTTCCTATACCAAATTATTGTAAATAATCTGTAGAAAGATAGTCTGGTGATGGGTTTCTTGTAACCTTTATATGATATTTACAATCATGAATTTGGGTATATATTTTACTTCATGAATAAAGTGTGCTAAGCTTTCGATTTTTTTTTTATTTATCTAAAAAATTGATTTATAACATTTTATAAAAATTATGGTATGCTTTTTCGGATTATTTTTTCATTTAGGATTCAATACATTTGGTTGTAGATGTTATTTATTTAAAAAAAATGTTAAGTAAAAATATATAGATCGATAATAAATGTTGAATATAGTTGAATGTGGAAACAAGTTCACGGTGGGCCCTACTATCCCCAGGAATAACCCTTTATCACGTTTTAAACTATTAAAAAAAAACAGTTGATAATTTATTAGCTGTAGAAATGGAGCTGAGAAATTAGGAAAATTGCCACGGACAAATTACACAGGCGAAAAAATAGCTTAGATTATGTAACACGAATCACTATCAACTCTTAGGCGGCCTATAAGTCGTAGACATAATGTACAATTGTGAAGCAGGAAGTTTCCATATAGACAGCTCAAATTGTAGAGGAGTTCTAAATGTTTGCAACGAAATTGGATGTTTTTATGAAGAAACGTATTTACAGTTTTCTTTTTAAAATTTTTTTTTAAATAAACCCAGGGATCGCGATGAGATTTTTGGTCCTACTTTCGTTAACACATGCCTCATTATAATATAATCCAACTTAGCGCCAAAATGATACGCATTCTCCAAAATACATAACAAAAAAAGAGATATTATTTGCAATTTAAGTTCTGTTTTCTTCTGGTTTATTTCTTAACCAGCTTTCAATGGGAGTTTTTCCAATATTGCTTAAAAGAGAAGGAACTAGGATCAGATTTCACGCGATTGAGAGAAACAATGGTTGGTAATCTGCGGAGTCTCTTCTAAAGACCACAAAGGCAATTTGAATTAATTTCATTTTGCATTTTGTTAAATATTAGCCGTAAACGGGTGGGAGCTTAAGTCTTATTCTCCAACCATTGTTGGGGCGAAGATATATTTTTTGATACGAATGGAAGGGGCCTACAGTTTAATGCCAATTTGGAACAGCAATTGTTCAGTTCATACTCTTGGATGTTTGTCATACTTTGGCAGAGTTTCCGAGTTGAATCTCGAAAACTTCGACTGCAGCGTTAGAAATACGCCTGCGTGTATTTCTCATTTACAAATAATGTACAGATGACCGCAATGGAAGACCTACGGCGAAAAACATGACGTGCAGCACCGCTGCGCCGTAGCATCGTCATCGCAAATATGATAAGTCAAAGCTGCGTTTACTCTTGGTCGGCAACGCGGTGGCGCAGGGGTGTCAAAAGTAGAATCGCGGCGTATTATATTTTAAAGCTTTTGACATTTCAAAAGCATTCAAGCTATTTTGTTGAAAATGTCAGCATTTAAGATGGATGATGTCTAGGCTTCCTCAAACGATGCAAGGAATACTTCAACCCTTCTTATCTCGCTACAATATTTAAGGCCTTTATTCGCCTGAAACTGAAGTACAACGCTCATATCTGGTCCTCCCAAGCCCGAGCTGTCTGTCTATCTATACCAAAAGGGTATCCAAAATCCATTTGGCTTGTTGTTATTATTAAAATAAATATATACAAGACCACCTGTATAGAAGAGTGAACAAAGAAAGTTCAATGGGAGAACACCTTTGGGACTACAACTAAAGTTTAGAATCACAGATTTTACGAATAAATGGTTTCATTGTGTCCATTTTATTCTGCTTAGCATTTGGATAGTTTAAGGGTTGTCCCGTCGATAATCGGAAGTTTGAATCTTGGTATCAGTTTTGTTGGTTTAAGGAATCACCGCTGTTAGTTTTGTTTACTTAATGTTTAATTCAATACCTTTTTGCAGTCACTTATTCCTCTTCAGAACCTCTAAAAATCCTTCTAAAATCTCTTGTTGAGTGCTCTCTGATTAGTGATAACCATCATTCTGTACTTCATCCTTGCAAATAGAACTTCTCTCCAACTTCTTATCAACTAAGTTAACCCATAATATCAAATTGTAATCGGTTTCCATAAGAGTTTTTCCTTTTGTTAAAACTTACTACATGTATTGCTTTTCGATTCATTTTCGATCTAACCGTTTATACCTTATTCATTGAAGTTTATGAACGTCGTCGCCAATAGGATTTTTATATTCGCTATAAAAAAATAAATTACGAACGTGACCGTTTATCGTTTGCCAGATGGCCATACTCTGGCTCTCGTATTTTTTCTAAACATCTAAGGAAGCGCATACCTACCTATATAGTATTAAAAGTATACATAAACTATTTATATTAAAAAAATCGAACGTGTTAGCACACCTAATTCTTTTAATTTCCAATTTATTTCGCCAAATAAGCTTAACGTGCTTCTATCAAACAACCAACCATGCTTTTCTGTAGCATTCTTTCCGTCTCTATTTCAATTTTCTCTCTTCGTTTCTGTGTCCTTTCTATCTATCTATTCACATCTTCTATGTTCGTGTATCTGACAAAAAGAAAATAAACGAAACTCATTTCTAAAACTTTATTCTTTCATATTTCATCGCTGAATGTACACGTATAATTTCGCACACGACAAAAAAAAACAATTCACCGCACATTCAAACACACACCTTCACATCCATTTATATCTAGCACTATCTGTCACAGCATCCACACCAGCAGCAGCAGCAGCAGGAGCATACGACACATATCCTGGTAAATTTTTGTTTTCGATTTGTGAAGAAATCCATAAAAATAAATGGAGGTCGCCGACTACGACAAAGCACAGAATAACCAATTCTCGGCGAGACTTCCTTCACCATAAATTGTTCTCGTACTCGTCCTCATCTTCATTCCCATTCTCATCATCAACTTTGTCGAATGGTTTTAGAAAAAAATTTCAATCACGAACCGATTATGAGGATGCAAGTGCAGCAGTCGACTATGACAACGTCGACCCTGATTCTATGAGTGTTACCAGTCATTCGTTAGTGCCATCATCGAGCGAGTCAATTGTCAATGTCGATGAGGCATTATCGACCAACCTACAACTGCTAGCCGCTGCTGGCGAAAATGTGTTTTCTGTCAAAGGCCGTGACATCGTTCGAAGCGATAAGAAAAAAACCAATCTGGCCTCGTTTGACGTGACACAATTGAATGTGAAGTCGACACCGCCACCACAGTCACAATCAGAATCACCGCCTCAGTCACCGTCACCGCCACCAGCAGCAACATCACCAACAGACCAAAAAGAATCTAATGAGCTAACGAGGACAAAGGGACATTTGATACGCAAGCAAAGTTCTAACTGGAACGATATAAGAAAAATGGCGCGTGTTTATGACTCAAACATTGGACCACCACTATATCTAAAGTGGTTGTGTAAAAGCCTGCAATATGGTATCCCCATTCACATTCACATTCACACACTCATCTCAATCTCTGTCTAAATGTCAAGTGTCAAGTTTTCTCTGTTGGTTAAGTGTGTCGGATAAAATGAATTCATGGTCGCCGTTCATTCATTCATTTAACACTGTAGGCTTTAGTTTGGTCCATGTCCTGGATTTGTTACATTGTCAAAATTTCTATGGTGGTTGACAGTAGATAATGTACGTTTGTGTTGTGAAATTAATATAGCTACTTTTTCAGAAACAACAACAAATAAAATAGATAATAAGAGTTAAGTAGTGGGTCAGTGTCAAAACGAGGGCACTTTCGTACGAACCAACTTTTGAGTCTTAAGCTAGTGGTGATGGGTTTTCAAACATAATATTTTGAGTGATGTCTGTTAAAAAGTGTCCAAATTGCATTTGACAGTAGAAGGTATTGTGCTGTATGTGTAAAGAACCGTTATTTTGAGTAATGCGGTTTAGAGTGCTGCTCTTGGCTTAGAATTAAGTAAATGTTTTATGTAATGTAAGTGAAGTTTTGTTAAATGTCAATCTTAGAGAAGGTAAGGCACGTGACACGTTGTTTTATTATTGAACAAAAATAATTTAGGGGTAAACTGAATATAAATAACTAAAAAATTTGCCCTTTATTAAGGACTCGTGGTTTAAAACAAACTATTTTTTTTAGGTACAATGAGTCTTCTTTTTTTTGCAATCCGACTGGCGGAAAATAATTGTGTGATTCTGTAGCATAGAACCGTAACTCTGCAGATAGTTGTCTCTCGTCTTTAATTTTTTATTTATCTGAAGAAGGCGCGAGACATGTTTTTATTTATGACATTATGAGAACTGTCAAATACAACCAGATTTACGGTAACCACAAGCCCGCTATTGTGGCAACAACGACAATGACGTGGCAATGACACAGTTGTCGAACCCGCACAAGTCAATGGAACTCGGGATGTTTAAATCTTGTAATATTTATTTCAATGAATAAATAAAACAATAACGAGACATCTGGTGGCAAACGTCAGTGTGGCACAGTTCCAAGAAATGCACAAAACACCTGTTCGCTTGTGTCATGTTTTCAAGCAAACTATTCTATCATTGGAGAAGCAAATTTGCAATAAAATACATATTTGGAAAATTCTTAAAAAAAACGCGAATATGAGAAAACGCAGCCCACGTAACCCACAGCAAAAGGATTTTTTCTTGAGTGCGCCATGCATGTGGTAATCTACTAAAGATAAAGTAAGGGACCTGTGCTACTCCAAGATATTGATCGATACCAGGCAGATAGATACCGACAATCTGCAACCATTCAACGTTATTGCAATTCAAATTCAACGTTATTATATTGCTTTGAGGCCCATGATTCAAAACTGGCCACCTGGCACCACGTAATGCCAGCTAAAGGTTGCAATTCATTTTCAACCTGCATTTGCATCATTTAGCTGCCCTTTCGTGCTGCCAGACAGAATTTAGTATGGGTTTTTAAGTAAAACGTGCTTCACACAATTGTGTCGTTCAAACACTCTTGCGGGGATATGCGTCATGCGGGAGCTGGACCCTTTTAAAACCTCTTTCAAACCGCATTGAAAAAATAGTTTTCAACAAAACCGTAACGTTTCAACCTTGTTTGCACTAGGAATTGTTTTTTTTTGGCCGAGATATGACTCTTATCGTGATAAAACTGGTCAACACTAATTTGTTTTCCTGAAATATAAAGTGTGTTGTAAATTTTAGGCACTGATTTAAAATTTTATTTCATCAGCGCCAGTTGTTTTAAGGACTTACCTTCCTTGATAACTTCTTTATATTACCTGTATATCTTTGGGAAATCATTTATTCTGCGCTTCGCTAAAATCTCGAAGATTTAAGGTTAACACATTACAAAGATTTTAATCATTTTCACCGTAAACATCGATGAGCAAAAGTCAAGTTGCGATATACTCAGAATTATGTTCTTTAATAACGGGTGATTTTTTAAGCGTAGTTTTTTTAAAAATTGAAAAAACACTCAAATTCGTATTGTAATCGATAAATAGGCCTTTGTCATTTACGTTTTAAAGACAACTACATGTAAATGTTGTCCGCGGCTCCCTTTCAATGCTCCATTCGTAAGGTCCAATTATGTGTCACTTTTTCGAGCATTTCGGCCTGTATTCCACGAACTACGTGTGTTATGTTATCCTGTAAGGTTTCAATCGTGTTCGGCTTGTCCACATAGACTAACGACTTAAGATAACCCCACAAGAAATAATCAAGAGGCGTTAAATCGCATGATATTGGCGGCCAACTCACAGGGCCATTTCGAGCGATAAGCTGCTCACCAAATCCATCCTTCAACATTTCCATTGTTTCACGAGCTGTGTGGCATGTGGCACCGTCTTGATGAAACCACATGTCAACCAAGTTCAACTCAGCCAACTGGGGCAAAAAAAAGTCGCGTATCATGGCTCGATATCGTTCGCCGTTGACGGTAACGTTTCTTCCACGGTCCTCTTTGAAGAAAAATGGACCGATGATGCCACCAGCCAATAAACCAAACCCAACCTTCGTTTTTTCGGGATGCATAGGTAATTCTTGTATGGCATGTGGCTGTTCATCACTCCAGATGCGACAGTTTTGCTTATTTACGTGTCCGCTGAGCCAGAAATGAGCCTCATCGCTGAACACAATTTTTCGATAGAACGGATTTTCATGGAGCTGTTCTAAGGCCCATTCACCAAAAATTAGACGTTGTGGTAGGTCATTTGTTTCTTGCACAAGTTGAATTGTATAGGCTTTCAAACCCAAATCGACACATGGTTGAGTAACACATGCCCAATTGCTGAGAACGGCGACGAATTGACATTAAACGATCTTCATTAACAAACGGTGCACATTTTTCACAGAGCACGAATTTTGACAATAAATTTGAATAATTTTCAATCGTTGTTCATTTGTAAGTCTTTCCATGATTAAATGCCAGAGTATACTGAAAACGTCGAACGTCAAAAAATCACCCGCCAGCGCAATGCTTCAATAGAACAAATTCATTTCCGCACATTTACAATAAACAACACTCAAGGATATTAACATTCACAAATCCACTGGACCAGATGGTTGTTTCCCTAATAATTCTGAAGAGGTGTTCTTCTACGCTAACAAAAAATACGCTTTTTTAGATGATCTCTTATTCTGGTACCTACATGGAAAACTGTACCTAAAAGTCCAGCCCGTTCCTTAAAAAGGTGAGTCATCTTCCCTCTCAAAGCGCCAACCTATTGAACTTACGTCCCGTCTTTCTAACGCTGATTATATATTTATAAGAGTCAACTTTCATGTTTTCACAGAACTAGAATTGTCCCCCAGAATTATTAATTATTCGTTTTCACTGGCGCTGGCAAAGTCTTGAGCAGTGAAACTTAGGATCAAATTGCACGAAATTTCTTACATCCATAAGTACTACAAATTGCAGTACTTTACCCCTTCATCAATACGTCAACTTCCTGTTCTGGAAAAAGTTTGTTACTCTACGCAGAAAGTAATGCGGAGTATCAATCCTGGTGAGTAATCCTAAAATGAATGACCGAGTCTTAGCGCTACTATAGCACTTCTTTGTGTCGCAAATCCATTTTTTTCCTTCAATGGCACATCGAATACCGCTCTTATGGTTTCCGCAGTGGATCGCGTTTTTCTAAAACCAAATTTACGGTCTATGAGAGCTCTTCTATCTTCCGCTTCTATGAGCAGTATATTATAAATCTTACCCATGATGTCGCAGTGGAATGTTGAAGTAAAAAAAGGAAATTGCAGATCTACGCTTAAGTACACTTTTATAATACTCTTAACATTCTCTATTCCGAATAAATCTTATGAAACGAAAAGTCAACTGCATTTTCTTTCACAACTGAACAAGACATCAACACCAACTTTTCAACACAAAGGAGATAGTTTTTTTTTTCATCGACAAGTGAAGTCAGTTTAAATTGGTTGACCATTTTCATTGTCAGTTGGTGTGGCATTGACGTCAATTCCAAGAATAGAATCTGTTAAAGTTACTCGATACGAACAAATAAGTTTATCCTTTCTCTGGTGATAAACAAAGTTTATTCCATTTCATAATAATAAACTCAATTTGTAAATTTTTAGATCCGTTAATGAGATTCTCATCTCAAGGATTCTGTTATATAAATATATAAACTGAAATTATGCAATCGAAACACTTTGCGATTCGTTCGAATGATTATTATCTTTCTTAATTCCGCAAACTAAATATCTTACAGAAGTGTTTTTTTTTAACTTCACTTCTTCACTGGCATTAAATATTATCTTCTTTTTTTTAGTACCTAATTCGTTAAGTTTGTTTTGGTAGGAGTGCTTGAAAAGTTAGAAATACGCTTGATTTTGGGTTCAAAAATTTCTTTTACGGCTCGAGCAGTGACCAATCCGCACCGGTATTCAGATGTATGAATTTTACAAAGAGATTTGTGTTGTACAAAAACTTTTTGGTCTCAGGGTACCTATCTTGTTCTGCTGTAGTGATATGTTCAGACTGTGGACCAAAAGCGCACAATTTTTAAAATGTTAAGAAATTTATTAGGAAATGTTTGACAGATTTCACTATGTCCATTTTGTACGGAGCCAGAATTTTGTTTATTTGAAGAAGGGGAAATAATAACGACGAACACTCGGTAATTGCAAATTTCAAAGACCTTTAAGCCCAATTCGCAATGTAGTGTTCGGCCGGTCATGCTCTAGCAAATGTTGATACGCTTTACAGCGACTTTACGATTTGTTATGTCAAAGCGCGCTAGCAACAAATTTTTAAAAACAATGTCGCTCCAAACCGTGTGCGAGCTTCCTTTGAAAACAAAAGTTCTGTTGCGTCTAACATTGTTTCTAATGTTTTTTTATAAAATTTATTTATGACGACAAAAAAAACCATAAATAACAATATTGAAATCCAAACAATGTACTCAGCAGAGAATAAAAATATTTTTTTTTTTCCGAAAATAGGAAAGCAATATTTTGTAACACCACAAAAAATAGTATATTATATTTTCCTCACAATCACCTATTTATTTAATAAACGTCCATATGTGTATGAAAAGCTGTTAAATGAAACGGAATGCACCAGTAATATTGAATTGGCTTTCAAAAATAACAAAACGAAGAAGAAAACAACTAAATGAAATGCCAAACTTTTGAATGTTTTCATTTGTCAAACGCTGAATCATAGTAGAGAGAAGGTCGACTTCAACGTTACGTTCCACTTTACGATATTTACGATCTAAAGCGGAGTAAACGCCTGAGGTCACATTTTGCTTGTTGTTTCTACAAAATCTGTCAAAGCGCGACCGCCCGAAAGCCACATTTTGCATTAGAGTTTCGCTTTTTTTTTCAATAAAAATATTTTTGTAGTTTGGGTTAACCATTTTTAAGTCACACAGTCGTATTCCACATATTGAAAGTTTTTATTTGCCAAGAGCATTGTAAAGAAAGAAGAAATTTTACATTGAACCTGTAAAATACACAAAAAAAATGGATAATCATACAAAATATTTGTCCATTTTTTAACTTTCTCGTTTACATTAGTATACTTAAGAGAAAGTTAATGCGATCGTGCTGAGTATGAGGGATGATATTACGACAATAGAGAAGTCCAAAAAAGTGGGGCCGCCAATGCCGTCCGTCAATCTGTCTGTCTGTCCGGGCGCCGTATGGCGAAACGGTTCGACAGATTTGCTTCAAAGTTCGTATATAAGGTTCTTGGGGCTACATCTGGGGGTATCTTTTTATTTTTTGCTTTATCGTTTAAAATAACTGTACCTGCCATACAATTTTTTTTTTTTGAAAATCACTTATCACTATTTTTCTAAAAAACGGTTCCAAGAATTTTGGTCTTTTTTAGCAGTAAGGATACTTGGGATACTGCATACTCAGTTTTTGGAAAAAAATCGATTAACAGTAATTCATAAAAGCGCAAATATCTCGAAAAATAATAAAGAGATCTCAAAAAAAAGTACTGATTTTTTTTATAATATAAAGTTGAACAAATTTGCATACTTCGATTTGTGAAATAATTTTTTTTCATATAACGATTTTTTTTAAATTTTAATTAAATTCGTTTCCTCTAAAACGGCTCTTACGGTTTTGATAAGTTTTTGTATTTGGAAAATTTATGTTAAAAGTGTCCAATGTGCAAAATAACATCAAAATCGTAGGTGCCGTTTTTGAGAAAATCAAATTTTTCAAAACTTAATTTGATCAAATGCTTTCATTTAGTTTGAGGCGATTCAAAAATACATTTCATGTAGCGAGAAAGTTTCGTATGACGCAATCGTGCACTTTATTTTTTAAAGCACTGTGACCAAGAATAGATCTTTTGTGCTCACTATACAGTTAGTTAGTTAGTTTAGATTTGTCCATACTATTAACAGAAACCATACGGCAATACTGATCTACTGATCACAGAAGATTTAGAAGAGTTTTAACAGTTGCTGGTTTTTTTAGTGCTCTAACTTTGCGAAGTAGCAATAACGTTGGTGAAGATTGTAGTAGATTTCAAGAAAGCGTCTATTTTGTTTTTGCGTAATAGTTTCGTTTGGTTTTAATGTGAAATTGAATGGTTCAGTTCCTGTTGGCATTTGAAATGAATTGGTTCTAAAAACTGCGGCATGTCTGTCAAAGTCAGTGTCAGTGTTGATATTGCAGCATTGATTTATTGACACCATCATACTGTCAGATACGTGTATTTAAGTTAACTACATTAAATTCGGGTGTATTAAATACCTGAAAAATCTATTGATTCATATGTCAGACCCGAGGAGTAGTCTTTTTAAGGACTGTCAGAATTGGACCCCATTTTAAAAATGCAGGTCTATTGTGAACCATTATGATCACTTTTCGAACATACAAACATTTTCGAAATTGAAATATTGAATATTGAATCAGATCAAATTGAAATCAGAGGTGAAATTTCAGCATTTGAATTTTATGTTAATGTTTTGAAGAATCAAAGTTAGGTTACAAAGTAGATGTAGGTCTATTTTGAAAAAAAAACGAAAACCGATTTAAAAAGACAGTGCTTATTTTATGTGACAGCTTCAACGGCAGCGGCAGTGCGTTGCAACGGCATTGTGTTCCGCCAGTAAGTCCGTCTTCTATTTTTCTATTCATGAATGGAGTTCTTTAGTGCTTCTTCATCTAAGGCTCCTTCTATTCAATCTACTTCCGCACAAGTGTACTCAGCGGCATTCTTACATTGAATGCTCAGAAAAGTAAAAGTTAATTAATTTCATTTGCAAATAGTTCATCACAAAACAACGAAAAGCAAAAGCAAGCCGAATTGTATGGCAGGGACTCTTTACCAAATCTCTTACAAAATATTCGCGAAGATATATCCAACACCTTGCCGTTGCGTTGAGTTCAATCCACAGTCGGTTTTGACTCCTGTGTAGCACATAGTACAAAGTCTACTTATAT
The DNA here is from genome assembly GCA_963576555.1 of Ferdinandea cuprea. Classification (NCBI taxonomy): domain Eukaryota; kingdom Metazoa; phylum Arthropoda; class Insecta; order Diptera; family Syrphidae; genus Ferdinandea; species Ferdinandea cuprea. Next base: position 102,768,705 of record OY754959.1, on the reverse strand, counting down.
TGATACCGCAGTAAATATCCCTGAGCTGCTTTGGCTCACCCTGACTTATGCAAGTTTTTAAAATGTCTTCATAGCTGTTTGCTACAAAATTATCCACGGTTCCGTTTTCTTTATCAATGGTCCACCGCGCCGTGCCGTTTTAATGCTTGCCGATTGTTAACGCCTTAGAAACGCTTATCACCCTGGTCTATAAACATCCAACAATTCTCACCCACAACAAGGTAATTCATAAGGTTTTTACTCAACATCTGCACCAATATTCATCTTCCTGCCAACCGCGAACATTTTCAAGCCTTTATTGTGCCATAAAATATTCAAATCCGCATAAAATTGTCATAAAATTCAGAATCCTCCGCCTACAACATCCTCACAATAGATAGGAGGCTAATTTTTGATGGAATGCAAGCGTCTATTAGCGGAATTGAATCTCCTCTTAATGATACTAAACATTGGGCGAATGGTACCTATGGAGATTCCTTTGAATAGGGAATGTTTTTTTTTTTTTTGGCATTCACGAATCACAGTAGCAAAACATTTAAGAAACCATTAAAGGGCTTTAAAGTTGACGGTATAATTTCGCCATTGAGCGAAACAAGTATCGATCCCATTTCGCCCCCTCTCTTTGGGTCCGTTGGTAACCCTTTTATGTTGCGGATAGAAAAATGAGTTTTTCTCCGTACAGAAGAAGCGGATAACCATTGCCTGTTTGCAATTCCTGTGTTTTATTTATTTATCCTCAAATACACATTATTTCCATGGAATCTAAAGTTTTACAAGTGGAAGTGGAAAATTGTACTTTGAGTTATCTGTGGGCGGGGCGTACATCCCCCGCTTTCTGTGAAGATGTAATTTCCTTCAAATAATCAAATAAACACTAGCTTCAGCTCGTAAGGAGGGAAAATCTAACTACAATCCGGAATAGTCACTCGTCTCTCCCCGTCGCCGTCGCGTCGTCGACATCGGTTGTGCATAGACATTCGTACACTCGAAAGGGTTGCGTGTAAGTCTCATTACCATTTTACAATCCAATGAAAGAGTTTTCTTTGATTTTTAGCATCGTACACTCTTAAGTGGCTTCTTCGAGTGCCTATAAATTGTTTTTTCATCTCATCCCATCAGTAGGGAGATGGCGTACGCATCCGTTGTCGTCATCTTTATCGAGAAATGCCTGTACTTACGAGTATCTCAGTTTGGTGTAATCCAATAGAATCGCTAAGCCGAAACGATTTGTTTGGCATATCTTAGTCGCAGAGAAAAGAAAAAAAAACGGGAACACAAAAAACTGAAACAAGGAGACGACACACCATGCCGCGCGCAGCGCCGTTACGATTGTTTTTGTGTGATCCGCTATGAATTTATGGCTCAACGATTTTATGATTTTCGAACTTTGCAAATCAACAGTTTTATTTTGCTGCCTTCGCAGCCCGCTGCGCTCAGGGTGGTGGTGAGAGTGAAAGTGAAACTTTTCAAGTCCTTTTGATGAATTTTTAAAAAGCAAAATAAAATATTTGTTTCGATTTTCCTCTCGATAAATTCAAAGTGGCACTCACATCGGGGTTCCATTTGCCGCCGCCGCTATCACCAGCACCCGGCACTGGGTCTCTCATTCAACGACGACGACGACGGATGTGCCATTATTCGAGCATCGAACGAGAGGTATCCTTTTGCGAAAAGGAGCACATTTGGCATGGCCGTATAATCTTTTTATGTTTCCCCATGTTAAATATGTATGTGAGATGAGCACCGTGGTGGAATGGGTGCGATGAGGTTTCCTTTTTGTCTCTCACTCGAGTTAGGTTTAAATGTCGTTTTAAGGATAAGAAGAAAAACGTTCTATTTTTTGTTGGTCTCCTGGTTTGTTTTCTTTTTTCCTGTTTTTTTTCTCTCTCTCCTTTCCTTTATGTGTCAGTACTTAAGAGGATGTTATGCCTTTTCTTCTTTTTCTGTTAGAGTCTTTTGTATTTGGTGCACGAATTTGACTCAGCCGAGGATATAATTTATGAAGGGATATGTTTCCGGGACATAAAGGTTTGACGTTTTGTGTTGTGGCTGTGGGAGAGCGAGAAAGAGAGAGTCAAACGTTTTGTCGTGCCTGGCAATTGATGACAAGATTGCGTGAAAGTTGAATTATTAATCAAATTTTTTCGCAAACAAGTGATGAAGTATAGCACAAAAGGATTGTTGTTGGAGTTTAATTTGAATCCTTTTGCTAAGGCAAATGAAATGTTTGTACTATGTTTTCTTTGGAAGAATGGATGGCAGAAATGAAAAAGCGAAGGGGAATGATGTTTTAATTGGTTTGTTGAAAGACAACATCCAGTTCTATGCCAACTTCAAGGATTTCATAGCAACCGTCTCGCGGATAGATTTTCAAAATCGATGAGGAGTTTTTCCGAATTTAATCACTTTACGGGTGTAGTAGGATTCCTTTCAATATCATTGAAGGTAATCTGTACTTTTACTTTGTAACTATGCCTACATGAACTTCTGGCAAATTAATTCTTTGCGTTGTGGAGCAGCAGGCTTATCAATGACTCAAAAACCCTTTGGCTATAGTTAATTACTATTTTCCATTGACAATGGCAAAGTAGGTAGGCAATGAAAGAAACACTGTCACAAGCAGAGCAGTTCTTGCTTTTAAATTATATCAAGTTTCCTGGAAATTCAATTCCAACTTCGAAGGATTAAATCTCTCATATATACATAACCTACAAATTGAAAAGCCATTTACAGAACGCAGGCAGTGGCAGCAATGTCAGGACGTTTCCCACACTCAAGGATTTTCATTTTTTTTTTTTTTTAATTTTTCATTAAATGCGAATCGTCATTGACACAAAAGTAGGTAGGTGAATGGACTCCTTTGGTAATAATCTGACTCTGTAAATTTTTGATATTTAAAGAGATTTTGGTCGAAAATATATTTAGCAAATATTTTAAATTTAGAATTTGTTAGGGAGAAGTAAAAGTGATCCGAGGTGACTACCTTGAGGTAAACCAGAGTAGTTTTGTATTTTTTTTTTTTTTTGGAAATCGATGAAGCCAATCGTAGAAAATTAATCACAGTTCGTCAAATAGATATTTATGCTACATGAGTATATTTAAAAAAAAAAAATAACTGGAGCAACTACTCGAATGAGGAGGACCACAAATTAATCACAAAACCGCCTACGGCAGCTTCTTCATAAGGATCCGACATTCTTCATAACGAAATAAACGAGATCTTTCATATAAAAAAAAGATTTAGAGAAGTCGGTATTTTTGACAGCTGTCATTTGTGGTTGTGAAGTATTTAGTCTTACTCCGCTCAGCTATTCCAATAGACACACCCGTGTTAAAAAAAATTTAATCACATAATTTTTGTCATACTCTCTATCTAACAACAATTTAGTCGTCAATCACAAGTAAGGGCTCAGCTCTTAATTATCTTTCTTTATCTGCTACCGGATTATTAAAAAGAAGATAGGTGCTTCAACAAGAACATGATAGAACATTAACAATATATAATGACATGACAGATAACAGATGACAAGTGACAAGTTAGGTAAAAGAAGGGATGTTTTTGGTGGCTTAAAAAACTCTGTGTGTTTTTAGATAACAACAAAATTTAGCGAACATTTATATGAACTTGGAAGTTACCAAATAGACAAAAAACAAGGGAGTCATCGGTGACCGTGAAAAATACAATATATAGCGTATCTGAGGTAGTATTCGCATTTTAGGTGAATAATAATATTAGTACTAACTTCTTCATATCTTTTAACATAGTACAAAAGTTAGTCCCCAAAATCGGCTTGTCTGTTGCAAGCCATGAAGTTTCTGCCCTTATAGGATGGTTTTAGGAGGTTTTAGACAATCTTCTGTTGTTCGTCTAAAGTGCTTTTAAGACAAAGTATGTGAAGAGCAGACAGGCCAATTTCAAGACTTTAGTTTGTCAGACACCGAGGCAACTTTAAAATTCCCTTTAAAAGCCGTGCTTTCAAAACTTTAATTGATTCCGTAGTTTTTGAAGTCATAACGCAATTTTCAATTCAAATTTGAAGATTTGAGTAAAGCAGTTTTCGCAGCTGTCGACTACTTGCACTGCAGGCAGGAAGCAGTAATCGCACAAGACTGCGCCATAAAAATTTTTAAAACTCACATTTCTTGTTACTATAACTTTTAGGTCCCATCCATTCGTGTCAAAAAATATATCTTCGCACAGACAGTCATTGGAGAATCTAGGCTTTGGGTCCTGTATGTAGACTTTCTATGGTTTTACCAAAATGTAGGGACATGCCGCTGTCATAAAGCTTTAACATAAGGAATTTCCTATCAACAATATTGAAGCAGTTTAAATCAATATGTATCAGGCGTATACAGCCCATGCAAGTCCGAAAGCCTATCTTCTTCAACCAAAATAAAGGAGGTTGCAATGTAAATACCAACAATGCCGATACCGATTGGATGTTTCTCAGAATCATTACAGACAGAATTTTACCATTTGACCACTTACTTCTCACAATAAAAAACTAAAGCATTAGGGCGCACGGTAGTGTCCAGCCAAGTTCTTTAGTAACTTTGGCACTACGCCCTTATTTACATGAACCAACTCAGGCCATTTTGACCCCCCTCTAACTTCACTTACAACAAAGCTAGAGACATGAAAAATGCACAGCAGCTTAACATAAGCGGTTCCTGAGTAATAAGGCCTCAAAATTTGCAAAAATAGTAGCAGATCATCTAAACTACGAAGCACTGTCAATCATAGTAGAAGCTTGAAATTTGGTTTGTAAAGAAACTAACATATGTGATTTTTCATCCGGGGGCATGGCAGCCGCCCACTTCTCTTAATTCAGTTTCAGCAAGTTTTAAAATCGTTGAAATTGGGGTTCAATACACATGTGTTGTATATATATATGTATCTTCAAAACTTCAAATTGGATAACTTGCCAAGTATAAAAATTGAAATACTATTTGTGAAATTTTTAATAATTACAACACAAACTTGGCGTTCTTTTTTATATCTCAGTACTTTTTGTGGCTGACTTTTAAGGCAAAAGCGATTTTTGTGTAAGAGAACCTGGCTTTTCTTTAACATTTATGTTGTGGGTGTGATTAGGTACTTATTAATACATATTTCCGTAATATTTTTAAGGTTATAAATTTGATCACCAGTGAAGTAGTTCCCCGGGAAGACTGCGTACTGTTTTTTTTTATCCACAAGTACAGAAGGTTATGTCTTGCCTTCTGGAAAATGTTAAAAACACAAACATTTTTTGTAAAAAGCAGCTGTTAGTTTCTCTGTAAGTTTGCTAAATATTTAGTTTTAAACATTCTATAGGAATGCCATCTGATTCCGTAGCTTCATGGTTTTTTGAGTTCTTAAATGAGACATTGATTTGATTGTACGTTTTAGATCCGTAAATTGGAAGTTTGTGGTATTCTTCTTCATTCCACTTCTTTTGGAAGCTCAATTGTTATTATTCCATTTGCGCTGCCTTCCAGAAATTACCAGAAAGCATATGAAGGTCTTTAAAATGCCTGTCCTGCTCTATAAACCTGCGGCATAGATTCTCTCTCTCAAAGGAATCGTTCTTCTAAGATCGTAACTGACTTCCTAACTGGACACTGCGCCCTGAACTATCGTCTCATGAAAATGGGTAAAGCTCTACAGATCTGTATCGACTCTGCCTAGAACAACCAGAAACGGCAGAACACATCCTCTGCGAATGCCAAGCAATTATCCAAAAGAGGCTCAAATACTTCAACAAAGGACTCACAGAAGCTCAGGATATTGCCAAATCATCGGCCTCAACAATCGTAAACTTCATCAAAGACCTGGGATTATCGAGAGACCAAATAAATTACTAACTTCATAGGGTGCACAAAAGATCTATCCTGGTAGCAGTGCTAATCAGCCCTACTCTTTAAAAAAAAAAACAAAAATTGTTCTGAAAATCAGCATCGTTAGAGCCTTTTTGCAACAATTCAGCTTCAATCAGAGCAATTGCGAAGAAGAAGAATTTTCAATGTCGCTCAATGGTGCTAATAAAGAGAACACATATGTTCACAATTAATTTGAAAGAATCCATTTCCAGCCATGGATGAGTATTTCCACACAAAAAATGCAAAATTTTGGTCAAACAAATTACCCACCTTCTAATAGAGATGAATTTCGGCGAATTAAAAAGACTCTGTTTATAGACGACTTAAAAGTCAAGACAACAATGAGAAACTTCAGTGATTAGAAGTACTTATGGCCTAAATAAAGTTACATTTTAAAAGTTACACATTTCCTACTCCTCCAATCTGTCCCATTTTTATTTTTTCTTAGGCCCTCAAAGCATAACTTCTAATTGTTGTGGTCTAAATAAAATTCTCGAAAGCTTCTTCCAAAATAATCACTGCTGCTGGTGCCTCTATCTTCACATTAGAATCACAAAGGCAGGGCAAACAAATTAAAAAAAAACACAAAAAAAAACGAAACGAAACTCTACTTAACTTTAAGTACCACCTCAAACCATGTGAAAAGCAACACACACATACAGCCCACTTCATTTAAATCCAAGCACACTTTTTAGAATATTAAATGGAAAAATAAAAACAATAAAGAATGCGAATGCGAGAATTCTACGAAGAACAAAACGAAAAAGAAAAAGAAGAAGAAGAATGTGCGATGTAACACAACGAGTCATCTGTGTAAGACCTAAATAATTCCAACTTAACTATGATGTACTGTGAAGGTCATAAATCGTTTTTAATTTAAGACATAAAATAGAAGCATTAAAGAACAACATGGACGAACAAAAAAAAATACACAGAATCAAGAAAACACATTCTTAGAAAAATAAGAAATAAAGATGGAGTCCATATAGACCAAACAACATACCATGCCAGGGAAACTTCCATATAAAAGGATTTCATAGTGGAAAAGTACAAACCATAATGGTAGAAAGTTTTCTCTCTGCAATTTAACTTTGAGCAATAGAAAAATGAAGAAATGAACCATCTACCACTAAGACGAAGCAAAAGAAGTAGACGTAGAAAATCCTGAAGCAACCCCGACAAGGGATGTTGTAAATTATAACTTTGGAGAGTGCTCCCCCGCCTACAGGATTCTCTGTGGAATTTCCAAAAAAAAAAAACGAAAAAAAAATAACAAATCGTCCAGAAGGAAGACAAAAGTTCTCCCAACATATGGCGCTATTTTCTTAATTTGATATTTTTTTTGTGTTCATTTTCTCTTAAATGCATGATATGTGTTCTAGTTCGTACATTGTGAAAAGGCTTACGAAAGGCATGATGTGCAAGACTCTGATAAACCAGTGTGTGGGGCAATTTAAATTCAAAGAAAGTTCCATTGAGGAAATGATGATGGGAATTATAACTCGGCTGGACGTACTGGGGAATAGTCAATGTACAAATATATTCTCCCAAACGTACCTAATCTAATTTCCTTCCCAGATACTATGGTTGTAATGATTAGATTCTTCTTTCTATTTTGAAAAATATTAGATGCCTCTCTTTGGAATAATTAATGGGATAGTCCTGATGTTTGCTTTCATATTTTTGCTGTTCGTGTCAGATGTCAGGGCGAAACAAAACAACAACAACAAGCAAAAAAAATCCAAGTTTTTTAGCTAGAAACTTTTCAGCTATAAACTGTCAAATATGAAAGATGAAGGTTTTCGTAGAGGGATAGCAAATTGAGATGGTAGGAGGACGAGTATGTGTGAAAAAAGCATCTAAATGTAAATGCTGTCAGTGTTGAAAAAGCTAAGAAAATCAGAAAAACACCAAACCGTCTCATTGAACTATCACATAATATCTCAATTTAGTAACAACATTGAAAATAGATTAAAGTTTAGGTTAGATGGGTGGTAAAACTTTTATAAGAAGTTACGTTACTTTGACGCCAGACACGTTTGGGGTTTAGTTACAGCATATGCATACGGGGACGGAGATCCAATGCCACTGAGCTGAGAGTAGATTTTTTCGGGTCAATAACTCAGATTTTGATTACATTTTGGTGATGGTAATGGTATTCGATTTAGGTAATTTTCACGGAGTGTCGGAGAAAGAAGGGGTAATTTTTGTGGTCAGCTTTACTTGGACTCATACATGTTTTACGTTTATCACGCAAACATATTTAAATAGATTATTACGACAGTTTTATTCACCTTGTTGTTTGGCTTTAAAATGGTTAAAAGGTATCGCTAGTTGTTCAACCATGAATAAATTTACACTAGAACCGCATGGAAAACATGTCCGGAGATATGATCGACGTGAATGAATGGTGTTTTTTTTAGATATTTAGTTTTTAAATTGGCAACACTGTTCGAAGTGACATTTAATTTGACGGCTTATAGAAGATTTGTGGTCAGTATATTTTCAAGTCAAAATGACCCGCGTAATCGTCTATAATACAGTTCTAGCTGCTATATTCGAGTCAGCCGAACACTAATGCCAGAAAATTATCTATTCGACAAAGCCAAAACCATTAACATTAGTTATATGGTATCTACTAATTTAGTTTTTATGTTTTACGTGCATCTCTAAAACAAAAAAGTGGTAATATCTTAAAGATTTCTCATTGCCATCGTCCAAGTTGGCAAAACCTATTTTTTCGTTCTAAAGCACATTATCAAAGTGTTCTCAAAGCTTTTGTCATCAATCCAATATCATTTTTCCTTCCAGTTTATTCGGCATTTTCTTCAGCCTGACGGTCAGTGCTGCCAAAAAACCTACTACTTTTGCTCCTCCGATGAACAGTATGAAACGTTTAATCTGAAAGTTGAATTTGCAGAGAAAATAACTAATAACATATTCACAACCTCACCGCATTTTGTATTTCTCCTTAAATATGCAATACTTTCTAATATCTATTGATTCTGTTGATCTTTATAAATAAATAAAAAATGTCGGGTATTTCCCTCCGCAAGCATTTTATTTCATGCTTGTTTAATGCTGCATTTCCACCAGAAGATAAACCGAGATTAAAGACAAAATACTAACAATAAATCGTTACAAGGAAATTAACATAGGAATTTTCTCTCAACCCCCTCCCTGGCTCTCAAATTTACGCACAAAATGTCCAATATCTGGTTGTCAAATTGCTTACTCGCTCTCAATTCTCAGCAACCAAAGTCACTTTTGACATGGCAAAATAGTACACTCAAGTTTTATTCAGCGTATAGCAATTTGTATAGCAAATCTTAAGATTTAAAGTATATTAAGGGCAGTTTAATCTAAATCTCAATCTAGTGCTCGGTGGAAACGTAGCATAAACCTCTGTAACGCATTTATTATTGCACTTTCTGGTATCTTGTTCCAAAAGGATCTTACCAGAGAAGATGCCAATTTTCATTCAAAGTTGATCTAGCCTTAATTTAAAATTCCGCTACTGTTCCTTTCGTATACGTTTTTGCAGTTTTTGGATACCCTAAGTTAGTTTATCTTTAATCAGACCTATTTTTAGAAACTTCAGGCACCCAACCGGGCAATACCAGACGACTTCCGACCTAACAATACATAAGTGCCACTGCAAACGACAAATAGTTTGACCTGCTGTCAATTTAGATATATGTATGGTAAAAATCCAGCCACATATCAACTTTAATAAGAGTAGCGGCCTTCATTGTAACTAGAACCGGATTTCTTTCAGAATCTCTGCATAGTCCAGCTATAGGTCTAGAGGTGTCACATTGAGTATTGCCCTCCAGTCCAGCTGTTTGTGTGGTTTTAAATGCGCGGGTTGACCCTATACATGCTAGTCTTTGTATATTTGTCATTGACTTGAGTTTTCCATTGGGGGAAATCCCTAGTTTTCTGCATGTTTCAAAGCGCCCCTTCCGCTTGGGAAATAAACCTTTAAAGTGTTGGATGTATTTCTTCTACCAGCTGAGCTTTCTTCATTTTTAAAATTGTAAAGATATTTTTCATTTTATGTACGAACTTTGTATACGAACGACAAACGAAAGTAGTTGGTAGCAGTTTTAGCTAATAAATTCCCACCATAATATGAAAAACAAGGTGAAGTCTTTAGATCCTCAATCGACCTATGCAGACCCATAAAAATCCTCCACGTAAGAACAAACTATCTCCTCCAACCAACTACTCGTATTAATCTAAGGAAATTGCTTTGGTAATCTTGATTCCTTATCTAAACTCCTCACTTTCATGCAGGTACTTTGCAACATTTGTAGCAGCAACTTTAAAACAAAAAGTTACTCCAAAATTTCTTTACCACCCTTTCGTCAGTTAGATATCATTTTACATCTTATAACATGGAGTAGGTTTCTGTCTGAACCAGAGAATGCTTCCACCGCAACTCTCGGTTTTTCTACATAATTTCCCTTCAAGTAGACTACAGGAATACCAGCATCATGTGCCTTCACTTGCCTTCCAGGAACCCGTCATCGTTTTGAATAAAGTTACAGAAAAACAACAAATACCACTACTACAATGCATTCATTCACGTTAATTAAATTAAGGAACGATACACCTCGTCAATTAGGAAGAAAAGAACCGCACACAGCCACACACACACATCCTTTGATATGCTAACCAACAGGGAATAAACAAATCAAACCCAATTTAACTCAAACAAAGCCCCAATACGGATTGTTTAAACTATATTGAATCTTTAACGAACCATGCAAAACCCATACATTCAGTTCGAATTTAAAATCAATAAAGAGACAACTGATTGAGTCTCACCGTATTATTTATTTTATTTCACTTTCTATTCAATATTTCACTGACAAGGCACAAAAAATTTAAACAAATAAAATAAATTTATTTCCATGTCTCTGTTTATGATTTATTATTAAATTTATTCATTTTTTTTTATTTTTGCTTTAATTTTATTAATTTGCATTTTATTTTATTTAATTTTATGCTTACTTTTTTTTATTTTACTGAACAAACATATTTTTTTTTTGTTTTGTTGTGGTTGCGGTAAATACACTTGCATTGACTACTACAGTCCCTACTTGTGTAGTCCTTGACATTTGGCTTGTTATTTTTATGTACTCCTGACATGTATTTGAAAATTTGACGTGTGGCACAATCACTTCCATTCTCAAATGTAATATAATGTCACTTCACCTCGTCGTGTGCATAGATTTCTATAGTTTAGCTACTCAATGTGAGTAGTAATTGAACCGTAGCTATAGAAATTGTGTCACTGAAAAAATAACATTTGAATAAACTACGAGAGAATAAATCACTTACGGATGACACGACTTTGAGAATGGAGTAGGATTGAGTTGATATCACGTGGAATTTTTTAATTCTTTACTCATTTTTACTCAACTAAATAATTTTTATTTTTTCCTTTCGCAATTAGTTGGAACGCGACCCACCAGCAATACAACACAATCAGATGGTTCCAGTTCTTCCTCGCAGACATCAGGTTCTGGATATGTTGCACTCATTGTGATCGCAAGCCTTTTCGGGTGTGGCCTGGTTATCGGAACGGTAAGTGTTTTTTTTTTTTTTTTTTGTTTTGACTGCTTTACTTGGGTGCTTTTTTGAGAGGAAATACTGAAATGTAATAGATTGTATTTTGACAGATGTCACTTGTAGCAAAATAATATCAATTTACCACACTTTAGCTAAAATTCCGGAATAATATTGATTTTATAAAAAGATAAAATTTAAACTAAAAAATGGCTTCCAAGTCTCATGTCAGTTTGCGAGCTGAAATTAGCTGTCATAATTATGACGTTTTCGATTGTTCGTCTAGAAGCGTATTCGAATCAGATTTCTTCACCTAAACACAAGAGACATTTTCTTCTGGAACTTGAATTAATAAATCAGAACCAGAACTACATTAAGACAAACGTCATTGACTTATTATACATGGACTGCTAATTAAATGTCATTTAGTTACATTTCTTTGAGAATAATTTTTCGCGCGGATAACGTAAAAAAAAAGAGTGACATTTTCTCAAATTGAGGGTTTCTCTCAAATTTACGTACAAAATTCCCAGCAGGTGATTGCAAAATTGCTTCCTCGCACTCAATTCTCAGCAACTTATGGCAATCTTGTCAGCTTAAGGAGTGTTAATGGCTTAGCGGCATAATGGCGATTAAAATTAAACTTTTCCCTATTTGAATATGATTTTACAGCTCTAACTCCATAATGTGTTATTTTGACGTAAGCTACTATTGTGGGTCATTGCTGTACTCTGGTACCGGCCTATACGCTTGTCAGAGAGGGTAAGTCCTTGATACAGCTCGCGCCAAAAAATCATATCAGTCTTTGACGAAACACCTTGCCTCAATGACCCAGAAAAAATTATTTGGAATTTGCTATTTGATAAATATCTAATATACACTTGGGCGAAGGCGGGAAGTCAACTACAAATAACAAAATATATACAAGGCGTTATCAGCCCAAACAGGATCTAAAGCCTTGACTTTGCAGCCATTGTGTGTATAAAATGACTAAGCGACCTTAGTTTCAAAGGGGTGAAAACCAAGAATTAATAATTTTAGAAGGATTACCTGAAAATATTATAATGCATTGGCATACTGGACCGGAAAATTATTTCTGATTACCAATCGAAAATGCCTTAAATACATATGTATTTGCGAACTGTCAAATCTTTTGACATAATGTCACTTGAAACAAAATATTATAAATGTGATTTAAAAACTTCTCAGTAGTAATGTTAAAAGATGACGATGACTTTATCAATTTGAGGTAATAGCTGTCAAACTAAATGACAGTTTGAGGGCTAAAAGTGACATTTGTATAAGATACACGTTTTAGTCAATTAACTAATTGGTCTAAATTAGACCAAATTCAACTCTTTAAGAATATGAAAATTAAAAATATCTTATTGCTTAGATGCATCAAAAGATGCTTAAAAAAGTGATAAAAAATTTTACTGACAAATTGCGATGTGTCAGACGCAGACAACGGTCACATATACAGAGCTGTATGCAACATTCGCACAGGTAAAATTGATACTATAAGAAAATACTTGAATTCAAACGTAAATTTCTTGCATAGTGACTATCATCGATGCTGTGTCGAGTACAGTAGTATAAAGATGTCAGATAGTCGATAATGATTTTCTAACGCATTTCCTCTCCGAGCGTCACGTAAATATTTATTGATGCCGCTGTTATTGACAAGTTTTTGCAAAAGAGTAGAAACGCGTAGAAAAGATAAATAAAATAATAAAAAATAAAATTTCATGTAAGTTTTGGGCAGACCACCGTCGCCAACTGTCATGTGTCACAGAAGCCATATTTGTTCATTCATATTTATGTCAAAATCACATGTTTTTGGAAGAAAACCTTAAAAGTGTGCTCGGTGCCTTTTGTCGTTAAAGTGTTTTTTATAAATGGCATTTTGTCAACATTAAAATTTTGAACATCATTAAAGTCAAAGCTTTAGACTTTTGGAAATTTGTCAAAGTGTCAATCTAAGACTTGGATTTTTTGCATGGAACCGTTCTGTAATTCCTTTTTATTCAGCTGCACTCTTTGTACCCTTCGCGATGTAATGTTTCCCTTTGTCTAATCCTAACTTCTTTTTTAAATGTATTTAATAAATTCTGTTTGTTTTCCTTTGTAGATCCTCTTTGTTGGCTACCGTCACTGTAGTAGAAGAGCGGTGACATCAATGAACTTTGAAAATCCCGTGTATAGAAAAACCACAGAGGATCAATTCAGCTTGGAGAAGAACATGCCGGCCCGAATGTTCGCCAACACAGTGGACGAAGAGGTAAGCACATATATCGCTAGTGATTTCAATTACGTAAAATTCTAGAGAATGTCCATAAAATCGTAGTTTTAAACCTCTTAAATTAAACAAATCTATATAAATATGAATATAACACTAGGATAAGAAAGTAGTTTAGTAAAAAATTATCATTTTACCAATCCACTATGTAAAAAGAGAATTTTTTTTTTCAACACACAACATCTTTAGAATTGTAGAAAATCGTAAAAAAAAACAAAACAAAACCAAAAAAAAAAGTATTGAAAGTCTTATTTTTTTGAAAACTTTTTCTAGCTGCACTGTTCACAGAGAAGACTGTTCGCGCAGTATTAACATAAAAATAAAAAATAAAGAAACATTTTGTTTCTACAAACAAAAACAAAAATGAAAGACAGAAAGAAAGAAAGAAAGAATATATATGAATTTTTACAAAGAATACCAATTACATAATCTTAAGATAAGGGTTTTTTGCCTAACTTTTAAGAATAAACAAGAAAAACACCACACAACCTGTGTGTATAGTAATTTTTAGGAGAAAACAAAAAATATGTTTTATGTAAAAATAAGAAAAAAAAAACTTAAGAAGAAGAAACACTAAACTAACTGTACACGACCAGCATTGTTAGGATTAGAAGATGTAACAAAATGGAATTTAAGCCAAATCGTCTTTGTTTCTTTATTTTGAAAAAAATTATATTTGGCAGAGTTTTGTTTTTATGATTTTTAAATTTTTTTTCTGTTAAATACTTTTTCACTCATTTGCTGAGCAAAAAAGGACACGCAGAAGAAGAAGAAGAATAACGAGGAAAAATGAAACAAAACAATGAGAAACTATGACATAGTAGCTTTATTTTGTAAAATTTTTTTTATTTTCATGCTGCGAGAATTTTATATTAACATATTAAATGCAGATGATAACAAATTATTTTAATAAAACAAACCGAACGGTGAGTATAATTGATGTTGTGGTAGTTTTGATGTTTCCAATTTTTTCGTTTGGTTCAACATGACACACACAGTTCAATTGAACTAAATCCATATACGCACGCACACACACACTCAATTTTAAGAATATAATATACATTTATTTTTTTTTTGGAAGAATTTTGTACATACATAATGTTAAGGTTTAATGAAATATTTTATAAGATCAAATTAGTTATTAAATTAAGTGCACTTTATATTGTCAATATCTTTGCTTGTAAAGTTTTCAACGAGTGAATTATTTATTTTTGATGAGAAACATGATTAAAATTGTTTTAAGCTTAACAAATTGAAATGCATATCTAACACTTACTCTACCAAAAGTCGTTTTCGTCCTTCTACCCTCTTAAAGTTGAAAATCGGCCGTACTCTGAGGGGAAAGTTCTGCTTTTAGATTTACAACCTGATAGAAAACATATCATTGGCTTTCTAAACTACAAAAACCCCACTAGCATCTCATTTCTTACTTTTAACCAAAATGTTCAAACCGAATGCATTTGTCACAGAAATCACATCGGGATAAACCCCATTTATACCATAACACTAAATATCAACCCCCCACATACTGTCATACAAAAAACACCATGGAAAATATAAACTTCACAAACTAGAAAGAAGCCTTCTAATAAGGAATGCGTTATGGGAATATGGAAATTCTCGCATCCAAGTATTTGTTGTTTCAAAATTTCATTAGAATCCTGACTAGGCATTTACAATAAAATCGATAACTCAATGATTATCTTGTTGTGGAAAATAGGAGCCAAAAATTCAGTTATAAATGGACAAATGCAAAGTGGTTCAAGTCATTGAGGATGGAATGCAGTAGCACAATGATGTGCTGAACTCTTACCCACTTAAATCTTCCCACTTCAAGCTTTGGAACCACAATTGAACTGCATTACTTCATGGTTTATCTAAAATATCTTATTCGTCTTTTCTTGCCTAAGGACCACTCCCGCCAGTAAAGGGTTGTGAGCATCGTATCATTAAATTTGAATAAAATAAACTCTCAGTTGAATATCATTTAAATTTTGGAATATAAAATCATTCAAATGACCGCCGCATCTGTAACGTCCAATCTTCCATAACTCTAGCGCATAAATCAGGCTAAATTTGAACAATGGGATGGATTATATTGGCCTTCAGGGCAGTTGTGATACGTGGTTTATCGGAATAGACCTATGACTTAAAAAACGGTAGCCAAATCATATCACTTCGGCCATTTTCTGAAATCGCTGTCCAAAATGTCTTGGCAAGACAGGCTTAATAAATGAGACCCAATTTGACAGATGTAGCTTCAACAATATGGCCGCAATAACCTGTCAAAGTCGAAAATCCCTATTGGAAAACCATTTAAAAGAGCCGCTGGCTGCGAGAACGTACGAAAACAGCTTGCTAATAAGCGCACCCCTTTCATGCATAAAAGTTGCTTTCATTATTTCTATTGTTTCAGGGCGTCAGGTGGGTCCAAATCTTACATCCATTAAGAAGGATGCAGGGGTTGTTTTCCGGCGTTAGCCATAAGTTTAAAGTTCGTTGCCTTATCGCAGCAATATAGCAAGCAACAATAAAAAAATAACTACTATCTGAATGTCCGTGTTTTTCTTGGCAAATTATAACTTCTCTTACTATTCTCTAAACCTGGGATGTATACCAGACTCTCGCAAGTCATTGAACAAAAATGTTAGTCCTAAAGGTACGATCAGACGGTCATCCAAACTTTTTATTCGGATGACATGCTGACGTCAGAAAACTTGTTTATTTCAGACGGGATGATCACTTCTGAATAAATTCTACGTTATAATGACGTCAGGGTGTCATCCGGATGACAAGTTGGGATGTCCGTCTGATCGTACTTTAAGCAACCCATTTAGTCACTGTATTGAAAAATTAAAAACTTGGTATGGCATTTTCTATTTGCAATTACTAAGAACTGTTTTCGCATTTAATAGTAACATTGTTTTCCAAATTCCTCATTTAACTCCAATATGGGGACAGATAAAAAAAATCTCTGAACAAAGTTGGATACGCCTTAAACGGAGTATTAGCACAAATGGAAGCAAAAGCTTAAGACACGTATCCATAGCTTTTAAGATATATACATAATTCCATTTTTGATAAAACTGCCCCTAAACAGCAACAACTTCATATAACGCTTCCTCGGATTCTGGAACTTCTAATTCGATCAAGCTTTGTTACTCCTGCTGTCATGCGAAGCATCTTCATCTCAGCTGCTGCCAACTTGCCTCATACTTTTTGCACATTGTCCAGCATTGTGAACCGTATGTGAGCGCCGGACGCACAACTGCGGCGTAGAGCCTTCCTTTCAGCTTAGGGGACATTTTTCGGTCACATAAGATGGCAGATTTTCCTTGCCACTACATCCACCCTACGATTACACGATGATTGCTGTCGTCATCAACGATTGCTTCACTGTTGATCGTTGATATTTGAACTTGTCACACTTGGGAACCACCACCCCATTCAAATAAATGTCGGGAATGGGTTGACTTGGGCCAGAGAATGGGCAGTAAAGATACTCTGTCTTTTTTTGGCTAATACGATACCCATTTCCTTCTAAAACATCTACCCAAACATCAAGTGCTCGATTCGATTCGATTAAATCAATCCCCGTGTAAAAGTGGGCTTACGGTACTAAAAAAGCTCCCTCAATACTGCAGGGAGGTCATATCTAAATAACTCCTTTCTTGGTGCCTGTCTACACAGTTTCCCACTAGGTTAGGTTAGGTTAGGTTGAGAGACATTTTGGGTCGGTTGAGTTTAGATCATTGAGATCATTATAGAAGAAGGACCCCATATGGAGATTTCGTTTTCGGGATAGAGCAGGGCATGCGCAAAGAAGGTGTAGAGTAGTCTCCTCCTCCATACAGCTCCTACAGAAGTCGTTTGAATAGGCGCCAAGCCTTGTTGCATGCCTGCCTAACAGACAGTGTCCAGTTATGACACCAATTGTAGCACTAATGTGCGATCGATTAAGGGTAATCAAGCTCCTTGAGCGTCTTAGATCCAGCCTAGGCCAAATCTGGTTCGTTGTCAGACAAGAAGTACCATTTGTCCATCCGTTGTTAGTTTTTTCTATTGCATCCAGTTAAACAAGAGTTTGCATGTGGAAACTGGTATGCCTAAGGAGCCCTTTTCAGGCAAGATTGAGAGGGTAGTTCCAAGTTTGGCGACTTCGTCAGCCTTGCAGTTACCCGGAATGTCTCTATGCCCCGCCACCTAGCATAGGTGAATGTTGAACTTGAGTTGAGTTGAGTTAATAGAGACAGGATAGCACGTTCTTTTTTAGCCAGGACAAGACTTCCTTTATCGCCATAATTTCCGCCTGGAAAACACTACAATGATTATTAAGACGGAAGGAGAGACTAATATTTAGTCTGTCTGACCTCCACCCACCCCATCATTTGTTTTTGAACCGCCCGTATAAAAATGGATTGATTCTTCCTCCGGCAAGGCATCCTCCCAAAAGAATCTAGGGGGATGAATAGCTGGAAGTTTTTGTCCAACAGCAGTTGGGGTGTGGTATAGTCTATATTCCTAGAACAGATTCTGAGTATGTTCAGAATTGCAGAGTGGCAGATTTCACTATCGGTCCCTTGAGAAGTTGCTTTGAGGCGAGTGGCCGTGGTAGCAGCCGTCTGTCTGCTAAGGATGTCAAGGGGTATTAAATGGAACAGAATGTCCAGTGCAGCTGAGGGAGTGGTGCGCAGCGCTCCACCCATGCATAAACATGCTGATCTCTGGACTCTGCCTAGTTTATCGCGATTTATCGCTTTCTCCAAGGCAGAAAACCAGACAATCGTCCCATATGTTAGTATCGGTCTTACAACCGAGATATATGGCCAGTGAGTAATTCGAGGTTGTAGTCCCCACTTGTTACCAATAGCTTTTTTGCAAGAAAAGAGTGCCACCGTAGCTTTCCGAACTCTTTCTTGTATATTAGATTTCCAGCTGAACTTCCTATCCAGGATGATCCCTAGGTATTTGGCCTCGTCAGAAAAGACTAAACTGGTACCCCTGATTGAAGGGGGCTCGACTCGTGGGATTTTGTACTTCCTAAGAAAGAGGACAAGTTCGTTTTTGTGGGCGTTGACGCCTAGACCATAATTGTCAGCCCATCTTATTAGCTTGCTTAGAGCATTTTGTAGGAGTTCTTTTAAGGTGTTAAGGTGCTTCCCCGACATGGCAATAGCAACGTCATCTGAATAGGCAATCACTTTGCGCAGTACCCCACTAAAAGTATTTGGCCTCGTCAGAAAAGACTAAACTGGTACCCCTGATTGAAGGGGGCTCGACTCGTGGGATTTTGTACTTCCTAAGAAAGAGGACAAGTTCGTTTTTGTGGGCGTTGACGCCTAGACCATAATTGTCAGCCCATCTTATTAGCTTGCTTAGAGCATTTGGTAGGAGTTCTTTTAAGGTGTTAAGGTGCTTCCCCGACATGGCAATAGCAACGTCATCTGCATAGGCAATCACTTTGCGCAGTACCCCACTAAAAGTGCTTAGATTATAAGCAGCTGGAGCTAATTAGTCAGTGCAAACTCTTTCGTACTTATTGATTCAATAGAGCATGCAACGAACAAATATGAGCCATAAAAAAAAACTATACAAAATCGGTTTATATATGTTAATTAGATGAAACACATTTTCGGACACAGGCAATGTTATTTAAAGCCCTTAACAAACAAAATATAAATAACATCTAATTATAAAAAAATAAATAAAATCATTAAATTTGCTTAGGGCTTAATAGCTAAATGCTATCGTTTGTGAAAAAATACATAATCCATGAAAAAATATTTTATTAATATTCACAACCAGATGTGGGCAAAGCAGTAATTGGCGCATGCTGGTCGATTTTATCCATCCGTGATTCCCTTTTTTCTTTCAACAATATATGTTCAATATGTAATTTATTGCAGGCAAATTTAATTAACTTATTCGTGTATGTACATATAGTACCTACACAATGCACGACATTAAATCTTGTTAATTTGTGACGTTCCGCGCATGCAGACCGCTCTGGAAATGGAAAATTCTAAAATTCTCGGCATAAGCCAATTATGCATTAGGCACACACGTGGGTCTACCATTATTTGCCTAATTTCGGTGTAATACTTCAAATAGTTAAGTGATGCATGTTTATACCGTGTATGCGGAGGCTATTATATTTCGCTGAAATTTAGGCTTAATTATGTTTTGTTATAGATACCAGGCGAACATATACATGTATGTGTGTTGTTATACAACATGGGGGTGTTCCTAATCCGAAATTATTCATATTAGTTGTTAACACTATGTTCGTAGCATGTAATTATCCCTATTAAAGTGGGAGCAATAAAAGCAGACCGAAAATTAAGATGCCACTGAAAATGCATTTAGATTAACATTTCCCAGTAACATATTACGAGCTTAAAAATTCACCACTCTAAAAAGAGGGATTTGTAAAATTTTCTGCAATGTATAGTGTGTCACTAATTCGTCTATGGGGGATGTATTTTTTTTTTCATCTAAATTAACACTCAAACTAAAGCTGGGAGGATTTCTATTCATTTTTCTTTTTGCAAAAAAAAACCAACACTCATAAAATGCTTCTTAATACTTCTCAGTTACTTCGTGTAAAATGACCACAAAATCAAAATATACATCCCAAGGGATTAATTTTTCATTTTGTTTTTCCTTTTGAGAGATTATTTCCTTCGGGTGGATATGGTTTTTTTTTCTGTTTGTCGGAGCCAATAATGCTAGTTCTTGTACATAAATACGTTACAGCACATTGCTGTAAAAATATTCCCATTGGAGATGATTTTCTTTATCGACTTGTACATTTCCTATATGTTTTTTTATTGCTAAAATATTTGCTGTCGATTTTGGTACAGGGTTGGTATGGTGCTTATGGTGTTTTTATTGATTTGAAATTAAATGCGATAGGAATCGGTATATCGGTAGGTGGGAGAATATGATTGATGAATTTGTTATTTGAAAATAAAACATAAGTCATCATAGGCGTGTGTTATCAGCGAAGGCGGGCTATGATTGTCGGTTGTAAAGACGTTTTAAAAATAACTTATATTGAAGTGTTCCACCCGCGTCGGGAAATAGGTCCTTATTCCCTTTCTCCAAAATTTCAGCTGAATCGATTTATTTTGCAATCCACTTACAGTTGTAATCTAACGTCAGTATATGTTTGATTGAAGGGCGTTATTATAAACAGTACTAACCAAACTGTTTTATTCACATTCAAAAGTCGTGAGAATCTTATTAAATTCGTTATTCAGAGTTGGCATCAAATTGTAGCTTTCTCTCTTTTTCTACATAATTATCTAGAAGGCAGTCAGGCTGCTTTAACAAAAAGGACTGTCCAGTAAGCACAGCCTTTCATGTCATCACCAGCCATCTTAAAAGCGCATTGCAGTTTAAAGTTCGTTGGTAAATGGACTCCTCCAACCCTCGTCATCGCAAATCGACCAAATATCTAAGAATATTCACTCGCGTCATCCGCTTTTGAATAAGGCATCCCTTAGTCGTTCCTAAGAGTGCTTCTTCCTTCTCGCAAACGCATATATGCTATCAACATCATCCGCGCATGCTAGTGGTGTGAACATGATAGGTGTCTGTTAGGCCCTTCCGACTTTAATGCATCAGCGAGCCTTCTTTTGGTAAAACTTTGATCCTGGAGTATCACCTCACTATTTCGTTTATCAAGCACTTCTCTTGCTTTATCTTTTTCCTTACTT